>OW240917.1:260091615-260356957 GCA_933207985.1 Pelobates cultripes
CCCGCGTGGTATACTCGTTCACGAGCATGTGCATTTGTACGCGCGTGCAATATGGGTGCACATGCGCATTCAGGCACACTCGCTCGGGTTTTCATGTACTTGCATCTGAAACCTCGCACTTCCTGCTTACCACTGAGTGCGCGAGAGATGAATAGAGCGTTCATCTCTCTGGATGGAGGAAGGATTCTGCTACCGCCCATCTGGAATCCCAAAACGCCCACTGGTGGGCGGTAGGGACCAGGTTGATGACCCATGATCTAAACAGTATCTATCCATCTATCTATCTATCTATCTATCTATATATCCTCTATCTATCTCTATCCATCTATCTATCTATCTCTATCCATCTATCTATCTATCTATCTATCTATCTATCTATCTGTCTGTCTATCTATCTATCTGTCTATCTATCCATCTATCTATCTATCTATCTATCTATCTATCTATCTATCTATCTATTTTTTAATCAAGTATCTATCTATCTATCTATCTATCTATCTATCTATCCGTCTATGTATCTGTCTGTCTGTCTATCTATCTATCTATCTATCTATCTATCTATCTATCTATCTATCTATCTATCATCTATCTATCTCTATCCATCTATCTATCTATCTATCTATCTATCTATCTATCTATCTATCTATCTATCTATCTATCTATCTATCTATCTATCTATCTATTCGTCTATGTATCTATCTATCATCTATCTATCTATATAGCCTCTATCTATCTATCTATCTATCTATCTATCTCTCTATCCATCTGTCTGTCTATCTATCTATCTATCTATCTATCTATCTATCTATCTATCTATCTATCTATCTATCTATCTATCTCTCTATACAATGTATATATGTATGCATGTCTATGTATCTATCATTAGTTACCTGCTTACTCTTACACATATTAAATTATATTTACCAGCTGCCTCTAGCTGCAGTTAAAATGTGTTTGACTCAGCATTATACCAGCTGTAAGAGAGAGGCTGTCAGGTAGATAAATGTATTATCTGATATTGCCTCTGCGAGCTAAACCGAGGAATAAAACATGCAGCAGGCTTCCCCTAAGCTCTGTAGCATTGTCAAATTTTGTTCCTACATTGTCTTGATAAAAAGGCCGGCTGTTTCTTTTCCAAGCCCATGCGAGCAGAGAGCACGCATGAAGTAAAGCTGACATGGAGGCGTATCACACGTCAAAAATTATTACTGTGGCTCCAGGAGAGGCAGACCAGGCGGGCGACTTGGAAGTACAAATATTAACCCCTAAGGTGCCAGGCCGAGAGAAACTGGCAGTATGTTGCAGACAGGTAGTGTGTACCACTTCCGCCAAGGGAAAGAATGGTTTCTCAGGTCTCTTGTCCCGTGTGTGCTGCTTTCAACTCCATACGAAGGATGACTGTGCCCAGCACCTCATGATATTGGTAAGAAATGCAAAGAGCAATTGGAGGAACAAATTTGGACATGATATTAACGTATTACTCTAAGCACCCTGACCACTTCAGTGGTTTGAAGTGGTCAGGGTGTCTAAATGGAATGCCCCATTACCGGAAAACCGAAACAGGGTACTCCCGACATCATAACTACTACAGCGGGCTTGGAGTGACGCTATAAATTATCAGCTGAATTATAAATTAAATACCTTGTTGGTTATGTTAGCATTTAGTGTAGTTTACTAGGTGCCATTTTGTGAAAAAATAAAAACTAGCTTGTATCCATGCCAGGACAGTCTCCTCTCTGCTGTCTGTTCTCCCTTTGGTGAGATCATCAATCTTAACGATCTCTGCTTTAATCCAATGCATCTCACGGCATTGCAGATCTGCAGCGCATGCACGGCAGTCACCATGATCCATCAATGAGGTTTCTCAGAAGTGGAAATGTCTTACATTGTCTGAGAAGAGGGACAGCATCTATGCACCAAACCACTACATTGAGGTGTAAAGGTTTGGGTCCTTAAAGTGTCCTTTTAAGGAGTTGGCTAGCCCTTAATTTATTATAAAATTTTCATCTTAGTTTCTGTTAGTTGCATAAGGACCACCGGCACTCAGGCCTAACACAATATAAAGACGTTTGCCTATCATTTTTTTTTTAATGGTTAAATATTATCAATCACTTAAAGGAACACTATAATATTAACGTATTTAACCAGGAGAGGTACATTCAGATTACTCTGGATTTTAACTCTTCCCTGGGGATCTTACTTTTGCCCAGCATCCAAGGGGTGTTACTATATTTAATTTATCTGTATTTATCATCGTTATGTTATAATATGCCATTTCAGTGTTTTTTTAATTCATGTATGTATGAATTTATTTAAGAAATTGTTTGCCTACAGTTCCCTCATGTCATATTGTCATTTATTTGACCCATTCCTCACTATTTCATGCAAAGAGAGCAAAGGACTGTTAAAATGTTAAAATTGTCAATTGTAACGAAGGTTTTATTAAGATATTAAAAAATGCTGATGACAGCGTTCCTTTAACCAAACAATGTTCGCCTCCAGGATGACCATTTTATCTGTTAGATATCAACTCACTTTACCAGAATGTTCTGTTTAGTCTCTCCCCCACGAACTTGCCGCCATTCCGGTAAAATCCAGCGTTTCCACCCCCTGATTTATGACACAATGTATAACAATGTTGCTTCTTCGAAGAATAGGACTTTGTTTTTCCTTCCAGTGGAAAAAAAGAAACTATTGATTTTCTTCATTCAAATCTTTCACCTTTACATGAATATCAGAGTAGGGCCCACAATTAACATGGTCTGAGTATTCCTCATCGGGATTCTCTCAAAAGTCTATTTACACAATGACAGAACCTGATGTAAATAGCTAGAATCCCTTTCTCACCTAAAAGCCAAATTAATGCCTCGTAAAATTCATGATGGCTGACTGCGAATCTCTAGGAGGTGAGATCTATTGGATAAGCCATTAGCATACCGCCCAAGTGTCCCTATTTATTAGGCACAGTCCCTAATTGAGGCCCAAATCTATCTGTCCCTCTCTTTTAATGCCTCTCTTTTTGGGGAGTTTTTCAGGAAATGTCATATATTTAAAACAAAACAATTCTGATTGAATAAAAAGCTAAGTTAGTGGATTTATTTACCAAATACGGCTATTTTGACCTCAATTTTTCAAATTCCCAAGTCATTTCCTGATAATTCTAGTTTAATGAATAATATTGTCAGTACTAAAAAGTACCAGAACTTTATTTTTCGTCTTAGCTTCACCAGAGATTACAGGACTCTTTATTCCATCAATTGAAGGACTGCGTTACAGATACACTGTAACAGGATGGGACGGCGCTCCAGTGAATGGAAGGACTGCGTTACAGATACACTGTAACAGGATTGGACGGCGCTCCAGTGAATGGAAGGACTGCGTTACAGATACACTGTAACAGGATGGGACGGCGCTCCAGTGAATGGAAGGACTGCGTTACAGACACACTGTAACAGGATGGGACGGCGCTCCAGTGAATGGAAGGACTGCGTTACAGACACACTGTAACAGGATGGGACGGCGCTCCAGTGAATGGAAGGACTGCACAGTGTAACAGGATGGACGGCGCTCCAGTGAATGGAAGGACTGCGTTACAGATACACTGTAACAGGATGGGACGGCGCTCCAGTGAATGGAAGGACTGCGTTACAGACACACTGTAACAGGATGGGACGGCGCTCCAGTGAATGGAAGGACTGCGTTACAGACACACTGTAACAGGATGGGACGGCGCTCCAGTGAATGGAAGGACTGCGTTACAGACACACTGTAACAGGATGGGACGGCGCTCCAGTGAATGGAAGGACTGCGTTACAGACACACTGTAACAGGATGGGACGGCGCTCCAGTGAATGGAAGGACTGCGTTACAGACACACTGTAACAGGATGGGACGGCGCTCCAGTGAATGGAAGGACTGCGTTACAGACACACTGTAACAGGATGGGACGGCGCTCCAACAGGATGGGAAGTGAATGAAGGACTGCGTTACAGACACACTGTAACAGGATGGGACGGCGCTCCAGTGGGACGGCGCTCCAGTGAATGGAAGGACTGCGTTACAGACACACTGTAACAGGATGGGACGGCGCTCCAGTGAATGGAAGGACTGCGTTACAGACACACTGTAACAGGATGGGACGGCGCTCCAGTGCTGGCGCTGATTCAGGATGACGGGTTTCTTTTGGTTCAGATAACGTTAGGCAGGAAACTGAGCTATCTGCATTTACTGTGACTCTTGTGAACTTTTGAGAAGATTCCTCGGTGATCGGCTTACATGCTTTCAAACGGGCTCGTCTGTAATCTGGTAAAATGTGTCAGCCCTATGGAGAAATAAGCCTTCCAGAAGACTTTCTTCATTGTTGAGGTAATTGTCTCCTCCCTGACAGGCACATTCATCAGTGGCTTAATGGTCAATCAAAAGTTGGCAGGCAGAGTGTTTTCATTCTTTCCTATCCACTACATTAGGCATACTTAATCAAAATGTCTCGGCGTAATAGCTGTGAAGAGTTCATGACTGACTGATCCGTTGTCTGCGCTGATAGAAAATTAACAGCTCAGTGCTGGAAAGATGTGAGACCGCAGATAAACAAATTGTACATTAATATTTCATCTCAGGGACCTGGGATGTGCTATCAATAGCAAAATATATCCTAGTTTTTCCAGCATCTTTTTTTTTTTTTTTTTTTCAAGCGACTTGCACACGCACGCAGCATATATAAGTCATAACATCGTGATATATGTGTTTACATAGATATAGACAGAGTCCATAAAAGATTCAATTCTATTTCCCCCCCCCCTCTCTTTGCTCTCCAGTATGTAGAAGAGTAATGAGCACAGTGTTGCGGTTGGATGGGGGTAGAGCGGTTTGCTTTAAGTGTCTTTACCTGTGCGTTACAGCTTGATTGCTGACCGCTCACCTCGTTCCCACGCCACCACAACTGTAGGCCGATAATGATTGGACGCGACGACCTGTGTGTATAAAGGAGACACTGCGTCCTGAGAAATTATGCTATTAGGTGTCAGATCATAAAGCAGGAGGGGATGTGGTCTGACATCTTTATTGTAGCTGGACTGCCAATCCCAGTACTCTGAGTTAGATCCTGGTACAGAACAATAGCATTAATAGTGTGACGACTGTCCAAGGAAGTTCTTGTACGTGGACAAATCTTTTTGAATTATTGGAAAGCAGTTGATAGAGTGCCCCTAGCGGCCCAGTTATGGTGAGGGAAAAAAACGTTTGATCCCTTGCTGATTTTCAACGTTTGCCCACTGACAAAGAAATGATGAGTCTATAATTTTAATGGTAGGTGTATTTTAACAGTGAGTGACAGAATAACAGAAAAAAAATCCAGAAAAACTCATGTCAAAAAAGTTATAAATTGATTTGCATGTCAATGAGTGAAATAAGTATTTTATTCCCTATTATTCAGCAAGATTTCTGGCTCCCAGGTGTCTTTTATACAGGTAACGAGTCGAGATTAGGAGCACTCTCTTAAAGGGAGTGCTCCTAATCTCAGTTTGTTACCTGTATAAAAGACACCTGTCCACAGAAGCAATCAAACAGATTCCAAACTCTCCACCATGGCCAAGACCAAAGAGCTGTCCAAGGTTGTCAGGGACAAGATTGTAGACCTACACAAGGCTGGAATGGGCTACAAGACCATCGCCAATCAGCTTGGTGAGAAGGTGACAACAGAAGGTGGGATCATTCGCAAATGGAAGAAACACAAAATAACTGTCAGTCTCTCTCAGTCTGGTGCTCCATGCAAGATCTCTCATGAAGTTTCAATGATCATGAGAACAGTGAGGCATCAGCCCAAAACTTCATGGGAGGATCTTGTTAATGATCTCAAGGCAGCTGGGACCATAATCACCAAGAAAACAACACATTACGCCGCGAAGGACTGAAATCCTGCAGTGCCCGTAAGGTTCCCCTGCTCAAGAAATCACATGTACAGGCCCATCTTAAGTTTGCCAATGAACATCTGACTGATTCAGAGGAGAACTGGGTGAAAGTTTTGTGGTCAGATGAGACCAAAATCAAGCTCTTTGGCATCAACTCAACTTACTGTGTTTGTAGAAGGAGGAATGCTGCCTATGACCCCACGAACACCATCCCCACCGTCAAACATAGAGGTGGAAACATTATGCTTTGGGGGTGTTTTTCTGCTAAGGGGACAGAACAACTGCACTGCATCAAAGGGACGATGGATGGGGCCATGTACCGTCAAACCTTGGGTGAGAACCTCCTTCCCTCAGTCAAGGCATTGAAAATGGGCCGTGGATGGGTATTCCAGCATGGCAATGACCCAAAACACACACAGCCAAGGCAACAAAGGAATGGCTCAAGAAGAAGCACATTAAGGTCCTGGAGTGGCTTAGCCAGTCTCCAGACCTTAATCCCATAGAAAATCTGAAGGTTCAAGTTGCCATCAGCCCCGAAACCTTAATGACTTTGAGAGGTGAGAGGTGACCTGAGATGTGTGCAAACCTGGTGGCCAACTACAAGAAACATCTGACCTCTTTGATTGCCAACAAGGGGTTTAACACCAAGTACTTACAAATACTTATTTCACTCATTGACATGCAAATCAATTTATTACTATTTGACATGCGTTTTCTGGATTTTCTTTTTGTTATTCTGTCTCTCATTGTTAAGATATACCTACCATTAAAATTATAGACTGATCATTTCTTTGTGAGTGGGCAAACGTTCAAAATCAGCAGGGGATCAAATACTTTTTCCCCTCTCTGTATTTGCTGTATCCTGGCTGTGTCAGAGCAACTTACTTTACATACTGCATACCCCTGGTGATCAGAGGAGGTGAAATTATTTAAAGGTAAATCATTTGATTGGCAAGCCCTGTGGAATCGATGTCGACTAAGTAGCAGAACAATAAATATATCAAAAAAGCAGAATCGGGAAATTAAGATGAAATGCATATTTTAAAATAGCTGAGCTGGAAAATAGCAAATTTGGAGATTTTTTCTAATTCTGATTTTGTTTTAACCTAAAAAAATGACTCCCTGTTTAGTGAGTGATCCAGATAGTGTTTGACTGAAATGTGAGATCACGTGTAAATAAGGGAGAAATACATCAGAAACTGGCCAATGTCATATCTGTGCAAATTTAGATTTAGATGTCTATCTTGTGTTTAGTTTGTGTTCACCTTCCTGCATTGGGAGATATGAGATCAGGGTGTGTGGGCGGATCCTGAGTGGGGTGGTTCCGCTCGCTGAAGGGTTCTGTCTGGCTCACCCCAACGTGCAGGACTATGCAGAGACAGCTACTGAAGTTATCTCACTAATGCATCTAATGATGTACAGGGAGTGCAGAATTATTAGGCAAGTTGTATTTTTGAGGATTAATTTTATTATTGAACAACAACCATGTTCTCAATGAACCCAAAAAACTCATTAATATCAAAGCTGAATATTTTTGGAAGTAGTTTTTAGTTTGTTTTTAGTTTTAGCTATGTTAGGGGGATATCTGTGTGTGCAGGTGACTATTACTGTGCATAATTATTAGGCAACTTAACAAAAAACAAATATATACCCATTTCAATTATTTATTATTACCAGTGAAACCAATATAACATCTCAACATTCACAAATATACATTTCTGACATTCAAAAACAAAACAAAAACAAATCAGTGACCAATATAGCCACCTTTCTTTGCAAGGACACTCAAAAGCCTGCCATCCATGGATTCTGTCAGTGTTTTGATCTGTTCACCATCAACATTGCGTGCAGCAGCCTCCCAGACACTGTTCAGAGAGGTGTACTGTTTTCCCTCCTTGTAAATCTCACATTTGATGATGGACCACAGGTTCTCAATGGGGTTCAGATCAGGTGAACAAGGAGGCCATGTCATTAGATTTTCTTCTTTTATACCCTTTCTTGCCAGCCACGCTGTGGAGTACTTGGACGCGTGTGATGGAGCATTGTCCTGCATGAAAATCATGTTTTTCTTGAAGGATGCAGACTTCTTCCTGTACCACTGCTTGAAGAAGGTGTCTTCCAGGAACTGGCAGTAGGACTGGGAGTTGAGCTTGACTCCATCCTCAACCCGAAAAGGCCCCACAAGCTCATCTTTGATGATACCAGCCCAAACCAGTACTCCACCTCCACCTTGCTGGCGTCTGAGTCGGACTGGAGCTCTCTGCCCTTTACCAATCCAACCACGGGCCCATCCATCTGGCCCATCAAGACTCACTCTCATTTCATCAGTCCATAAAACCTTAGAAAAAATCAGTCTTGAGATATTTCTTGGCCCAGTCTTGACGTTTCAGCTTGTGTGTCTTGTTCAGTGGTGGTCGCCTTTCAGCCTTTCTTACCTTGGCCATGTCTCTGAGTATTGCACACCTTGTGCTTTTGGGCACTCCAGTGATGTTGCAGCTCTGAAATATGGCCAAACTGGTGGCAAGTGGCATCGCGGCAGCTGCACGCTTGACTTTTCTCAGTTCATGGGCAGTTATTTTGCGCCTTGGTTTTTCCAAACGCTTCTTGCGACCCTGTTGACTATTTTGAATGAAACGCTTGATTGTTCGATGATCACGCTTCAGAAGCTTTGCAATTTTAAGAGTGCTGCATCCCTCTGCAAGATATCTCACTATTTTGACTTTTCTGAGCCTGTCAAGTCCTTCTTTTGACCCATTTTGCCAAAGGAAAGGAAGTTGCCTAATAATTATGCATACCTGATATAGGGTGTTGATGTCATTAGACCACACCCCTTCTCATTACAGAGATGCACATCACCTAATATGCTTAATTGGTAGGCTTTCGAGCCTATACAGCTTGGAGTAAGACAACATGCATAAAGAGGATGATGTGGTCAAAATACTCATTTGCCTAATAATTCTGCACTCCCTGTATGTGCGCTGTGACCTAGATGCAGGACACCATATTAGAAAACCAGGACAGCACCCCAAAAACTCAGCCTTCTGACCCATGATCCTATTTTCGGGAGTTAGATGCTAAAGGCAAAACAAAATGTAATTTGCCAGTTATTCCGCTGATAAATAATTGGCAAGAGCTTCAAATATTTGTTTCTTAAAAATCTGTACTGAGATATTCTATTTTCACTTCAGAGGTAATAACACATTCAAATACTAATAGAAAGTTAAACGTTACTTGTGGTTTATTGTATTTGAATAAAATGCAAAGCATGCTGGTATAGCCTGGCATTTGATGTAAATTTAGGACTTCCCATAATGCCTCTACACATGTGCTCATACAGAATTGTTTTGTTTTTTTTCAACGTGACCCTGCAGTAGAAAGTGAGAAGTTACTATGCATTAGAAATCTAATGACACCCAGCCAGCTCACAGTGCCCATCACTGCATCTGATTTATCAATGATGGTACTAAGTATACACATATATATATATTTCTATATTATTACCATTTCTATAGCGCTAACATATACCACAGAGCGGTACACTTCTACAAAGAGGGTATTTAGAAGGCCTTACTCAAACCAGGTTACCGTCAGTGATTTGACGTAGGTGAACATATTGTTAGGAGTCTCACCGGTGACGTGGTCTAACCTAGATTGGAACCCGGGTTTCCCAGTTGGTCTATGTTACCACAACTTTATCCAACCAATATCCCATGCCTAGCAGTGACCCCCCCCCTTACCTAGGTAGACCACTCCCTTATCAGTAAGAGACACAGCAAGGGTTTACAGGATTAATTTCTGATGATTGTAACACTCTATAAAGGGAATTAGCCATACCACAGCGGCAAACAGTATACTATTGCAGGTTCACTGTTAAGGACGAGTGAGCACTTGTGCAGTATGTAGATGCTGCATGCAAAATGTAGCCAAATTGAATCCAGCGAAGCTGGAAGTTTTATTTTGGGTGCCTGACGGACAGCTGTGGGGGCTGGATTAGAGCTGCTATTCTAAGCCTCAGGGTGCATTATCACCTTTTCGGAAGAGAGTTGTGATGGTACTTACAGCAAACCTTTAAGTCGTTGTTGAAAACCTTCTTACAGATGAAATGCGTTACTGTTAGGAATGTCAGCAATACAATGTTCAGAGACTGAAAGGGGTAATAATTAGCTTTTTAGTGAAAGTAATATTTTTGTATTATTATTTATTTATGTTCATAGTTATTCTTAATCAGTTAAATCACAAACAAAAATAAGGCGTAACCCAAAATGGCAGCGAGTGGGAAGTAGAACAGCGTGCGTTTGTTGCAGACATTATTTATTTCCCGTCCTATTTGTGTCACTTACGGCTGCTGTTTTTTTCCGAAAGCCGTTTCCTATTTTGATTTTTTTTTTCAGGTGTTCCTTTTTAAACGGATAAGAATCGCCAAGTGATTTATAAAACACCAGATGTTACAAGAACTACAGACAGAGCTCTTTGCTATCAGGCCTGACCTGCTTTTGTAACGTGACTCCGCGAACAGAACATTTTGCACATAGTAGACACAAACCCTTTTGTTTCTTTGTGCGTTATTATGTTGCTGCTCCCACAGATTCAGACGAACAAAAAAACACATAAAAAAAATATAGACGAGAAGCCGGTTTAGATTCTTTTTATTCGCCCTTATTGTTCAGCTAGCGCTCTTTCAGACTTAGAAACAGCAAAATGTCCTTCTACAATGCTTTCAAATGGATACGAACAATGCTTTGTAGCAGTGTGCTCTTGCAATTGTTCTATATTTATTTCTATACATTGTTTTCGATATTTTTCCAGGGACTTTACATACAGAGGATGCTGTGTTTATTAACAACGCTGTGTTGTTTAAACACATTAACTGTCTAAGTGACTGATTAGGTTTCCTATCTGTCGTGCGATGTCCCTTTGAAGGATGTATCCAGTCCATCGATACACTTTGTTCTCTAGTTTCCAGGCCTTTCACACACTTTTGTGTTTCTTTCTTTCCTCATGCTATCCTCTCCTGCAGAGCCATATGCTGCCCTACTTCACCCACAGAGCCGAATGTGGTGCTCCTCAGACCCGTTTAGCTTTCTTTGCTCACGTAGAGGCTCTCACATGTGTTCCTCACATAGTACTTCTCCCATAGGATCTAAATCCACCTTCTGCATGTAGCCAAATTCATTGCAAAGTCATGTCTCGAATGCCAGCTTGTTTAGCGCCTCCTCCCCCCCCACAGAACCACCTTCCGCATATAGTCAGTTTCATTGCAAAGTCATGTCTAGGATTCTAGCTTGTTTAGCCCCTCCCCCACAGAACCACCTTCTGAATGTAGTCAGTTTCATTGCAAAGTCATGTCCTGAATTCCAGCTTGTTTAGCCCCTCCCCTGCAGAATCACCTTCTGCATGTAGTCAGTTTCATTGCAAAGTCTTGTCCTGAATTCCTGCTTGTTTAGCCCCTCCCCCGCAGAACCACCTTCTGCACGTAGTCAGTTTCATTGCACAGTCATGTCCCTAATTCCAGTTTATTTAGCCCCTCCCCTGCATAATCATCTTCTGCATGTAGTCAGTTTCATTGCAACGTTATGTCATGAATCCCAGCTTATTTAGCCCCTCCCCCGCAGAACCACCTTCTGCATGTAGTCAGTTTCATTGCAAAGTCATGTCCCTAAATCCAGCTTATTCAGCCCCTCCCCTGCAGAACCACCTTTTTCTTCCTGTCTTGTGAGTTCTTCCTAGTGCAAAGCCACGTGTCGCCTCCATCCTCTTGCAGTTTCCCCACAGAGTCACGTCGCTTCCTTCACAAGTAATCCATCCCCTGCAGAGTCATGTTATGAGCTACCTTCATCATTTGGTCCCTCACACAGTCCTCCCCCACAGAAGCAGGCTCCATCCACAGACTTACAGGAAATATAAAGACTGGCTTAATCTATAAACATTTTCACATTGCTGTTTGCTTCCTGTTGTATATGGGAAGACAGACGTGATGCACTAATATAATTATATATATTGGGATGTAAGGCTAGTTTGTTATACCTTTGTGGTAGAGTGACTTGCGTTATTATTTTTAATGATTAATTATAATGATTACAAACTACGCATTGTTAACTATAGTAGAGACATTGAAACTCTTAGCGCCACAGGGACTCATACTGCAAGTCTTTTGTGTATTGTCGAGTTACAAAGAAAGCTATCGGAATAATAAGATAATCGACAAGTGGGGATTCACAGTAGCAAGAATCACTTGTTTTCCTATTCCTGTAGTGTGTTCTGAATAATTATAGTACTTTTATTGCAAGATCCTTCAAAAACAAATAAAGCTGTATTAACACAAAATAAATCCAGTTTAGCGTGTGCAATTAACCCCCCAATAGCTGACACTTTGAGACGTCTATACAGAGTACGGCAGTGGACTTTTTAACTGCGTGGCATGCAAAGTGTTAAAATCTGTCACTACTGTGTGTCTTATAAACCATTGCAATCTACCTGCGTATGTTCTGACAACACTATATTAAAAGGAAAATAAAACACAGGAGCTAGGTGCAGCCGTGTTATTAATATGTGATTGTCATATGGTAAGTAAGCTTGATCTTGGAAGGGATTTTAAGAAGAAGTAGGCACAATAATTACAGTGTGGGTTTTGCCACTATTGTATAGTCAAGGATAGAGCATGTGTAATTGGAAAATTCTGCATTTTCAACCTGGGAGAATCTCATCACAGAGACACATAGAGCCTTGCAAGTTTATGCTAGCCGGTGATGTGTTTTTCAAATATTTTATGCAGAGGAAAGCAGATTTAATGATAAATAATAATGTGCTGTCTGCAACATTAAAGGCCGTCATAGTCTTTCTGCCGTGTGATGGCATTCGGCGTAATGCGTAAATCCTTTAAATGTAACTGAGAAATTGTAAAGGAAAAAAAATACTAGAAAATATCCCTCTTACTATTTCCTCTATCCGTTTCTCTTCCTCCTCCACAAAAACAAAACAAAATAAACAACATTTTTGTGAAAGGAAGAGGACTCCAAAATATTAAACGCTAGAGAAATCGGATATAAAAAAAATTAGCCTGGAGGCAAAATACTATTTCTTACTAAAGAAAAGGCTGATAGGTAATACCCTCCCTAATATATGGTATTGCTGTCTGCGATGAAACAGGAATTCCCAGGTGACATAAAAGATTTCAAAGCATCGTTACGGGTGAGGTTTATTTACTAAACAGTGAATTGCAGAATTATAACAAATGTCAATCTAACGTGTTGGGTAGGAGTCGGCAACCTTCGGCACTCCAGATGTTGTGTACTATATTGCCCACTATTATTATTATTATTGCCATTTATATAGCACCAACAGATTCCGTAGCTCTTTACAATATTATGAGAGGGAGATTTAACTATAAATAGGACAATTACAAGAAAACTTACAGGAACAATAGGTTGAAGCGGACCCTGCTCAAATGAGCTTACAGTCTATTTGCTGTAATGTCTTTACAGCCTGGCAAAGCATCATGGGAGATGTAGTCCACATTATCTCCACACTGGCTGCCCACCCATGGCTTAGAATGGCACTCTAAGAAACATTACCCTCAGAGCTCAGTTGGTTAATACGGCTCAGTGCAGCAGTTTTTGCTAATTATCTCTTGGGCTGTCCCCTGGTTTTATGTAAAACCTTTTAGCAGTGATTTGACAGAGATTCCGAGACCCAGTGGCATACTTATGGGGGGGGGGGCGGTCTGACCCATTTGCCACGGTGCCACGCTCTGTACCTCCTGCTGGTTCAGCCATAATAATCTCTCCCTCGCAGCTCCGGCGCTCAGTCAGTGAGTCAGCGCACAGGGAGGGGATTCCCAGCTTGTGTTCTGACTCACATTGAGCACCACATAGGTTATTACAGAGTGCACAGAGCCAGGTTTCTCCCCCGTGACCACTCTGAGCATGCACCCCTGAATGGGGAGTTAATAATATTATATAGCTCTTGTACATTCATACTGTGAGACCCCCCTCCTCATAGCTATATAATACCCTCCCTGCCCTATACCCCCACACTCCCTGCTATTATACCCCCACACTCCCTGCCCTTTACCACCACCCTCCCTACTATTTTACCCCCTACACCATGCCTTATACCCCCACCCTCCCTGCTATTATACCCCCAATCCCCACCCTCCCTGCTATTATTCCCCTACCCTCCCTGCTATTATACCCCTACCCTCCCTGCTATTATACCCCCAATCCCCAGATGACATATGCAGTCACACACATTGCACACACATACGCTGTCACACACACTCATTTTCAAACACGGGACAAGGACAGATATATAGTGGGAGGCATTGAGATTAAACATTTTTTATGGACTACATTGGAGTTTGTGCGCGCCAGCAGCCGGGATATGACGTTATCCTGGCATCGGCATCACTACTGGGAGCGTGAGTGAGCAGCAACCGCTAGTCCCAATGGGGAGGATCCACTTCAGCACTCCCCTGAGCAAGGTAGGGAGGTTGGGCGGACCTCTTACTTACTAAATGTGTGTATGAATGTGATTTGTGTGTGTATGTCAGTAATTATGTGTGTTTGTGTATGTCTGTGATTATATGTGTGGTTAAGCGTGTGTTTGTTGTGATTGTGTGTGCGTCTGTGGTTATGTGGGTGTATGTCTGATTGTGTGTGTGTCTGTGTATGTATATACGTCTGTGTGTATATAAATGTGTATGTGTTTAGTAGATAGCTCCCTAATTTGGTGTCCTTAAATATGTCAATCCCACATAAGGATAACGAATAACGAATAAAAGTTATCTACTAAACAGCTGAAATATTAAAATGAAGAAAAAGGCTTTTTAAATGTTGATCTTTTAGCTGTTTAGGAGATACTTCCCTAAATTGGTGCCTTATTCCATATTTAAAGATTCCAAATTAGGGTGCTGTTTAGCAGATAGCTCCCTTAACCCCTTAAGGACCAAACTTCTGGAATAAAAGGGAATCATGACATGTCACACATGTCATGTGTCCTTAAGGGGTTAAATATGGCAATCCCACATAAGGATAGCAAATAGGGGAGTTATCTGATAAACAAAGAGGTGTCTGCCAGCCCACCACAAGAAATCTGGTTGGCTAATGTGAATTCTGTGCAAATATGTTGTCTGATGCCACGTGCACTGAATGCCAATGGCAGCACATTGAGTGAAAAACAAAAATGAAAAACAAAAATAAAGACTGCGCCAGATTAGACAAATAAAATATATAGTAAAATATGGTGGAAATCCAAATGAAAAAGTCTTAGCTGAACAGATCTTCCTTAGATCAGATAGTCTGTATAGTGCTTAATCAGGAACAGTGTCCTCGCTGTCCTTTCCCAGGGGGATCCAGTATTATGAAAAAAATTAAACAAATAGAAAACCAAATAGTGCGGTATGTCTAATAGGATACAACAAATGATAAAAGAAGATGGTAGTGCACTCACATGTGTTAGAGCTATGACTAGCTCTAGTGTGGAAAGTGTACAGCGGTATGATCCCAGCTTATGGGATATAGTGCAGACTTCTTCCTTCAGGGGGTATGTTCACCACTCAAAGAAAATAAAAAGAGACGACCAACAGTGCTCTCTGGATAAAACAGCAATAAATAAAATATATAAAAAGGTACTCACAAAAGTGGAGCAGGCAAACTGCTCCCTTGTAATAGCGTTGGTGGTATGATCCCTACCTCGGATTGCTTGGAGTCCAGGAAAATAAAAATAGTAAAATGCCAGGTAAAAATATATAAAGTATAAAGTGTATAAAAGATAATTGGCACAATAAAAGGTGACCAAAAAATCTTTAATGAATAAAATACACAGTATAAAATATCCACAAACGCGTTTCGCCAAAAAGGCTTTTTCAATATGGAATACATTAAGCTGTATACTGTACATTAAGCTGTATATTATACATTAAGCCGTATACTATACATTAAGCTGTATACTGTACATTAAGCTATATACTATGCATTAAGCTGTATACTGTACATTAAGCTGTATACTATATATTAAGCTGTATACTGTGCATTAAGCTGTATACCGTACATTAAGCTGTATATTATACATTAAGCCGTATACTATACATTAAGCTGTATACTGTACATTAAGCTATATACTATGCATTAAGCTGTATACTGTACATAAGCTGTATACTGTACATTAAGCTGTATACTATATATTAAGCTGTATACTGTGCATTAAGCTGTATACCGTACATTAAGCTGTATATTATACATTAAGCTGTATACCGTACATTAAGCTGTATACCGTACATTAAGCCGTATATTATACATTAAGCTGTATACCGTACAATAAGCTGTATATTGTACATTAAGCTGTATACCGTACATTAAGCTGTATACCGTACATTAAGCCGTATACTATACATTAAGCTGTATACCGTACATTGAGCTGTATACCGTACATTAAGCTGTATACTATATATTAAGCTGTATACTGTGCATTAAGCTGTATATTATACACTAAGCTGTAGTTGTTCTGGTGACTATAGTGTCCCTTTAAGGGTAATCACCACCAATCTAATTCGGCAGCTTTTTGAGTGTAATACCTCTAAGTCTGGACATGAGCATTTTCTCTCTTCGTGTCTCATGACAATACATTTTTAGCAGATGTTTCTACCAGCTGAGTGCGGGCGGTCATTACTATATACTTTGATCAGTTCATCTTTTTGGCCTTTGTCACATCCCAAATTGAAACGGAAACATTACGTGTTAGGTCACAGAATAGTTGTTAGATGCGATAGAAGGCTTCGAAATGCAAAATACATGGGCCTTGTTACAGGGAAAATCTCCTATATAATTATTTAATTGATATGATAGTCTTCGTCGACTATTGCTTTTAAAGCAGACAGCATGATGTAGTCACCCAGCACATATCCATATTTTACACTTACAAACAACGTGTGTGCAAGGTACTGAAAGAGTCCCTTGGTCCAACCCCGTTTCATCCAGGATGGGCAGACCATCCTGCCAACATGCCTGGAACGTAATAGCCAACATTCGTTAGAGAATAGAAAATGCAAAGAGCATCATTTTTGAGTAGCATTTTTTTTTTTATGTAATACGATCACTGTTTCAGTTGTGAACTTTTAGAGTGTACTGTTATTATCCACAAAGAGCCAGCGCTTGCATCTTGCGATGTGATGTCAATCGAACCTCACTCATTAAAACCAGGATCTTACCAATGAAATACGTCTGCAAATAGTACGGAATTAGAGCCCCAAATGTCTTCTGCGTCCTCACATCTTGACAACTATGATGGGATTAAAGGATGAAAAAAAAATACAAAGCAAATCGCATCTTTATCAGACTTAAGTCCGTTGAATGTCAAATTCTGAGCAGCATTACTCTGTGTCTCTATTTAACATTAAAGCTGATGGCTTTCTGACAGGTTTATAGTTGACATGTTCCACAGTCAGTCATGCAGCACAATTATGTTTCAGTTAATTTGATGAATCAACTTGATGTTCTTTAGTCCCAGTTGGCTTTCAGAACGTATGTGCTCAATTTTCTGCTGGAGGTCAAAAATAAGCTTTAAAATTTGGCTAATCGTATTACATCCTCATAACACGCCTGGCGCAATAGTCTTTGGACTTCCATCATGGGATGATGCCAGGCAGAGAGGAGACAGAAATTAGAGGTGATGGTATAATAAAGCTTCATATTATTATATAGAAATAAGACATGCAGGCTGTAATTATTATTTTAATGGATTCTTATATACGCCCTTGTATTACATGGAATTTTCTCTCAAAGTCAAGCTGGATTACGGGCTTTCGGAGCTAAAGGTTGACTTGGTTTGACTTAGTAAATAGTGATGGGGCTACAATGTATCCCACAGGTAACTTTTCTTGGGTAACATCCCGGGAATGATAAACTTTGCATTTGATAATTTGATTGTCTATAATCGCAATATTTCACCCTTTAGTGAACCCACCATTGACTTACGCTACACTAACACCGTTTCAGTGATATGGCTAGCGTACCAGGGGGCCATGTTGTTTATGAGTTTAAATGACCAATTACTGGTAAAACGCACGTTCAGTGTGATCGAAACGTTGTCTTTAGTTTGCGATTTGTTGTTCTGTGACGAACAGCCAACTCACAGAATGTATATTAGCTTATCTTGAAATATCACGTTTTGCTGGGTGTATCTCACCACTATTTGTGGTTGTAGTTGTTTGTTTCCTCACAGTAGCACATTTAGACTATTTGTTTTTCCAATACTAGTAACCAAATCAAATATATTTTTATTTTAGATGATTAAAGTATTGCTGATATTCTGTCTGTATTAGTAGAAGGTTTACTCTTTCAATGTTGATTTTATTATATAAAATGCTGGGTACGCCTTTCACCTTTAATTTGTTTTCATATTGACCACATTTTGACCAAATAACGTGAAGTGATGTTATTGAATGCATATTGTTAGAATGTTTTACTAACACTACATCAACATCGAGAGCATAGGCTACTGGTAATTTTGTGTAGCGTGGAAACATTAAAAATGCTTTAATGGGGCGGAGCTTAGCAACTGACCTGGTCGGACACATGATCGATGGGCTCAGTCCAAACAAGCGTTACAACAGCGATTTTAACCAACACTAACACCCAAAACACGCACCCAGAAAGTCCCCACTCACCATGGGCCGCAAAACCAAAAAGTAGAAGCCGGATAAGCCCAGGTCTGGCATGAATATAGAAGAGGTCCTTCCGCAAGGCTCGTATAGGCCCATGATGACCGCTGAACACAAGGACTTCACATATTCCTCCAAAGATCTGGATCTAGACCTGAACGAGGGTATCAACAGGGGAATCATCTTATCCCTATCGTTCTATGCGGACCTCTCGGGAGAAACTCTACAGTGGAGAAGACACATGCAACCACTCACTTCTCTTCTCAGAAACCACGGCATCCAGTATAGGTGGCATTCACCACTACAGGTCGTGCAAGGGGAGGCTACCCATTCCATTGATGACCTTCAACAAGCAAAAACAAGCTGGGCCTACCGGAAGATTCCCTGCCTCACCTTGGACCCAGGGGTACAAACCCAATAGCATACAGCTGGGGCCCTGCTACGGTCGTACCGTTTGTGCCGCAGAGAGCCTTGCCGGAAACCTACACTGCTGCTCCCACCTGAGACAAGAGGACCGACACATAACATCAAGCTTGTTCTCACCCAGGACTGGAGTTAGTTGTGGTTTGAAGTTGATTTATTATTCTGTTGATGCCTTTTCCTTTTATTTAATTTTCATACCAAAGACCCAACTGCCAGTATTATTATTACTATTTTATTATTTATATAGCGCTATCAGACTCCGTAGCGCTGTACAATGGGATGTACCCTGGCCCACGGCCAGAGGCTCCCCCACCTCCCCCCACCCCTTTTCTCGATTCCAAGCCACAACCTTGTCTAGCAAAGCCCAGAGGTACAACAATAGCTATAACCTACAGTAGGCCGGTTCCCAGCATGTTCCCACCAGTTGTAGTACTAGACTATATATCAACCAAACGATCTGCTCACAGATGTCATCAATGTTGACATGTTTCTTAATATTGTTTGTATTTAAAATATGTCCTACCCGTGAGTGGAGAAAAAATAAAGAATAAAAAAAATAAATGCTTTAATACTTAATGAAATTACACTATAACCACTTGAACGAAATCAAGCAGTTGCAGTGCCTTCATGTCCTTATAACCACTGCTTTCCGCTCTCTAATTTCAAGCGTTACCCTTGTTTCACTTTTATATGATTTGTAATAAAGGCTTTTTCATGGTTCTCGAAAACACATCTAGAGCATCATTACAGACAGTGCTATTTGTTATCAGTCAATAGACTTCCAGAAATTGGTATATCACAGAGCTCCACTGCAACGAAACTCATAGAAATGAGTATATCACAGAGCTCCACTGCAACGGAACTCATAGAAATGAGTATATCACAGAGCTCCACTGCAACGGAACTCATAGAAATGAGTATATCACAGAGCTCCACTGCAACGTAACGCATAGAAATGAGTATATCACAGAGCTCCTCTGCAACGGAACTCATAGAAATGAGTATATCACAGAGCTCCACTGCAACGGAACGCATAGAAATGAGTATATCACAGAGCTCCACTGCAACAGAACTCATAGAAATGAGTATATCACAGAGCTCCTCTGCAACGGAACTCATAGAAATGAGTATATCACAGAGCTCCACTGCAATGGAACTCATAGAAATGTGTATATCACAGAGCTCCACTGCAACGTAACGCATAGAAATGAGTATATCACAGAGCTCCACTGCAACGGAACTCATAGAAATGAGTATATCACAGAGCTCCTCTGCAACGGAACTCATAGAAATGTGTATATCACAGAGCTCCACTGCAATGGAACTCATAGAAATGTGTATATCACAGAGCTCCACTGCAACGTAACGCATAGAAATGAGTATATCACAGAGCTCCACTGCAACGGAACTCATAGAAATGAGTATATCACAGAGCTCCTCTGCAACGGAACTCATAGAAATGTGTATATCACAGAGCTCCACTGCAATGGAACTCATAGAAATGTGTATATCACAGAGCTCCACTGCAACGTAACGCATAGAAATGAGTATATCACAGAGCTCCACTGCAACGGAACGCATAGAAATGAGTATATCACAGAGCTCCACTGCAACAGAACTCATAGAAATGAGTATATCACAGAGCTCCACTGCAACAGAACTCATAGAAATGAGTATATCACAGAGCTCCACTGCAACGGAACTCATAGAAATGAGTATATCACAGAGCTCCACTGCAACAAAACTCATGGAAATTATTATATCACAGAGCTCCACTGCAACGAAACTCAGAGAAATTAGTATATCACAGAGCTCCACTGCAACAGAACTCATAGAAATGAGTATATCACAGAGCTCCACTGCAACGGAACTCATAGAAATGAGTATATCACAGAGCTCCATTGCAACAAAACTCATGGAATGATTATATCACAGAGCTCCACTGCAACGAAACTCAGAGAAATTAGTATATCACAGAGCTCCACTGCAACGGAACTCATAGAAATGAGTATCACAGAGCTCCACTGCAATAAAACTTGTAGAAATGAGCATATCACAGAGCTCCACTGCAATAACACTCATAGAAATGAGTATATCACAGAGCTCCACTGCAACGAAACTCAGAGAAATTAGTATATCACAGAGCTCCAAAGCAAAGAAACTCATAGAAATGAGTATCACAGAGCTCCACTGCAATAAAACTCGTGGAAATGAGTATATCACAGAACTCCATTGCAACGAAACTCAGAGAAATTAGTATATCACAGAGCTCCACTGCAATAACACTCATAGAAATGAGTATATCACAGAGCTCCATTGCAACAGAACTCATAGAAATGAGTATATCACAGAGCTCCACTGCAACGGAACTCATAGAAATGAGTATATCACAGAGCTCCACTGCAAGGGAACTCATAGAAATGAGTATATCACAGAGCTCCACTGCAATAACACTCATAGAAATGAGTATATCACAGAGCTCCATTGCAACAAAACTCATGGAAATGATTATATCACAGAGCTCCACTGCAACGAAACTCAGAGAAATTAGTACATCACAGAGCTCCACTGCAACGGAACTCATAGAAATGAGTATTACAGAGCTCCACTGCAATAACACTCATAGAAATGAGTATATCACAGAGCTCCACTGCAACGAAACTCAGAGAAATTAATATATCACAGAGCTCCAAAGCAAAGAAACTCATAGAAATGAGTATCACAGAGCTCCACTGCAATAAAACTCGTGGAAATTAGTATATCACAGAGCTCCACTGCAACAAAACTCAGAGAAATTAGTATATCACAGAGCTCCACTGCAATAACACTCATAGAAATGAGTATATCACAGAGCTCCACTGCAATAAAACTCATAAAAAATAGTATATCACAGAGCTCCACTGCAATAAAACTCATAGAAATGAGTATTATAAGAGCTCCACTGCAACGGAACTCATAGAAATGAGTATATCACAGAGCTCCACAGCAATAAAACTCATAGAAATGAGTATATCACAGAGCTCCACTGCAATAAAACTCATAAAAAATAGTATATCACAGAGCTCCACTGCAATAAAACTCATAGAAATGAGTATTATAAGAGCTCCACTGCAACGGAACTCATAGAAATGAGTATATCACAGAGCTCCACAGCAATAAAACTCATAGAAATGAGTATATCACAGAGCTCCACAGCAATCGAACACATAGAAATGAGGATATCACAGAGCTCCATTGCAACAGAACTCATAGAAATGAGGATATCACAGAGCTCCACAGCAATAGAACACATAGAAATGTACAGTCACAGTAATGTGCAGTGTGTATGAGTGAATCCCAGAGCTCCACTGCAATAAAACTCCGCAATCTGTGAGTTTATTGCCAAGCTTCAAAGCAATTACAATGATGTGCAGCGTTTATGAATGTTTCCCAGAGCTCCACAGCAGTAAAACTGTAGAAGTGTGCAGTGTGTATGAGTATCACAGAGCTCCAGAGCAATAAAACTCACCAATAGCTGAGATATTTGTTCCTGTGCTAAATGAATTACTGCATAATATCGCTAATTAACAGGGGAAGAAGTTTGGAACAGGTCCTATCGCTGGCCTTAAAGTGAAGTAGGTGTTACGAGGAGCCTCGATTTAAGATCACGATTGGTTCGCCATGTCAAGCCATTCGGCTTTGGCCTGGAGCTTGTACTTACACGTACGCACACATAGACACGACAAGCAAGCATATAATACCAGCTGGAACAGAAACAGCTTCTGGTGGGGTTTGTGCTGTATGGAAATATTCAGAATTTATAGATCTGCCTCAGATCTGGACTTTGTATCTGTCAGACAAGAGAGAGAGAGAGAGAGAGGGGCCAGTGTGTTCAGCAGGCATGGGAATCACAGGCTCATTGGAACCTAGGCTTGAACTCCTCAAAGCGCCTGACGTGCCTCCATTCTAACAGTTCCATGGATAAGTAGCTCTCAGTAATCATGTAGTCTTTGCCCCAGACAATGTAATGCTATCAGTATGTCAACTGTCAGCTGCCTCTCTGTTACTGAGAATTCTGCAGGGTTTAACCCTTGTATTTCCGCGCCGAGCTAAAGATCCCGTAAGGAAACGTGGAGCGATTATTGGGAATTTCTATTTTTAATTCAGTCCCCTGTGGGAGATTCTGGAGAATAGTTAACTCCGTGTGTGCCAGGTGTCTGCAGATCAGTATTTGTGTAACTCATCATTTACAAACATTTTGCATTGTTTAAGTTTCAAATCCTAAAGTTAAAAAGAAAGTTTAAAAATGTACCCCAAAAAAAAGTACCTGCATTGGAAATAATCCAGAAGTCAGCAATAGTGTGAGAAGTAGGAATTTCTCACATTCAGTTTTCAGTTCACGGCAATTCACTAGTAAGTGGATAAACTGCCGAGTGCACATATTGCAAACACAATGATCAGAAAAAAGGATCTGACTGCGGCGTGCATGTTGCTTCCACTGTAGTCTTTAAAAAAATAAAAGCCTCAGATTTGTGCTATTTTCAAACAATTAAGTACGGTTGTGAAAAACATTTTGGTTTTTCAAGATGCAAATAACATTTAGACCATTTTTTTTACCTGTATGCAACTGAATGTGATACAATGTTGCTTTACACAAGACACATTTCTTTGATTTTCTATTGCTTACATTCTATCATTGTGGTGTTACTTACTGTGGCCTTACCTACCGTGGCCTTGCCTACCGTGGCATTACCTACCGTGGTGTTACTTACAGTGGCCTCATATACTGTGGTGTTTCTTACCGTGGCCTTACATACCGTGGCCTTACCTACCGTGGCCTTACCTACCGTGGCGTTACTTACCATGACATTACCTACCGTGGCGTTACTTACTGTGGCCTTACCTACCGTGGCCTTACCTACCGTGGTGTTACCTACCGTGGTGTTGCTTACCGTGGCCCTACCTACCGTGGTGTTACCTAACGTGGCCTTACCTTCCGTGGTGTTACTTACCATGACATTACCTACCGTGGTGTTACCTACCGTGGTGTTACTTACCGAGGCGTTACCTACCGTGGTGTTACTTACCATGACGTTACCTACCATGGCCTTACCTACCGTGGCGTTATTTACCGAGGCGTTACCTACCGTGGTGTTACTTACCGAGGTGTTACTTACCGTGGCCTTACCTTCTGTGGTGTTACCTACCGTGGTGTTACTTACCGAGGTGTTACTTACCGTGGCCTTACCTACCATGGCATTACCTTCTGTGGTGTTACCTACCGTGGTGTTACTTACCATGACATTACCTACCGTGGCGTTACTTACCGTAGCCTTACCTACCGTGGCCCTACCTACCGTGGTGTTACTTAACGTGGCCTTACCTTCTGTGGTGTTACCTACCGTGGTGTTACTTACCATGACATTACCTACCGTGGTGTTACTTACCGAGGCGTTACCTACCGTGGTGTTACTTGTCATGACGTTACCTACCGTGGCCTTACCTACCGTGGCGTTACTTACCGAGGTGTTACCTACCGTGGTGTTGCTTAGCATTGTGTTACTTAGCGTTGTTTTCATTCATAAAACAATGCTTAAACTCATAAAGTAACATTATAAACAGCATTATATAACTTTTTAAATTTTATTTGCAAATTGTATTACTTTTTCTATATCTATAATAGGAGTTATTATGTGTCTGAAGTGTCCCTTCAAGCAACTGGTTTTTATTTATGTATTTATTAAAAATATATATATTTTCATTAAAAATATTAACTCATCAATCTGGAAATGTAGGAAAACTGACAGTGAAAGGAAGGTTTTAAGCTAAGATATCTGAAACTCTGTGATAAAGGGTCACTGTAAATACCATAACCACATCATCTTAATGAAGATGTAAGATTTTCACTGTAACTCCTATCACGCTCAGTGAGATGGCATTAATAGGCAACCACTCGCTAAGTTTGTGCTGGGCAAATAATGAAAGGTTTAGAACATAGTCAATATTTGTGCAAATCTTGCAAAGTATGCATTTTTGGACGTAACGTTGTCATTTCAGAGAACAGACCTCCGATCGCCCTTTACTGTAGAAACAGATGTCAAAGCTCAATTAAGTAATGGATACCTCCAGTCAGCATCTCAGAGCATTGCTTGTATAGGGAGAAGGCAGATGGCTCGCCGTTATAGACTTCAAATACTTTCAAGATCTGAAAAAAGCCTAGAAATAATCACAGCACTTAAATTTTCCACCACCCTGAACTGGATGACTCTACAATACATTAAACAGCATCGAACACAAAGCTATTCTTATGATAGATTCTCCTGTGTAAGAATGGTTCTGGCTGTTTATCTCCCAACATCTCACAGAATATAAAACCTCTCGTTATCGAGGTTATGCCTGAAAGTACATTACTGCGAATCGTGTGAACGTACAGCGCAGTTATGGCAACCTTTCTGAGTTCACATTGTGCCCAACACCATGCTTCTTAAAGGAGCGGCGTGTACAAATATAAAATAAGAATAAAACCATTATCTTCATCAACAAACAATCTTTGGTATAAGTGAAGGAAAATACATATGTAACATATATGGGGAAATGGCTTGATGTCCCTTTAAAGTGCGTATTTTATGTTTGTGTTTATAATAAATAAATAAGATCATTTTCTGTAAGTTGTCTGTTAGAGCCGCAGTAAATCTCTATTGCTAAAGTGCTTATTCAAGGGCCGTCGGAGTGACTGTTTAATAGATTTTGACAGTGTTTCCATGGGTGTTTGGAGAAGATGGTACAAGGGTGACATTTATAAAATATACTTAATTCTTGCAATCACCATGGAAACCAGAGGAAACAGGGAGGTAATTTCACTGGTTACAGAGGTTAATTCTCCTCTCATTATTCTGTGATTTCACTCGCCCCACTTTGGGAAGTGTCTCTCAGGTGTAACAGTGAGCAGAAGACAGACAGGTTTAGAGTGTGCACGGCCAGGCCGGCCATTGGGCAGCGCCAGAATGTGGGCAGCAGGACGGCAACTACGTCTCCTCAGCCGGCAGGGACTCATTGCGATGGGTGTGCTGTATTGTGCCGACTGAGTGGATGCTGGCTCTTTAAAGGAACACTCCGGGTACCGTAGGTAATGGTGTTCAACCCTGATCGCTCTGCCCCATCCTTCTGCTGCTCCGATTATTGAAAGAGAAACTCTCTGACAGGGGCATCGCTGATTGGCTGAGAGCATTGGCTGACACTCTAAGCTAAACAGTAGCTTCCTATTCACAAAACAGCTTTAGAAAACGTACACGGTATCATAGGTATCTCTTCTCATGTCAATGGGTCAGCACTTCCTTGACGCACTGTGTGCTGGCTGTGAGTGGCAGGAATATTAGGCCAGTAGTCTTCTAAGGGCCGGTGTAGGTAGTAGATAAGTCCTTGATAAGGCTCTAAGTTTTCTTATGAATCAAGACACAGATTTAATCGTCATCGTCGTACTGGTTAAGAAGAATTAGATAGCGGACACCATGTTTAGTAAAGGTACATCCTTCGATTACTAAATCAGGTCCTGAGAGCTGGGCCGACCATTTTACTACAGTACGGGTAGGCCCCTCAGATGTTGTGAACCATATATCTCCTGATGCTTTATCAGCATTACGGCTGTGAGAGTATTATGGGAGATGTAGTCCACATCATCCACGTTTAAGCAGCTTTGTCTACCTAAGAGGAAGATTCTCTCTCTGAGCGTTTTTCCCAGAATACTAGGGGTAGCTTTACGTAACCCGGGCCTTAACATAACACCACGTATATTAGATGCATCTGGCGGTCTGGTTATAGTGAGCTGCACTGAGTTATTCATCTGTTGTTCTTATTAAATAATAATAGTTGATTTGTCATTGTCTAATCCTGCCTTTCTGCCCTTCCTTCCCACCTTTCACAGAGTTAATCACTAAAGTGAGAAATCGCAGGGATTCAAAGTGAATTTCAAATTGAATTAGCCGACTTTGTCCAATTTTCCAGCTTTAATGAATAACTGTTAATGTTTCCTTATTTTACTCCGTAACCTGTTTACGCACACACTTTAAACAAATCGGGATGAAAATAATGATGTATTTACACTGTGAAAGCGTTTCAGCGCACAGACGGGCAGAACGGGTTAAGCACGCCAAGAAGTGAAAGATCAATTCCGGGTGAGGAATTTTTGGATGGTGTCCAGTGTGTGCGCAGCATGTTTAGACTTCCTAAGGTGCCACTTTATAGCGTGCTCTGGCAGACTCGGCCTGTCTCCGCTTTTATTACAGTTATGGAGACAAGGAACTCATCACGAGATATCCCACTTCTGGCAAAAATCCTACAGAAACAGAACCAGAAAACACACTGCCTAAATATTCCTCCGCAGCCTTTTCTTTGTTCGCTCAGATGACGCGGCTTTGTAATCTGCTGCCAATATTGTTTGTTTGTTAGGAAAATGTACGATTATCTCGGGCGGGGAAAATAGAACTGCCGTCGGCTGCCTTTGTAGTATAAATTGGGTTAATTTGATATGGCTTCCAGCAACGCAGTTTGCGTTTTTTCCCCTGAAATTAGGGACGATTAATTATGCCGTATATGTTCATTTTAACCTCTTGTTCTCCGGTGATTGCAGGATTAAAACTCCCATCACTCAGAACATACAAAGTGATTATTAACTAAAACAACAATTGTGGAGAATTGGTAAAGTGAGTGAAACTTTGAGGCCAAAACAGCAAATTCAAAACCCCAAAAATGATCCTATTGAGCTGTTATTTCAGTTTAGGCTAATTTGATGTAAAATTCTAACCTCACTATTGTGATATTTCATTACTGCTGGTTTAATGCATAATCCCAGTAGATTTAGTTCCTAAAACCTGCATCTTGGTGGGAATGCAACTGATTTGGGTAACGTTCCTTGCTTATTTTAGCCTACATTTTGGAAATTAAATTTTTCAATTCGCCGTCTAATAAGTGAATCTACCATCGAAGAATTCTGGGTATTTGCATGAAAGTCGACGCACAGTGTGTCACCTTATTACCATTGTCCTTAAGATAAATCCCTGAAGCATATGGGCATCGTGTTTTTAAAGCCTTAAAGAGTCATATGGGAGCGCAAGGACCTGGAGTCTTTTTCATAAACAGCTAGTTTGTACTGTGGGGACTCATCAGTGCGATGCTGGTGTCTGACTGCTGTTTTTCAAATATTCCTGTTTTGGCTCAAGGTATAGAAGTCATTTTTCAGGTCGTGCAAATTTGCTACTTTAGTGGAGAAAGCCCAGTGAGTCCCGTAATATAGCATCCTTTAAATTTACACAAGTTTCTTTTAAACAAATACCATTTGTGATCACCGTATCGCATGGAACATATCCAATGTGGGGAATAAGCAAATCATTAATCACAGGTTAATGTAGACACATGCTTGGAAAAACAAATCATATGCCGTTCCTAGCAGTTGGCAACCAGATTACTATATCTTAAATTTTGGTATTTATTCACCAAATAATAGTGATACGACGACATGGTCTCAGAATCTAGTTTATAATAGGGGAGCTGGATTAATCACAATTCAGATATTTCAACCTCAATTTTTCACTGTTTAGTAAATAGCATACCAATATTTAGAGGGAATATCTGTCTAAAGCCAGGCATTAACCAGAGGCCTGGCCACACTGTATAAGAGAAACATTATTGGCAGATTATCTCAATTCAGGCTCCAGGATCATCTGTTACTAACCAATGGAATCTTCTAAGTTTGGCGGAGAATCACGGGGAGGAGGTCAGTTCGGCCATCACTGTTCTCCAGCAATCAGTGATAAAATGCTGTTTTAATTAACTCCGTCCGGCAGGATGAGAAGACAAAATCAATATTAATTATACACTGTAAAACACAATACTAGCTGAAACGAGGTGTTTGCTTCAAAGGATACGATTGTAACATATTGTTTGTTGTGTAGCTTTAAATCATTCTACAGAGTAATTTACATTATTGTAGTATTTTTTTATTACAATTTTCATTTTAAATATAGATATATATATATAATACAGGCTTTAAGAGCGTGTTATTGACAAGGCCCATCAATCCAAAGCAGTGGAACCCAACAACTAAAGTCCATTTTAGAATAATATATTTTGAGATTGTGAAAAGCAAGGGTTACTTAATCGTGGGAGTCTTTTTCCTGCACCTAAAACCGAAAGCGGTTTGATTTGGATGATGTCAGTAATACAATCCAACTGCAAGCCCTCCATACGGCACAGCAGATATTAATTGGGTTTGTATGCAGATCTTGTGTGACACCAAGGAGATGCTGTGTAAGGGCGTTTATATCAAACACTGTGATATTTTATGCAGTTACCAAGCTATTGGTGACAAAGAAATTAACTAGGTCAAGATTTCACCTCAGCCGTCTGCTAATGTGTTCTAAAGTTAATGAGATCTTCAGTGATAACAGCATTTAAAATGGCAGAAGGTTGCTAGGGAGAGGATACAGGCTCATTAGAGACTGCTTGTATCAGTTTCTGAAGTTGAATTTTAGCTCGCCGTGAATTGATTCAGCTAGCTTCCAAAAACATATCTTGAACCAGCCTACAGTAGGCCCCCAATATCTGATAGACCCCAAGCCCCCCAGCCAATGCCTCACACCGAGGATAGCAGTGAACACTATATCTATGATAGAAAGTTGCAGGAAATGGATATCTATGAGGTTTTGTCTACAGAATATCCACTGCTTGTCCACATTGGATTTACAGTGATTTAGGAAATGTTGCCGGAATTTGAGCCATGGTGACATTGCAATATCTCTGCACAAGATTTCATTGAAAAGGCGCAGAATTGAAATTCTGAATGTTTAACTTTTAACAGAAACAGCAGATACAGCGTTTTACTCTATATTAATAGATAACTTCCACAATGGCCTTAAGCTATTAGTGCTGCCTGGGGTACGCTCACACGGCAAACAAAACAAGATATGCAAGGTTATTCACTGAACCTGTAATTTTAGCAAATATAACCCGAATGAAACTAATGATTCTGAAAAATTCTCTAACTTAGTAGTCACAGTTTTGCAATTCGGATTTAATTCGCTTAAATCCCGAGTTAAGTAAATAGCTCTGATACAGAATTAGAGCTGCTTAAAAACAGCTCTCTGAGACTGAAAACGAGGATTTAGTCGCATAATGGCCATAACTTGTCCGGCCTGCTGCCGCCTCACAAACAATCCCAGCTGACTTTGTGCAAAATTGCTGTGTTTCCATGGCAATATGAACCTTTATATAGCAAGACTGTATCAACTTCAGCTGCCTGTTAGTAAATTGGAGACTCTTAAAGAAATCAGCCTGGGTTGGATGGTTCTGCGAGTTGCTGAGAGAGTACGGGATGTTGACTGAGCGCTCACACCCAAGATCCACCTGAATGAGAAGAGACGAGGAGGTTTTTGGACTCTGTTGGCTACATAGATTATTAACCATTAGGAATGTTTAGGGCAGACGGGGTCAAGCTGATGTCAAACTGTAGCTACGTGGACATTATACATATCACGTTATGTTATTTTATGTCAGAGCTAGGTTTTATTAGACAGATATATTGGCTAACAGTCTCTAATTGCCATATTGGGTTTTTCTCAGACTTACATAGCTCGAATGTCATGCTGTGTACCTTAAAGTGGAACCTTAAAGTGGAAACATAATTTCTCAATGCTTTAAATATTACATTTGTGTTTCCTTATACAGATAGTCCTCATTTTGTGACCTACCTGCTTTACGAAGGCTTGCACTTACGACCAGCTCTCTCGCGGGGTGGTAAGTGCGAGCCGTCGTTGGAATTAGAGGGATTTCCTGCTCTGCTGCATTCTTCTATGTTCCCCGAACATAGACGAACGCAACAGAGCAGGGAATCCCTCGAATCTATGTTCGGGGAAATTTCCCGAGCATAGATTAGAGGGATTCCCTGGTCTTGTGCGTTCATCTATGTTCGGGGAAATGTCCCTGAACACAGACATGCGACCCAGAGCAGGGAATATGTTAAATCTATATTCGAGGAAATTTCCCCGAACATAGATTAGAGGAATTCCCTTCTCTGTTGCATTCGTCTATGTTCGGGGAATTTCCCCGAACATAGAAGAACGCAACAGAGCAGGCAATCCCTTAACTCCTCACTTATCGACCAATTCATTCTATGACCAGGTCGTAGGAACGGAACCCGGTCGATAAGTGAGGAGTGTCTGTAGTTAGCAAATATTTATCTGTTAGATGTAAAAAACAAAATGAAATGTGACAATTCTCACCTCTTTATCTGCACCCGTGCGCCTCCATCTTCGCTCCCTGTCTGTCACCAGGCAGTAACCACAAAGAGAGAATATAGACAGCGCTGCGGATTATGTTGGTGCTATATAAATAATAATCATAATAATAAGGAGAAGATGTTCTATTTCACCTCCTTGTTAGCAATGTTAGCCCTGGCTGTGTGTTGTTTAAACTGGATTGTGTTTAAAAGGAAACAGAATATTACATAAAACATTAAACATACATTTTAGGTGATTTGTTTGTGATTTATTAGTTGGTGTGACAGATCCACAATGTATTCATTACACAGATTATTTTTAGATCCACAGCAACAAGATGTTTCATTTAATAAAATATATTTCCTTCTGACAAGGTTTGTCTCTAATAGTAAATGCACCCCTCAGAAAGAGTGAACCCAAATATAGAAAGATTTCCTGCCTATCGAGTAATTAACTATAAATGCATTTCCACTTCATTTGGCAATCTCAACTCATTTTCACCCAAAGAGAGTTACCATTTGAGACGTCAGGTAATTCAAAAACGAAGTCAATATTCCAGGGACTAAAAGTTGAGATTCATCCAAAGAGGAGTTTTCCTACTAAACTTGCTTTAGGAAATACTCCAATGAAAATAGGATGGTTAGTTATCAATACCTACTCTTTATTAAACAAATTACATTAAAACAGTATGAGAATAAGAGTGAGACAAAATGGTGGGTGAGCCATAAATGCTCACACTCAGTGACATGCTCAGTCTGAGGCTTTTTGCGGACTTTCTCCTGTTGTCCCCAGAAGCCATACTCAAGAAATGAATCTGAAGATGAGGGGTCTTAAATCAGGACTGTCCCAATAAATAGTTGTTGAATAGTTTCCATGGCAACTGCACCACATCTAGAACCTTGACGCAGAGCTGGGATTTAAACAGAAGTCTTCTGTGCAGTGAGTGAGTCCCATGTTTTGAGGGCTGTGACCTTCAAGCCTAAATTAGATGTGGTCAAATGGTACAACCACCAGCTGTTCAACTACAAATCCCAGGGTGCTTTGCATGTCTGAGGGTGTTTATTCTCTGGACATCCCTGGCTCATACCATTGAAATTGATAATAAAATTCCTGTGATTTTGATAGGAACTCAGTCATTCTTCATTAGAAGCAATCTACCACGGTACTTCTAATGCGACTACATCAGCTCTTCTGAACCTTGTCAGGAATGTATTGCTTCGTGGTGGTCTCAGAAGACTGGGTGGGCAGGCAGCCGACATTTTTTTTCCTTTTATTCATTCATATATGCAGACTCTTCCCGTATGCTTCTTGGCAAATGTTTCTTCCTAAAATCTAAACTGATCAACAAACAAGTAGCTTCCTCTTCAAATATTCATCATCTTCTGAAATAACACATTTCACACACACACAGCAGCTTGTTAACCCTTCCTAACACACCATGTATTAATAAACCTGACTGCGAGCTACGTTCAATCCGATTACTTATCACAGTTTGACTTTTGGACCGAATTGTGCCCATCTGGACACCGACCACGATTCCCTGTCTGCAGCTTCCAGAGCATTGTGGGAGTTGTGATAACATCGCGGCGACCGGCAGAAACGTGGGGAGACATTTTGATTTCCAGTGACAAGTTGATTGCAATGTATGATGGGATATCCGTGTTTAATCAGTGTTCACGCACAGGGACATGCCAACCTGCAATAAATGGAGATCATTTCTGGACTGGAGTTTGTAATAAATATCTGTCAACATTTCACATCGATAATGAGGGTCACTTTAATTTTAGGGGTGTGAGTGGGGGTGTGATCAGGAGTGGGGCTGTTCTGAGTATTGCTGTGGAGCTCTGTTATAACACATTACTCGGAGTATTATTGCTGTGGAGCTCTGTTATAACACATTACTCGGAGTATTATTGCTGTGGAGCTCTGTTATAACACATTACTCGGAGTATTATTGCTGTGGAGCTCTGTTATACACTCAGACACATTACTGGGAGTATTATTACTGTGGAGCTCTGTTATACACTCAGACACATTACTGGGAGTATTATTGCTGTGGAGCTCTGTTATACAGTCAGACACATTACTGGGAGTATTATTGCTGTGGAGCTCTGTTATACACTCAGACACATTACTGGGAGTATTATTGCTGTGGAGCTCTGTTATACACTCAGACACATTACTGGGAGTATTATTGCTGTGGAGCTCTGTTATACACTCAGACACATTACTGGGAGTATTATTGCTGTGGAGCTCTGTTATACACTCAGACACATTACTGGGAGTATTATTGCTGTGGAGCTCTGTTATACACTCAGACACATTACTGGGAGTATTATTGCTGTGGAGCTCTGTTATACACTCAGACACATTACTGGGAGTATTATTGCTGTGGAGCTCTGTTATACACTCAGACACATTACTGGGAGTATTATTGCTGTGGAGCTCTGTTATACACTCAGACACATTACTGGGAGTATTATTGCTGTGGAGCTCTGTTATACACTCAGACACATTACTGGGAGTATTATTGCTGTGGAGCTCTGTTATACATTCAGACACATTACTGGGAGTATTATTGCTGTGGAGCTCTGTTATATACCCAGACACACCAACAACATTGAGCTCCTATAAAAGAGGGACAGAGAGATTTGGGCCTAAAATAGAGACTGTCCCTCCTACATAGGGACTCTTTGGAGGTATAGTAATGTTATAACAGGACTACAGTAATTCTGAGCTTGCAGTGTAATTAAGGCTCCCAATAGCCCCCAAAGTTTCAAACCGTCAAAGAGCGATACATTCATTATAAGGGCTCGTCGGGTTTAACTGTGATAGGGGTTTGACTATTCCAGGATATTTTAGGTTATGACCTAAATAATACAATTTTTGTAACAGAATGTGTTTAATATAAAACAAGTTGGTGCAATCTTATTTAAACAGGTCGATCTCTTAACTAGTAGAGCGATATGGAATTTGCTAGCGCTATATAAATTGTAATAATAATAATAATAATAATAATTAAAGGAGCACTATAGTGCCAGGAAAACAAACTCGTTTTCCTGGCACTATAGGGACCCTCAGGACCCCACTCCCGCTGGGCTGAAGGGGTTAAACACTTACCTTTCTCCAGCAGCGGGCTCCCTCGCGCAGGGGAACTCTCCTCCCTCTGCCAACGTCAGCGGCGAATGCGCATTCAGTCAGTCCATAGGAAAGCATTTCTCAATTCGTTCCTATGGACGTCCAGCGTCTTCTCACTGTGATTTTCACAGTGAGAAACGCAGAAGCGCCTCTAGCGGCTGTCAATGAGAGAGCCACTAGAGGCTGGATTAACCCTAGTATAAACATAGCAGTTTGTCTGAAACTGCTATGTTTTCAGCTGCAGGGTTAACCCGATGGACTTGGCACCCAGACCACTTCATTGAGCTGGGGAGTATACTTCAAGTGCTCTGGGTGCCTATAGTGGTCCTTTAAACTCTCAGACACGCCATCAATTAGGAGATCATGTGGAAAAGGGCTATTAAGACAGAAAGAGAGAGAGGGATGTGGTCCCAAACATAGACTGTCCCTCCTAAATCGGAACACACAAGAAGCAGATTTATATATTGAAAGCAATATTTTGGATCAGCACGGTGCCCCCAATTTTATTATTTTTACTTTTATTTAAAATAAAAGAATAATTTAGATATTCATGCTCCATGTCGTAATGCGATTTCAATCATCTTTTTGAGGTCTAAAATCCAAGCAAACATTAGTATAATATCAGGTTACCAAACACCCGCGTAAATTATTTCACTTTAATAAAAGAATACGAGGAACAAAAAAAAAATGCCATCTGCCTAAAAGCTTTTTCTTAACACTTAAATACAGTGTTTAGCAGTCGAACTTGTCTTCGTTTGCTCTTAAAGACGACGAGAATTCTCATCAATCATAATAGAAAAGGCAGCGTTCTTTTCGAAATGCCATATGGGGTACGGACATATACCGTCATAAAGGAGGATAAATGTGTTATTCTATACTTTTGTTTGCTTGGCTTAGAATATATAATGGTTTGCAATGGAACTGCACATTCGTTATTGTCACATGTGATGGATAAGACCTTTATGATCGATGACTGGGCATCGTTGAGTGATTTATGAAATCTTACCCCTTCCGTCTGTGCTGGGGGTTTGACTAAAGATGAGTGGAAGACGGATAGGATTTGCAACATCGTAGGCATTCCATCTGGTGGGGAAGATGCCATTAAGCAGTGATTTGTTTTATGATTAAAAGTGTGCGTCTACTGTACATCAGGAAGGGATCTGATTGTTCAGCTGCCAGAGTTTGTGGAATGTTTGTGGTGGAGTGTGTTAATGTGCCCCCTGCGTGTGTTACAGTGTTAGATTACACCATAGATTGTGATAGATTGTACAGCGCTATGGAATTTGCTGGCGCTATACAAATCATAAAATAAAAATAAAACATCAAACGCAACGTTGGACAATTGCTGACTGAACCTCACGATTTTACAAATGGTTTATATGAGAGCAGAATAATGTCTACGACAGTCGGATTTTTGTGCCACTGTGAGCCCGTATGGCCCGTGTGTTAGTGACGGTTCCCTATGGGATTATTGGTCATTTAGAATCCCCGTCATGAAGAATTAAACTACCTCGAACATTCCAAACATGAACCCATGTTGGTCTCTGACTTCTGATTTATTAAAAGCAATGATTAAAATGAAAATATGTATTCTTAAATGGCTAATAAGAGAGGCAGGGCTGAATGTTCTACTATTTTAATATTTGTAAAATCTATCAGAGTCTAATTGATAGAATGGGCATTTGGTAATCACCCTACAGAATGAGGAACCTGCGGATATAGGCCTTGTCTTACACTAAAACACATGTAAGATAATTTGCTAATTGGAAAAACTATATTTGGCTTCCAGTTTGGGTACTTTAACCCTTGAAGTTGAAACTCACTTGTAATACCTAACAGTTCTCATTTTAGTGATTAACCCTGTGAGATCTGCTCCTGCTTAGAAAGGGAGGTAAAAGTCATTTTCATGTTTAAACAATACACCTGTTTCTATGGAGATTTTGTTTGTGTAACTCAAAGTATTCCTAACGCCATAAAGCTGGATTACCTGTTTAGATCCCGGCCCTCCTCACAGTAGATAAAAGGTGTTTAAGCGTATTTTTTGGTTGCAGTGCGCGCCACTCATACGAAACCTGTCCCCAGTTCTCTTCTATGGATTGGACCAGTGACGAAGAGTCCGCAGGAGGCAGAGAGGACAGCAGCGCACAGGGAGTAAAATCATTTAAAAAATATCTCTTTTTAGCGCAACAGGCGGTCCCACAAAGCTAGCTACGGACTAGCGTTAGGAATACAGGTTTGTACACTATAGGAACCATGAGCTGTATCAGCTGAACAGGGCTCTGACCTTTACTTTGCCCTGTAGTATACAGAATTCATCTGCTGCCGGGGGAAATCAATGACCACAATGACAGTTACATTTGGATTACTTCTCGATTAACGATTTCAATTCCCTTCTGTCCTCCGGCAACACTGAAATTTCACATAATGCTGGGCAGCACTTTTCATGTGCCTGCCACCAGCAACCCTACATGTGTACCTTTAAAATGACCAAAACTGCTTGAAAGGTTCCTTTAATTTAACTCTTTTGTTCAGAGAGGGACAGGCTGTGGGCGTTTAAATGGTTAATCTTAGTTTCCTGAGAACAAATCCTGCAATTGTGAATTATTGTGTGTGCCATACACAGCTCAGATCAGTTGTACAATGGAAGCCCCCCCTCTCCCCCCTTACACTAAACAGGTATTTTTTTGTATTGGTTTATGGCTCTCAGGAACATTAATGTCTCATCAATTGCAAAGAATGAAACCAACACTGTTTACTCAAGTTCAGAACAAAAAGATTCCGAAGAAGCTTCCTGTAATTAACACGTGGGCGTGTTTTCCAACTGACGGGAAGACGAACGTCTGAGACTTTTTGTTTTTTAGTTTTTTTGTTGCTCGAAAAAACTCACATGTTACAACTCCATTTGTGAATAATTATTAGACAATGTGGTATTGACTCCAGCAAAGCTCGTACTTTCATGAGATGTGAGGGAAATTTCCTGTTAGATTAAAAATGTTTATATTTCAGTGTCATAAATGGATTATTTACTGAAATTTGACTCATTTTATGACTGTCTTCATTTATCCTTTCTCCCCCTGACAATTACAAGACAATATACGTAGACGTGTGGGTTGTCCTCACTGCCAGTAAGTGACTTTCTAATTATTGTTTGGGGTTTATTTACTGAACGGGGAATTATTGGGAGTTTTTAAATGAGTTGCAGAATAATTTTGTTTATACTGGTCAACGGAGATTAAAAGGGAGCAAATAACCAGGAACGGGAGCTCTGTATGCCTAGAATCTCTGGCGGAAAGGGAGCTCAGTATATTCAGAATTCCTGGCGGAAAGGGAGCTCTGTGTACCCAGAATCCCTGGCGGAAAGGGAGCTCTGTGTACCCAGAATCCCTGGCGGAAAGGGAGCTCAGTATACCCAGAATCCCAGGCTACAGGGGGAGCTCTGTATGCTGTGTGATTATAGGATATGGCGGATTATTACCCAGAATCCCAGGCTGCAGGGGGAGCTCTGTACGCTGTGTGATTATAGGATATGGCGGATTATTACCCAGAATCCCTGTCTGCAGGGGGAGCTCCGTATGCTGCGTGATCCTTATTCAGTGTCATATTGTGTGTTGGACATTGGTTAAGGATGGAATCTGGAATCTGTTTTTTCTCATACCTCTATTCTGTTCGGTAAACTCTTAATTACTGTAACAAACAGATTTTGGTGTGTTATTTGAAATATGCATTTCCTTATTCACATCTGTTCTGTGCCAAATAGACGTCCTGAGCGTTTCGCTAATCCAGTGCGTGGTTTGTGAAAGGTGACTGATCCACTCACCCCAGAAGCGCCAGTTATCCTACAGACTGACTCACAGCACAGGAGCCACTGATCTGTCTGAACAGGCAAAGGAAAGTCCTCTGCTTTCTGACAAGATTCTCGGCTCTGTGTCATAGAGTTACCAGGTATTTTCCAATATCATCAGAGATATCACAATCTAGATTGATATCTTCGAGACACGTACAATGTTTTGTAAAGGTCTTACGAAACATCTCATGAATATATTCATTGCAAAATATCAAACTGAGAAACACGTATAGTTTATTAGTTAGTGTTTAACATGTTTTATATTCAAATCGGATGAGTAGGCCGTGTCCTGTCTGTCGAATCTCAAGAAGTTTTGAGTCTCTCGGCTCCCGGTTTCCCACTTGGAAAAATGTTGGTTTGGTGACCAAATCTTCCTCCCGTGAGAAATAAATCATAATGCTTGGTATGGATAGGAATTATATTTGCCCAAATAAGGACTTATTTATTGAGTGAGGCCGTCTACCTGGAGCATTCTATGTTCATTCTAGAACGGGTGTCCAGAGAGCGGAGCCAAAGTACCTTGACCTTCTGATTGAATTTTAATATGCTGAGGATATTGTATTACTCCTATACGATCCCACACACTCCCACACATCCTTATGGCGGCTTGGCTCTACCCAATCCTTTCATTGCTGCAGCTGATACTGAAAAAACATGGCGGGTTGTAGTGCAGTTTCCCAAAGCTTTGTATCTGCTGTTCCAGGTTGGAAGCACTACAAGAGGGCAATGAGAGGGGAGATTTAAACAAGCTCAGAAAATATGAGCCTGCTGGGATCCAGAGATTCAAACCATCATATCCAGGACTATAGCCCTACAGCCCATCCCTAACAACATCGATGGGTGACGTGATGTCATATGGAGGAGAAATCCCTGTATTTGTTCAGCTCAATTGCATTTAATGACCTGCTTACCCTGTTTTATTGGGGATTATTTTCTGCTGCTCTGAGAAGCAAGACACCAGATGACAAACTCGGGAAGGTGGTATTACCGGGGTCCAAACTCAGAACTGTCCTGTTTGGGGCTGTATCCTGAAAGCACCGAACACATTAATGGGAATCATTGCTTGAAACAGCTGTAATAGTTAAAAGGAGCTATGTATAATTACATTGGGTCAAAATGTACATTAATGGCATATTTTATATTATTGTGCTATTCATGTGCTTACTAAACATTATTAAGGTGTCTTGCAATTAATATTTGCTCCCCTACATGGATCAAGTAGCTTTACTAGTGACAAAACACTGTAATCAAGCGGTGCTTTTTGATTTATAGTGTATATGTTTTTTCAATGGCTTTGAAAGGGCTCTGAATACACACACACATGTTTTAACAGCAGTGTCCAAATATACAATCAAATGTTCCCATTGCTTGGAGTATAAAAGGTAATTAGGGAGCTGAAGAAATATCAAACAAAAGTAGCATAGAATATTATTTCTTTACTCTGTACACTTAAAGTCCATTTAATATAGAACCCAAAATGATCGTTTGGTTTTTTCAAATCTTTGCATCCAATTACATCGTTACGTTGGGGCTTGCTCGCAAAGCGGTCAATATAGGCAGTTTCTCAGCAAATTTACATCTGTAAACAAAGCAATCGAAAATACTAGGGAATGTTGATGATTGTGATTAAAATTTTGCAATATTTGGTGTTTTTTGGTCATAATTAATAAACTCATTTACTGAACTGTGAATTGTGGAGAAATTACAATAAACTGAGAATTTTTTACCAATAGAAATAAAATATAGCTAATCAGAGTTCTTCCAGTTTGGCTATTTTGGCAGAATTTTGTAACTCCTTTATCTTAGATCTAGAATGACTGTCCTGGTCACTATTTCACTATCCCTGTTCCGCTGGCATCGAGTTGCTAGGACCAACTGAGAAAGTCGTCGAACAGTATGATGTAAGAGAAAGACCCACACATGCATGAGGAGCCGACAAAGCCCCATTGTTGGTACATAATGGGTGATTATCTTTGTGTCACTGGATTACCCAAGTTTATCATTTTTTGGCTCTTGGATCGCTTGACCTATTGACGGCTGTATAAAAAGGCTGACTTGTCTGAACGGCACACCCTGCAGCTCACTATTACCTGGGTGCATTCATGCCATGTTTTGGTTTAATATTATACCGGTAAGAAATTGTTTAATATGACACGAACCCATCTCGGTCACAATAGAAACCGCGGAGTGTATGCCTCTACATTATCAACATCAAATTGTTGTAGCCTCGGCGATGTTAATTGGCTGAGAGTTCTGGGAGCAGGTTAGCTCTAGGGTTTATGCTCCCTTTAACGTGTTTAATATAAAAATATTGTCCATGGTCTCTGTGGAGGACTCTAGGCTGCAGCATACAATGGAAATAAGACTGGCGAACATATTTGCTCTATAGCCACACATGTATGAAAGCTTTGCATATAAATGAAGCTCCCAGCTCACGTCCTCAGGTTGGGTTTGATTAATATTACGACAAAGGTTTAGCTTATACCCATCAAGTCTTTGGCTAATAGAAGTTTAATCAAAGAACGTGGTCAATACTATTTTTATTGTTTGTAATTATTGTGCCCAGTCATTTCCAGAAAACCATCATTAATATTGCATAATAATGCATATTGAATTCAAATTAAGATCACCGCGCATTGCTGAAATCCTGTTGCCTTAGATTTTCCCCCCAGTAATTAATTCTGTTCTCTTCATAGGAACATTTATCAAAGGGAGCAATGTATCTGCAATGTGTAATGAATCCGTGGCAATTATTATCATTAATAATGTCTGTGTACGCTTTGGCTGTGACTGTACAGCGTTGGCGCCACCAGAGCTTGCAATCATACTGTGCGCTTCTAAATATATGGTTCCATGCTAGAAGTCAGCATTAATTAAGACAATAAAAAAATTACAATTAACGACATACACACACTTAACATCTTACACACAATACACAATTAACACACACACACACACACACACAATATACACACACACATACACATACATACACAACACACACACACACATATACATATACATACACAATACACACACACAATACACACACACACAATACACAATACCCACACACACAATACACACACACACACACACACACAATACACAATACACACATACAACACAATAAACACACGCACAATACACTCACACACACAATACACACACACAATACACACACACAATACACAATACACACTCACAATACACAACACACACACACAATACACACACACAATACACACACACACAATACACAATACACACACACTACACAATAAACACACGCACAATACACACACACGCACAATACACACATCTAAATCTCTTTCTTTAGTACACATTTAGTTTCAGTTTATTAGGTATAAGTATTAGTACTGCATAGAACATGTTCCAATTTGTCCTGAATCCATCCCCACTCTCATGTTGACACCAAACCTCCAAAATGTTAAAATTAAATCCTGTGAGCAGTTTTTATAAAATCGGTTCATGTTGATGTAAACACTGACATCCTCTCTGCTGTCCTACGAACACTAACCGGTACAGTGACACAGGGCAGGCTCTTACTATCGCTCATATTCGGCTGCCACAGAAATTTAGATTAATCAGCATGCCCTCCCTCTCACTCCAACAATTGGCATCATTCCCTGGGGAGAATATGGCCTTTGTGTTGGAGAAGAGGTACGTTTAAGCTCTTTTCTTTCTTTTTGTTTTGTCTACTGGGGCAGACCATTACGGAAAGGGTTACGCTAACCAAAACACATTTTTACTGACCATTGTGCCCACTATAAACTCAATTGGTTTAAGAGTGGACCTTAGCATGGTCTTCACACACACAATATACACACACACACACACAATGTACACACACACATACACATACATACACAACACACACACACACTCACACACACACACACACACACACACACACAATGTACACACACACATGCATACACAACACACACACACACACTCACACACACACACACACACACACAATGTACACACACACATACATACACAACACACACAGACACTCACACGCACAATACACACACAATGTACACACACACACAATACACACACACACAATACAGACACACAATACACACACACAATGTACACACACACATATACATAAATCTAATATTTGATGTGTTCTGTGGAATGAGATTCCCTTCTGCATACCACTGTTTTTTAGGATTTTTGGTCATTCTGACCACTTTTGCAGTTATCCTACCATTCTTTGTAAACTCTATAGACACTAATACATGAAAATACAAGGAGGTCAGCTATTTCTGAGAACCTGGAACCGATACATCCTCCATAAATATTCATACCACAGTCAAAGTCCCTTAGATAGAAGTGTCACCAACATCCTACTATTTGGGTAAATATCAGCCGTACTTCTTGCTATAAGTCTGCATGCTATACCTTCTGATATTTGGCTTTTGACTTAACAAATAGTGGAACTAATAAATGATACACGCCTTCTTCATACATTGCAACTAATATACAAGAATAAAAATAGAAATAGAAATTTATAATATGTGCGAGAAGCTATCATAGCTTTATAAATCTCTTCATTCTCTATGATGTTTGATATCCATCGATATGTGTTGGAGGCTAATCAAGTAAAATATTACTTTTCAATGAATTTGACCATGTTTTACTTTCCAGAGATTTTTTTATTTCAGGGTAAAATAATTTGTACGAACGCTCCCTTCTGTACAATATATTGTAAGGTAGACCCATTACCTGCCATTCATTAACTGACCCTCAGAACCGAGATCACAACTCGAGGCATGTTATTCTGTAAAACGCTGGAAATAGTGAATGCGAAGAATCAGAATATACTTTTTTTACAGATGGTTTTCAGCTTTATCTCGACTCATTGTTATCTACGAATAGTGTAAGTTGCAGCTTCTAAAATTGCCCTTTAATGTAAAATGGGTGATAAATGCTCTAATCTTAAAACAATTACGCCATAGTTCAAACAGCAGATAAGAGATGTTTTTTCTGTTACTTGTTGACAGTGACAGGGGCGAATAGGGAGTGACTGTTGTTAACCTGTTGTCTCACAGGGCCCGTGCTAGAGTGAAATGGTAACTTAAGGGAATTCTGCTGGTGGGAGTGAAGAATAAATTATACATCTGAATAACACATAGGAATATCTACCTAGATTTAGATTTTTGTCACTGTGAAACACAACTTGTTTTTTTTTAATATATTTTTTTCTGTGCTACTGTAGAGAAGTGTGGGCCGTGTCATGTATGACATTTTGATGATGTTAAACAGAATGATAAAAAATGTCCATGTTTTGTGCATTTTAGCTCAGTGAGGTGGGTCCACACCAGTCAGTCTTGCCCACCTCACCTTACACTTTAATCAAACGTGAGCTAGGACCCAGTTTGGGAGCTGGTGCGCTAATGCCCAATGAACTAATTGAAGCTTTTAGATTGTAAGCTTGTTTGGACAGGGCCGATTCCTGCACCAGTGATAGAAAAAGCTTCCAAATGGTCAGTCAATCAGGAAGAACAAGCCTTGTGCATTCTGGGACATATTGAATTGTAACTATAGGAGAGGGGAGTTGTTATTAAATATATCCTAAACCATTGAACATGTGTTAATATGAGTACAGATAAAGCAACGCTATTAGATAAGTGAGAAGTTAGGGTTTTCTGACAATCTATTACACCTTAGTTTGACTAAATGAAAAATGTGAATGTTGTCATTACAAAATCTCCACACACCGTACTAATGTCTACAGCGTCTGATAAAAAGGGACGTTTGTGCCTCTAGGCCTTTTAAGAAGATTATGCGTAGAGCGAGCCAAACATTTAAAAGACGGTGAAGTGTGCCAAAACTGCATGCCACTTTTTGCCTGTGAGGGAACTATTCACTTTCTCTTCTCATAACTCGGGTAGCAAGCCTCTTTCCAAAAAGTGAGATTCTGCTTTAACTAGGAGCTGTTTTATACTACAACTCCCATTACACTCAAAAAGCCAGGATCAGGATTAAAACCTAAAGCTCTGGTTGCGAACTTTGGCCGTTGGGGGGTCAGTGCTAGGTTTGTCCATGATGCAATTAGCGTCACGCACACTGTGCCCCCAAACAGTGAACATGCCATCCAGTTTAATGAGTGCATAAACATGCTCAGAGTTCATTTTCCCCTAAGCCACTCCGGCCGCGAGAACATCATGTGTCACACAGAGAGACCGTGTGTCTGTCAATACAACATGGCAGACACAATGCGAGTGTCGGCCCTATCGTTGAAATCCCAGGCATTGCCTGGGTAATTATGTGTGGTCCAATTTAATCTATGCATTGGAGGTTTGTGTTTCTTTTCTAAATAAATAGAGATTAAATACCAAATGCTGAATTGTATGAAATGGACACAAAATTGGAGAATGTAGAATTGATTTGAAAAAATGATCCAACTCCCGTAATCTCACACCTGGATTATTTTAGACTAAATTTTGCTATTTGATTTTAGAAGATTAAACTCAGTAAAATAGAAAATAGGTAGGAGAAAAAAACTTGATTTGTAAAAACTTTCCGATCAATCTATTTTGGTCATTTTAATAAAAAATAAAAAATTCTAAGTTCCATATAGTAATTTAACTGTACAACCGACCCCTCAACATGAGCAATTTGCTTTTATTGTCAAAATAATAATTTTAACCCATTTTCTGCCTGAACACATCTTCTCTACGATATAAAAGACTGGGCCGTATTCAGTATTTTGAATCCATATTTTTATCTGCGGTGAGAACTTGCAAAATTGAGGCCTAAAAAGTCTCATTGTAAAGACTGCACAGTGGGAGAAGATAGACACTCTTTACTCCGTAACTTCGTAATATCGTTAGCATCTCAATGCATTTCACTATTTAGTGATTAAACCCCCAGGAGTCGTTGATATTTGACCCCACATGGTCCTGGAAACATTAATCAATATTCTTTAGTATTTCTGGAAGTATAACTAGCGTATTTTACTGCGCTGCCCAGCAAACAGATTCTCTCTCCATATACTGAATATTTCTCTGGGGGTGTTTTATGTTTTTTTTAGTACATCTGCCCTAATTCTTCCCGTTGTACAGGCGTATGGATAGAGCAAGGTTTAATTGCCCTAAGGATCTACATATTTATGTTGCAGACTGTTTATGAAGTGTTGCCTTACAAAAGAAGGATCGTTTAATCCGGTGTAGGCATGATTGATTGCTGCCAGTCAAGCATTCGTGCAATTTGGTTTTTTTTTCTCGTAGCCTCTATAATAAGTATGTTTTTCACGAGTCCCAGCTCAGCGTATAAAAGGATAGCATTCATTAAAAGCCAAGTAACTGGGACTTGAAGGCAGATTTTGATGGGTACAATGAAACACTTTAATACACACAGGCTTTTTGTGCAGCTTGATATCTCGTAATATTAAGGTTTAACTTCGTTTCTGCCAAAAGCACTTTCTTAGAACTCTCGTATATTTTGTGTATAAGTGTCGATTCACAGACATATTGTGCACAGTTACACACACGTATATACATACACACATACACACACGCATTCACACACGCATTCACACACGCACACATTTCTGTATCTCACATGCATATTTTTTACATGCAATATATTTCTAGAACAATCTGCTAGTGCGAGCGCACACACACACACGCACACACACACGCACGTGTATCTGTATAATGTGTAATATTATATATGTATATAGTATAGTTATAATATTTAGACGTTTAGAAATCCAAGGAATTTGTTAAACAGAGAAATCAATGTTTAAGATCATCCTTTTTTTTAAAATCAATTCTGTCTCTGGGTCTGTCTCTCACTGTGCTTGTCTGTCTCTGGGTTTGTCTCTCTCGGGGTCTGTCTCTTTGACTGTCTGTCTGTCTTGTTCTCTCATTTATTTAATGTGCTGTTTCTGTTTCTCTCTCACTGTCGCATGGTGTATGTCTCTCTATTATTGAGAGCCTCTCAATATGACTGCGACTCTCTCTCTGACTCTCTCTCTTACTCTCTCTCTCTCTCTGTCGCTCTCCCCCTGTCTCTCTTTCTTTCCCCCTTCTATCTCACTGTTGGCTTTTAAAAAAAAAAAAAAAATTCTCTGTCTGTCTCTTTGTTTGCCTCATTGTATGCATTTATCTCTTGCACTCTCTTTCATTCACGGTGTTTATTTTTTTGTCTAACTTTGTCTCTCTCTCTCACTTTCTGTATCTCCCACTCTGTCAATCTTTCTTGCTCTGTCTCTCTGTTCTTGATCTACTTTTGTCTGAAGCTCCCACTCTGTGCTTCTCTCATTCTGCCCCATGTCTCTCTCTCTCGCTCCATGCCTCTCTGTGAATGTGATCAATGTCTCTCTCTCTCGCTCTGTGCCTCTCTGTGAATGCGATCAATGTCTCTCTCTCGCTCTGTGCCTCTTTGTGAATGCGATCAATGTCTTTCTCTGTCTATTGTCACTTTCTCGTAGTGTCGGCCCTATCTGTGTCTTTCTCACTGTGTGTGTCTCTCATTTGCACTGTCTCTGTGCAACACTGTGAATGTTTCTAATTTTCTTAGTATCTCTTTCACCCCCTCTGTGTCTCATTCTTTCTTACTCTGTCTCTCACTCTCTCTCTCTTTCTGTTTAGCTAAATCTCTCATCGTTTTCTCTGTCTCCATGCACCAATAAGACCAGGTAAGGCGTTCACAATGAAAAATGTTTTTTGTCCTGTATGCTTCCAAAAATGACTGATACAGACAAATATTTAAACTCTGAAGCACTTGTAGGCCTTGACAAAATGTAAATTATTATTATATCGCCGCATAAAGCATTTATCTTCTCTTGCCTCCAGGAAACTTCTGAGGGGACAATAGGCATGAAAATACCTTCTCTGTATCCATAGTTTACGGTACAGTAGAAAAACAGTCACGGCTAGGGGAACCAAGTTTGATCTGTGAGCTACTGGACAGGCAGGTTTACTAATAATGAAATCTGGTTGTAATATGCTCGATAAACTCTAATTGATGGATCAGTATGTAGTAAGTTAGAATAAGCCATAAAAAGATTCAACAAATATCTTGGTTTTAAATCCTCACTATCTGGAGCATCTTCTGGTATCGTGTGTTTAATCCGTTTCCATTTGTTCTTCTCACTGAACGGGAAGGAGTCTTTGAAAGAGCAGTCAGGCCAACACTCTGGTACAGTTTTTGTACCTTTCTGTTGTCTGAAATTGCTCAAAATAGATCCAGTATATTGAGCAGTATTACAGAATCTCTTCAAAGGGTTCCATCAAGTTGAAGATGAAACTATTGGTGGGAAAAGTTAATATTTTTTTCAGAATGTTGTATTTTTCTTGTATTTGACATAAGGCACCCATACGCTTTTGTGAAAAACACAGACAAAGCAGAAATAAAAGTATATTTTGAGTTTTATTACCAAGACAAAAACCTGGAAGAACATGTTGAGTTTAGGAAAGTGAAGAAATATAAGTTACAGAGCATCGATCAGTCCGCACCTGACTCTTTGTCCAATAATTGGAGTGGCTTTCCTTTGTAGTCTTTTATAGCTGGTAAAGGAATATTGTGCTGTATTTAGCAAGAAAGAAAAGTGGAACTCTTTAAAAATTTAAAGTTTCAATCTCCAGGGATCATGAACAGTGTAAGCGTTTAGAGAGTACAATGTATTTAATGCATTTTTGTGAAGAAGTGACTTAAAGTTTCAAACGTTCCATTGTTTAAAGTAATCCCACCTGATTTATGTTGTTGTCCTCTTCCAAATCATGTATGTGAAGTCATTAAAACTAGACTAATGGCATGTATGATTATAATAAGGTGTATTTCAACAAAAATAAAAAGATGCAAATTTGGTAAACACAGAGAGAAATGTGCAATAATTAGACATTTCCTGCAGTTGTCCGAAGTTACATTACAAATCTCTTTTTTTCCCTCTAAATCTAAAAGGGGCTGTCTAAGTACCATAACCACTACAGTCATGTATCATGGCTCCGGTGCTCTCAGCTTTGGGAGCTGTTCCCCTGTTCTGTCTCTAAGCATTTTTGAGCAGTTTGACATAAACAAAGGTTCCCTTAGGTGCCTGCGGTGTGGCCTCTCTCTTGCTGTTTTACATTTCTGCCTTAGCCATGTCGATTGCATCCAGATTTGGACATTGTTAATTGGGTTAGCATGTCAAATGCTGCTCTTAGCAAATAAATGCTGTTCAAATTCAAAAAGGATTCAAAAGGCCTGTGAGACACAATGAAGAACCAATGTAGCTTGCAAAGCATAATGAAGATGCAAGATGCTAGTGACACAATGAAGGTCCAAAATGTCAGTGATGGAAACTGGAGGTTCAAGATGCTAGTGAGACATTCGAGGGATCCATGGTGGTAGTGAGTAACAGTGGAGGTCCAAGATGCTAGAGAGACACACTGGAGGTCCAAGATGCTAGTAAGTAACACTGAAGGTCCAAGATGCTAGAGAGACACACTGGAGGTCCAAGATGCTAGTAAGTAACACTGAAGGTCCAAGATGCTAGAGAGACACACTGGAGGTCCAAGATGCCTGTGGACACATTGGAGGTCCAAGATGCTAGTAAGTAACATTGAAGGTCCAGGATGCTTGTTGGATACATTGGAGGTCCAAGATGCTTGTGGTTTTTGAGACAAACTGACAATCCTGATATAAGTAGTGATTTTCAAACATGCCATGTGAAAGCTACATTTTGCTCTTACAAGGACAGAATATTTTGCTCCGTTAGAGCCTCTAGATCCCAGGAGTATGATATCTACTCTCTCTGATTAAGGTATGGAAAAAATGAAGGTGAAGGAACTAATGTGCTGGAGAGAGACTGAAAGATCTTCATGTGAAAGGTCATAGTGCCTTGTGAGATAGAATGATGATCAATCTGATTGTGAAGACTGCACACATCCCTCTCTCACAGGAGGACTAGAAGGAAGAGCTAATCCAGTTTATTTGCAAACTGGTCATTTTGAATATTTACGAGGCTCTTGTGCAGTTCAGCATTTGCTTTATGTTGGAAACTCTGCTGGATAAGATCACATATTTACTCGATGATGGCAAGACAGTCTTGCTCAGCTCCAACATGTCAACAATTTAAATAGGACGCCTTATTATTATCTCTGGTGCTATGTCTGCAGTATAGAGGGAAATACTTAGGGGCAAATGAGGAGGGAGGATGAAAGAAAAAAGAATGCATACTTTGTTTCGGTTTGAAATATTGGTTTCCCGAGAAAGGGAGGACATTATTACAAACCTAAGAACGTATTCTAGATTGTAAGCTCACATGCAGAACTCGGTAGCTCGGGGTGTAAATTGTGCTGCACTGTTTTATTTGTTTAATACACATATATTGGTAATATTAATAACCTTACATTTCTAAAAAAATCACGGGATATTAGAAAACCTTGGCCTGTTTGATAATAGCTTGTTGCCTTATAACAATCCGAGAAGATTAATGAATTTGCAAATTATTTTTAGTTAGACTAAAGGGACACGAACTCTGGCACCCTCATTGCATTCAGCATTAATGCAAAGCTATAGTCCCCAGCAGCCCATCCCATCTGTGCAGCCTTGGGTAATAAGGAAGTAGGCAGCTGTGATTGGCTGAGAGTGTCAGCTGACTGCTTGTAGCCTCCCAGAGTTCCAATTGACATTATGAAGGGTATGACTACAAGGAAGTGTGTAATCACTACCGTAGCCACACCTCCAGCAGGGGCTGGACTATGGGAAGCCAGAGAGCCTTATTCAGTGTTAAACTGCTTGAAAATAGTTTAGCACTAAATAGAGGGACAGCGCCAGATAGTTATAGTGAGTGTGACCAGAGTGATTGTGTTTAATGATACCTGACAATAAGTTTCATTGTCCAGTTATAGTTTACTGTATAAATATTATGCCCTCAATTTAATGCATTTGGGTACGTTTTTCAAATGCCTTGACGTGGCAGGTGAGCCTGCACTCGTTACTGTTATTTAAGTGTGCAGAGGGATTTGGGATAGCTCGCAAGTAACTTTTTGCTTACGTTTTTCAAATGATTTAATATTTTGTAATATTTTGATATATTTTAAACATGATATATCAAACTGAGGCCCATCCTATTGTCGTTTTATTACATACTCCTCAAGCCCGGTTGCTGGTAAAGATTTATGGTTGTTGGTAATTGCTAACGGACACGTGCCTATAGATTTCATTTTCCCATGAGTCACAGCCACACAGATATCCGCATTGCTGTGAATAGCCATCACTAACGTAGAGTGGCAATTACTTGTGTCTGCCTTCCAGAGGGTTTTGTCAGACAGTCAAGACAACTTGTACCCCATCTATTATTTTTTTTCCAGGTGTCTTTAAATCTTGCCTGCGGTCATGTGACACGAGGGAGGGCACTGATTGACTAAATGCTTTGTTACTAAAACTTTTCAGACTGCATTGTTAAGAAAGACTGGGGCCACCATAAATCTTTGTCATTCAAAACAGCAGCACATAAAGAGCAGTGCATCGTGGGACATGTGGTTTTTAAACAACTTGGCTGCAATTATTATTATTATTATTTTATTATTTATATAGCGCCAACAAATTCTGTAGCGCTGTACAATGGCAATGAAATATATCTGTAGATAAACAGGGATTTTTTTATTTTTTAATGAAAGTAAAGTATTTCTCCCTGCCTTTTTATCAAACAGCGTGGGTTTATTTAATTAATCACAGCTAGTATAAAACAATACATATTAAGTTAGCGTACTGCTATCAGCAGGAGAGAGGAGAGGTTATTTGAGCTTACTGACACACTAATTGTCCCACGTATTCTAAAAAAGACTTCATAATGTTCATTTTACATCTGCAAACCAATCCTTTACTCCATCCGCTGCTTTCTCTTTCATTCCATTTAGAGTGTAAGTTCTTTAGCCGAGGCAGTTTGATTAAACTCTGGATCTGGCGCTGAGATGGTGTCAGTCTGACGCACTATTTAACAGGCACTGAACGCAAACCGCAGCGCGCCATAAAATAATAACTGGATATCACTGGATTCTTACCGCTGAGTCTGATTATGTGTATGTTGAAAATATGTAGAAAAAAATCTATTAAAGAGCCTTTTTTATATTGTAAAAAAAAAGATAATAATACAGTTTGAGAAAAATGGTTTTGACAGATGTACGTGCCTTCGATACAATATTTTCTTAAATGAACGAATAATAAAACTACACTTAACAGTATGAGCTGCAGCGAGATAATACATTTATTATATATTTTAATATATACTTTAAGTGCATATATATATATATATAGAGAGAGAGAGAGAGAGAGAGAGAGAGAGAGAGAGAGAGAGAGCGATAGCACAGTTTTGTACCCGTTTATTATTAGTATTAACTTTTAGATTTATATTCTGTTCGGTAAGGCTGTACTTTCGATACCAATTTTAACAAACAAGTTGCATATTAAGAACACGGATTTTAAATGTATTTGCGTTTGTGAATCTGCTAGATGAAATCTAGTAAAAGGTAAAACATCATTTCTATCTATTTTTTTTCCAGCTCTTATTAAAAGTATTTCTTGTTTTAAGAAGGGTGTGGGGGAAGGAACAATATTTTTCCAAAACTTCTCTGACATGTAGACAAATTACACTACTATAAGTACTCGGAATTAAACGCCATCAGGAATCTGACAAAGGCAATAAAATCTAACATAGCATTTTGCAACACAAAGGATTGAGCAGTGAATTTCAAAAATCGCATTAGTGTGAGATTTTTCTGCGCAGTGACTCCATTAGACAAAAAAGAATAAATTGCATCTTGTAACAAACTAAAGGTGTTTCTGTGTTTAAAGGTAATTTTGTAATGCTGTGCCGATTACTTAAACTCTTTTCTCGTTTAAATATCTAAAGACAAGGACCCCCCAGTGATATTTCCAGCATGCTAGCGAAAAAGCTACAATTTGAATTTCATGGAAATACATTTGTATTTTTTGCCAAGTGCTTGCTGGTAACAGAGTTGCATAATTTGTTCTATAAGTGAAATGGATACTTTCTGAATATGTTTCACTCTGCAGAGTGCCTAACTGACATTAACATCATTAAAAAAAATGCACCAAACTGTCATGACGCACTTAATTTCCCATACTTGGAACATGAAATTTGCAATGAATTACTGTAACTTTTTTCCTTAATAAGGATTGTGTTCAAGGTCTCTGTAACAACAGAAATGTCACGTACCAGTCTGCGGTTGTTTTATTTTAGCAAAATCCAACAGGCGCATTTCAGTCTGATTTGTTAAAAGATGGGTAAATTTGACATTTTGGAGTAAAATGTTCAGATTAGCTATTCGTTTAAAGCAAGTCGTCTCCTTATATTGAAATCTACTTATACTGCAGCCCCAGTTGGTTCAAGGTGGGAACAATTGGAAAAATAGTCCCTTTACCATCGCAAGTATAGAATGTCCTCTACTCACACAGTCTAAACGTCTAAAGCCAAGGCGGGACGGTTAATGAAGCTCAGTTGGCAAAGTTGGGTTGGTCATATCTCTCATCAGTGGGAAGTAGGAAAGTGTAACAGATGGGGGCAGTACTGACCAAGCTGGTGGTAAAATGAACATCTCTCTCGATGCAGTTTGGTGATGGGCCCAACTGAAAAAGGAGCCAAGACAATCCCTTAATTTGGGATTCCCCAGCTGGATCTGGGTCAGTTGGGGACGTGGGTTGGGAGTATCGGATCCTAATCTCAAGGAACATCCAATGAAAAAATTAAAATTCCTTCACCATACACCTTTCTCTTGACCCACCAAGTAAGAAGAAGAGCATCCATCAAATATTCCATTCTCAAACCCCATGTGTGCTTTGTGGGTTAATAATAAAAGGCTAATAATTCAAAGTGGGAGCTGACCGGGGATGCGTCTCCCACTTTGCATTTTTTAGAAAAGATGGAGTTCATGTAATGTAAGTGTAACCCCCCACCACCCCTGGCCTTTTATGAAACTGGTTTGTTGGAGTCAACATACGATTTGTAAAAATATGGCCAAAATTGCTGCCTGAGAGAGGGGTGAGACTCTGATTTGGAGATTGTAACTTTGCTGTTTTTACCGTTTCATGGTCATTCACTATAGTCAAAACGCAGAGTGAATTCAAAGTGAATTTAAAATTTGAGGCGAAATCAGCTGAATTGGAATCATATCTGACTTAGAGAATGTTAGAGGTTAGATTAAATGTGTCATTCACGTTGAATTCTCACTTTACTGAATAACTTTTGTAAATGTGTCAGTTTTTGTGAACAATTCAGTGAATTAATCTCTCTATAGATCTTAAATCTAGAGAAGTCACAAATCATTCTATAGATTATTATATCTTCACACTGTACACAGCTTGGATTCCTGGATATTTTAAATAAACCATTGTCTGACAAAGACAGCTAAACCCTTAAAGCACCAGAGGTTTGTCCACATATTTGCAATGTGTGAATCTCTGGTATTCGGAAGGTTAGGACTTGCAGAATTGGTGTCCTTTACTCTTTATATTGACTAGCTTATGATTGTGAAGAAGATACCCAGGCCTGGATGCATTTCTGGTATTTTTATCCATCATTTCCAGTGAAACGTAAGAATCCACAACAGGGGGTCTGCGTTCGGTCATTGAAAAGAATAAAGACCCCTGTTTGTAGCAGTGCATCAGATGGACGGATAAAAGGGCAGTAGCACGTCACAAATACTCCACAAATTATTTTGAACACGGTTTAGTGAAACGATAGTGCTAAATAATGCATGCCGAAAATGTGATCATGTTTATTAAGAGGCAACAGTCTTGTCATCTTCATTTTCTTCTTCACTGACTTAATACCCGATGGGTTTATTCATTTGGGATCTGCTGCAATTTAGCCTCAAGCGATCCTTCCACTCGGTGTTGGAAGCAAAATGTTTCTCTTGATGAAATGTATGAAAAACAGGACCAGTGTCTGTTTGGGCGAATAAATAACAACAGATATGGACACAGTTTTCTTTTTTTCAGAAGATTAAAGCTGAAAATGCAGACAGACAAGTAAATATTTAAAGGAGAAGGGACATAAAAAAGAAAGATATTGTTAGTATCATTATAGTCGATGGGTAACTTTAATCGTTATTGCCACTAGAGCCACACGGCGGTGGTTATGATGTAGGGAGGACTCTGGCCTCGTTCCCCATTAATGTGGCAAACCAAAGTTGGAGAAGCTGATCCCATCGTCCATTCATTCGATGAGATCGTCTCCTCCCTGCTCTCTGCCAAAGCATGAGTGCCTGAGCATCGAAAAATGCACAGAATTGACAATAATCAGCAGAGAACCCGTCTTCCGATCCTGGCTAACGAAACCCCACTGAATCTACTGGAGGTGGAGTCACACCTCATGTAGAAAAGGGTTAAACTTTTTATGTGCAGTGTATCATAGCAAAATGCTGCACATACAGACTCCACGTATCATGATTACTTCAAAACGCTGAAGTGGTGATGGTACTTTAAGCAATCCGTTAATGTCATAAAATCCAAACCTTCACCTGTCTGTGTTGCTGGTAGTAATCTGGAAAAGAGACAAAACAGACATTCACACAATTTACCAATTTTTTTTACTTTAAAATGCAAAATTAATTCTATTTTGACTCCAAAATGGCAATATAATCTGTCCATGGATCAACAAGCGGTTATTATTAACAATGTCCATAATAGGCACAAATCTGTGCTCTGAAAAACAAAATAAATAAAGGGTTCCATATCACTGATAAAAGCACCTATTAATATTGTAACAGCACACCCTCTCTAGGCTGTAACATCTATCTTTATTGTCCTTATTGCAAGAACCTTCACCCTTGTAGTAAGTAAAATCTCCTTTTTTCAAATCTGATTCAACTAATTCTTGGTTTTTTAATAAAGTTATCATATCTTCTCTAAGATACTTTTTGTCTGCTATAAATTAACTTTTCCAACCAGAAAGAATTACTTTATTTGTTATTGATTTCTATTTCTGAACTGATGCCAGCCATGTGTGCTTGTCCAATTTTATATAAATCATAAAATATTAACGAATGTGATTTACTGTGACCTACAAGCTATCTCTTTAGAGAAACCTTTGTGACCTCTCGTTATCCTTGTGACATGACCAGACAAGTTTCTGGAGTCGAAAGTGCGCTAGGGTTAATTAGTAAGGTTAATCATTATTTTTGTTTCGGATACCACGGTAACAACCTGATGTATGATTTTTGTATACATTCTTAGTCTCCTGTCTAGTCAAAATGTTGTTATCCAGCCACGAGGTCTCCTATAACTAACACCAGTAACATACTTAGTACTGGAAATGTAACTGATTAATACATACCTTAATTTTATTATCATTTATGGTACCACCGATGTTTGCAGGAAACTTTGCAGTGATCACATGATGACCTAAAACCTTTGCACATTTACGATAAAATCAGCATGGTGGCTACAATATAGGAAATGTAACATATGGGAAATCCTGCAAACTTCATTTATTGTTTAAATCAGTACGAACGTGTATTCCACACTCACTAGATTAATAAAAAAAATTGCGATACAAACTATCCCACCTAAGTTGTAATCTATTTCACCTCTTCATGAGTATAGGGAGAGCTGTGATTTGCAATACTGGAAGTCCAAAGGGGTGACTTTCCCTGGTCGTCACTTACTTACCTATAAATTCCGTAATCCTGAGAACGACATCGGGTCCGTTCTTAATATTCCACTTGTCATCTGACATTTAAAAGGAAAGGTAATTTCAGGCCAGCCAACGTACAGTATATCCATTGAATTAAATCTGCCTTTGGAAAGAAATTAGAACATTATTCTAAAATTCTCAACTGATGCTAAGGAGTCCCCATCTCCTGCACATGAAAAATGGACATCCTTCAAAATGGTACTCAAAGCGCCATGACCACTTCAGTGATTTGAAGTAGTTATGGTGCCAATAGTCTGTGTGTGCAGTGTTTGATATGAAACATTGCACATACATAGTTCATCCTCTCTGCTGTCCACATCCAACAGCGTCATTGGGGCATCATTAACTAGCGTTCCGGGTGGGTAATGTTAATTCTGTATATATTGAATGTCTTAGCTCAGCACGCAGAGCATGCCAATGACAGGCATCCAATGGCGGTACAGCCTCCTCCTCAATGCCGCCCATGTCCTCCCCTCAGCCTGCCCTTCCTGATATCCCTGGCGAGGGGGAGAACTTGGCCTTGTCGAGGTGCATTTTATCTGTATTTATAAAAAACACAGTTTTTGGTTAGAATAACCCTCTAACTTACAAAAAAGTTCATATAAAGAAATTTAAAAAATGACAGAAAAACACTGTCTGTGCCAATCAATGCTAACTATTGCATTTGACCAAAAATAACTCTATCTGTCTGCTTCGGAATAATGCCAAGAATCGAAAGAGCCAAAAGAAGATATAATTATATAGAAAAGATATTCACCTCACGGCTTTCTGAAGGGCGTCTAAAGCTGATCTCTGTTTGTTGTCTGTTTTAGACGTATAGCAAGTTCCATTTGTTTTCTTTAATTACGACTAATAAATCTGTTGTTGTAATCAGCAGTTAAATTGGGAAGAGTAATATTCAGTAAAATATGAAGCGTTGAGCTCTCTCAGAGAATGTGAATTGCCACTCACAGCTGGCCCGACAGATGGGTTAGTGGGTGTACGCTCCTATTAAGACTTGCTTTCAATGGCTGATTACTGAAAAGTTCCCATAGACTAGCTTTCATTTGTACATGAGTTGGTACATCGCTGTATCGTGCTGCTGGAGGCACCGGGCACGCGTTAACTCTTTAATATCTGCGTATTCAAATACATTGACTCCATTTGTAGGCTGTACAATCACGGCCCCCCAACTGCTGGTGGATTTAAATGAATGGACAGTAACATACCTACCAAGCAGTACCTATACAATACACAGAGCTGGATACAATACAGAGATACCTATACAATACACAGAGCTGGGCACAATACAGAGATACCTATACAATACACAGAGCTGGATACAATACAGAGATACCTATACAATACACAGAGCTGGATACAATACAGAGATACCTATACAATACACAGAGCTGGATACAATACAGAGATACCTATACAATACACAGAGATGGATACAATACAGAGATACCTATACAATACACAGAGCTGGGTACAATACAGAGATACCTATACAATACACAGAGCTGGATACAATACAGAGATACCTATACAATACACAGAGCTGGATACAATACAGAGATACCTATACAATACACAGAGCTGGATACAATACAGAGATACCTATACAATACACAGAGCTGGATACAATACAGAGATACCTATACAATACACAGAGCTGGATACAATACAGAGATACCTATACAATACACAGAGCTGGATACAATACAGAGATACCTATACAATACACAGAGCTGGATACAATACAGAGATACCTATACAATACACAGAGCTGGATACAATACAGAGATACCTATACAATACACAGAGCTGGATACAATACAGAGATACCTATACAATACACAGAGCTGGATACAATACAGAGATACCTATACAATACACAGAGCTGGATACAATACAGAGATACCTATACAATACACAGAGCTGGATACAATACAGAGATACCTATACAATACACAGAGCTGGATACAATACAGAGATACCTATACAATACACAGAGCTGGATACAATACAGAGATACCTATACAATACACAGAGCTGGATACAATACAGAGATACCTATATAATACACAGAGCTGGATACAATACAGAGATACCTATACAATACACAGAGCTGGATACAATACAGAGATACCTATACAATACACAGAGCTGGGTACAATACAGAGATAACTATACAATACACAGAGCTGGATACAATACAGGGATACCTATACAATACACAGAGCTGAATACAATACAGAGATACCTATACAATACAAATAGCTGAGTACAATACAGAGATACCTATACAATACACAGAGATGGATACAATACAGAGATACCTATACAATACACAGAGCTGGATACAATACAGAGATACCTATATAATACACAGAGCTGGATACAATACAGAGATACCTATACAATACACAGAGCTGGATACAATACAGAGATACCTATACAATACACAGAGCTGGATACAATACAGAGATACCTATACAATACACAGAGCTGGATACAATACAGAGATACCTATACAATACACAGAGATGGATACATTACAGAGATACCTATACAATACACAGAGATGGATACAATACAGAGATACCTATACAATACACAGAGCTGGGTACAATACAGAGATACCTGTACAATACACAGAGCCGGGTACAATACAGAGATACCTGTACAATACACAGAGCTGGATACAATACAGAGATACCTATACAATACACAGAGCTGGATACAATACAGAGATACCTATACAATACACAGAGCCAGGTACAATACAGAGATAACTATACAATACACAGAGCCGGGTACAATACAGAGATACCTATACAATACACAGAGCTGGGTACAATACATAGATACCTATATAATACACAGAGCTGGATACAATACAGAGATACCTATACAATACACAGAGCTGGATACAATACAGAGATACCTATACAATACACAGAGCTGGATACAATACAGAGATACCTATACAATACACAGAGCGGGATACAATACAGAGATACCTATACAATACACAGAGCTGGATACAATACAGAGATACCTATACAATACACAGAGCTGGATACAATACAGAGATACCTATACAATACACAGAGCTGGATACAATACAGAGATACCTATACAATACACAGAGCTGGGTACAATACAGAGATACCTATACAATACACAGAGCTGGATACAATACAGAGATACCTATACAATACACAGAGCCAGGTACAATACAGAGATACCTATACAATACACAGAGCTGGGTACAATACTTAGATACCTATATAATACACAGAGCTGGATACAATACAGAGATACCTATACAATACACAGAGCTGGGTACAATACAGAGATACCTATACAATACACAGAGCTGGATACAATACAGAGATACCTATACAATACACAGAGCTGGATACAATACAGAGATACCTATACAATACACAGAGCTGGATACAATACAGAGATACCTATATAATACACAGAGCTGGACAATACAGAGATACCTATACAATACACAGAGACAATACAGAGATACCTATACAATACACAGAGCTGGATACAATACAGAGATACCTATACAATACACAGAGCTGGATACAATACAGAGATAACTATACAATACACAGAGCTGGATACAATACAGAGATACCTATACAATAGACAGAGCGGGATACAATACAGAGATACCTATACAATACACAGAGCCAGGTACAATACAGAGATAACTATACAATACACAGAGCTGGATACAATACAGGGATACCTATACAATACACAGAGCTGGATACAATACAGAGATACCTATACAATACACAGAGCTGGATACAATACAGAGATAACTATACAATACACAGAGCTGGGTACAATACAGAGATACCTATACAATACACAGAGCTGGATACAATACAGAGATACCTATACAATACACAGAGCTGGATACAATACAGAGATACCTATACAATACACAGAGCTAGGTACAATACATAGATACCTATACAATACACAGAGCTAGGTACAATACATAGATACCTATACAATACACAGAGCTGGGTACAATACAGAGATATCCACCAGTCAATAATATTCTGCTGGGTTGCTGAACTCAGAATCTTATACAGTGATTGGCGGGTAATATTATGGAGAAATAGGCATTGATTCACATGAGACGGTTTATAAAGTATTAGAAACTGGATGGGCAGATTATCGCAACAATATAAGAAACGTGGAAACTGGCACCCTTCATTTCTCATGGAGAAAAACACAATCATCGTGACAGGAATTTGCTGACTAAACTGTTGCAGGGACGTGGATCTGTGCAAACAATGTAATATTATCAATACAAGCGCGAATAATCCCACAGAGCGAAAACGCAAGTTGCTGCCCAGCCCTATCATAGATCGTTAAGCCAAATAAAACGTCATTTCTGCCTTACAAATATAATACAAAATGTTCCAGTTTGTGAATAAAACTCCATTAATCTAGAGATCTTTGTGCATGGTGCGGATATTTCCAGAAAATGTAACAGCACTGAATGAAATCAGGTTTTTTTCACAAAGTTTTGTTTTTTTACCAAGATGAAAAATACTGTTACCGAAAGCTTCTACCCTGTTTGCGTAAAAAGTTGAATGCATGGCAAGGTTCAGGCTTAAAGGAGCTCTCTAAGCACCGTAGCCATTACAGCATAATGTAGTGGTTATGGTACAAGGCATGTCTTGGTGCCTCCCACTGCTCAGTGACAGTGCAGGGCTTAGCTCATTGGCTGAGAGCAATCAGCGGATGCTTTTAGCCAATGAGCTGGGCCTGCAATGGCACGATTCGCTCAGGAGAGTTCACGGAAGCTCCTCGCAGATATTCTTCAGCCTCTTTGAGGCTGACTGGAGTCAGGGAGCAGCGCTGTGTACGAAGCCATGCTACTAAACAGACTTCTTACTTGGGGGGCATCAGACTACTTCTACCACCATAATCACTGCAACACAGTGTAGTTGTTATGGTTATTGAGGTATTCCATTCGGCGGGGGATGAATAAAAATGCAGCATGCATTTCATGCAAGGACGCCCTTATCTATTTGCGACTATCACTTATTTCAGCCTAAATTTGTCCACTCAGCACAACCGATCGTTTAATTACAAAACCCCAAAGTTTTATTTTGTTCCAACTAGCTGGGCTCTGTCCAGTAAACACACTGCTTGAACGAGCTAGACAATTCGTAATGAACGAAGATTCTGTGAGCTCCTGTGACTGCAGAGCCTAAGGAATCATTACCAAGACTTCCATCAGGCCCTCATTAGTTTTTAGATAGTGTTTTAATGACAACTTGAAAGGCTTACCATACTACCCTTGTACTATTTATGATCCTAACAGCGCTAATGTGCACTTAATGAGAAATTCTTGTCTTGCTTATAAATCCTGCAGCCAACATTCAATTTATTGACAGATGTTAGCTGGGGCCTCTTTAAAATTACTTCATAAATCTTGCAGGATAAAAAGCTTCAAGTTTGGTTATATTAAAGGGGGGTGGGGGGGGGCTTTGTTGACAGTTTCATATTTAACTGTTTGTGACTGTTTCTCTGTTAAAATATCGAAGTAGCTGTTGTGCTCGTATATGTCCTGTACAAAACCCAGAATACCAGTTTCATCGTTTAGATACAAAGCAATAAATAAATGCTTGCGCTGGATTTGCGATAGATCACACTTGCTTAATGCTTAGCTTGTATTTTTAATGTTTCACCTTAAAGGGACAGCGTCAGTCTTGCAATGTTTACAATGTAACTGTAGGAATAAAACTGTATTTGTAATTAGTGCTAGCAGTTCAGAAAGTGCAGATATAAATAAACAGAAATAAACCAAGCTTTGGACGTTTCACAAGTGATTAAACAGATCATTTGCTGCTCAACACCCTATAGGAAGGAGTCTTAACTTTAGGCACCTGGAGTGACCCTTTAAAAACTCATTTGAAAGATATTAGCTCACAATTTAGATTATTTTTCATAGTAAGGCTTTTTCTAGGTATTAGGCTGATTTTTATATTTACATTTCTCAATAGCATTTTTTGTTGTTGTTTGGGATGGTTTCTGGTCTCTGGACGATGTTTCGTGTTTCTTTTCAACGTTTACAGAATTAGAAAATGTCTGCACTAGTGTCTGCCAATGACGTCAGAAGTTGTCAATGTAAAACTGGATGTTATGTTAAATGCCTCCAGCGTGACAGAGGCTGGCTTAACCCCAAATGTACATCAGGCAGGGTTAACCCTAGAAGGACCTGGCACCCAGACCACTTCATTGAGCTGAAATGGTCTGGGTGACTATACTGTCCCTTTAATCACATAATCTTGACATCGATCTGCTAAGATCACAAGGTTAACGACAAAACCAAATGCCAGTTTCACAAACTGTGCCATTTCATTGGAGGTTGAAAGCGAACAGTCCAATAACCTGGCATGATGTGTATCGTGGCAGCTAAAGACGGCGCGGTAACAAACTCCCTACACAACGCCGTTTCGCGCCACGTACTTGTTTTATTTCTTAAACTCGTATGCAAAGCCGCTGTTAGATTTGGTCATTTGGGAGGGATTCACTAAATTGTTATCAAGTTTTCTCTTGGCTGTTGAGTTTGATAAGGGGAAATGGGTCTAATAATGTTTTATCCAGTGTTTGCGATTGCTAAGGCCGCTTTTATACTTCTTGCTGTGCTTTTTCACTTTTTTTTATTTTGCAGAAAATGTAGATATATAAAGTATTCCCACTGGCAGAGAAAATGTCCACTTTCCACTCATTTCTTATCTTTGTTAATTTGCAATATGTATTATTTACACTCCACCTTGTGCTTGTGAATTGGTGGGGGGTACTGTCAATGATCAGTGGTAACTCTAAAACATCATAAAACCTCAGGGTTGCAGTTTCTGTTTCCTGCAGGGTAAATTCAGCCGTTCGAGCATCGGAGGTCAATACAATGGGTTAAAGTAATCTTTAATAATAAGCTACCAATTATATTACGATAACGTGTAACAAATCACATGGTATATATCAAAAATATTTTCTTATTATTTGTGAGCGTACCTGGTTTTACATTCACGTTACGAATGATTTGAATTTTTTTTTTTGTTCTGTGAAAATTGACGGTAGTTCGGAGATTTTTAGTAATGCGACTTTGTGGTTGCAAAGTGTCTTTGGAAACAATTTTGAAACCTTGTGCTTTGTAGATATGCAAATTGCGATCTCTCCCACTTTTACTAAGCATTTAATGATTACAGCGGGATATGTCTGATAAGTCTTGGCTGCCCCGTCTAATCCTTTTAGCTAAGTTCTTTGTGACCCCATTGTGTTCTGCACTTATTCCAAGTATCAGTGTGTCAGGCCTGATAAAGTGTTGATGCTGATAGGAAGTGATCATGGAACTCTCTTGCCAGTGAATACTATATATGTTATGCTGATAAGAACTGAGAGCTGGAATAGAGATTCTTGCCAGGACTTAGCGGACGTTCGGCTATGAGCCCATTCGTCCCCATCTCAAGCTGATCTCTTTGTGTCAGAGGAAAGAGAGATTTCCTGATTTTACTACTTACCTCAGATTTCAAAGCAAAGAACGTTGGGTGGAGGGTGGGCAGAAAGATATCGGTACTTTAATTTAAATTATGATCATCAGCAATTCGTTCGGCAGACACCTTCGTATACCGCAGTGCTGCACAATGTTATCTGGTTTCTAGGTTCCTTATCCCAAGTGTTCACATAATGTAGAAAGTATTTATCTCTTTGAAGGAACAAGCCGGTATTCCTAACGCTTTAGTTCCCGTGTCCCTTTATATAGTCAGGTAACCCCCGTGTGTTTGACTGACTTTTTTCCAGCACAGAGACTCCCTCGGTACTGCTTAGCTCTCCACCTCCCATGATGTCACAGAGGAGGAATGGTCTCATTCCAAGTTCTTAATGCTGGGCCACCGGTTTGGAAAACAGTGCATTTGGCTGTCATGTTCCATTACTATGTGCTGCAGCTTTACATCGTTGCACCATTTGACATATTGCCCCTTGGTGTTTTTCCTTTACAGTACCATGGCAGCATGTTAGATCACAGTTAATGTGGCCTTTCTCCCAGTAATTTGACCTGTCCTGTCAGTGCTTTACCCATGTCATATAATGGGATCCTGTCACCTTAAGAGAACTTTATAATATAGCGTGTAAAGGGTTACTCCAAGCTCACTGTCGTGGTTATGCTGCTTGGAGTACCCTGGCCTGGTACCCCCGTATTGGGAAAACTTGCTTAGCAATGACTTTCCCCCTTACCTGGGAATATGACAAAGTCACATGCCAGGAGTTAGAACATTTTAATAGTATTCTTTTACTGCTACCAATTAATTCAGACATCTCAATGTATATCATCACCTCTTGGAAAACGAAGACTTAGGTTAAGATTAACGTCAGAAATTACATCTCCTAAAATGGGTTTATTTTTTGTTTACGAAGTGATTGCGCATACATGCACTCAGGAAACAAAATTATTAAATCCGTAAAAGGTTAAAGGTAACTTAACTTTAGAAGTTGTTTTTACATTCTAATAATTTCATTGCTAACGTTATAATTCGCTACCAACTTGAATTTATTGGATAAGATTGATAGTGTGAATGTGTATATTTGTAAGTGGTTATGGTGGAGTGGTTAGTGTATATATTTGTAAGTTGTTATGGTGGAGTGTTTAGTGTGTATATTTGTAAGTTGTTATGGTGGAGTGCTTAGTGTGTATATTTGTAAGTTGTTATGGTGCAGTGCTTAGTGTGTATTTGCCTGTGTAGTGTTGGTTTGTTGGAATGTTTAAAATGTTTCATTCCTCTGTCAATACCCCGTTTAGTGAGTAAAGCACAGTTCCAGGGTAGACTGATTTGTACGGTAGGCTGCGATGATTCGCTGACCAAACATGCATCTGCCTGCTCCCATCAGCTTGTCTGGAAAGCACCCGATCATATCGGTTCTAATCAGAAGGCATTGCCGCTGTCACATGGAATGATCACTGAGCTTTTAAATAAATGTGGGTCGCGGGAAAGCCAGTCTGAGATGTATAATACATAACAATGTGTAGCAGCATGCAGCAATGAGCCGCTGATCTGTTGTAGAGAGGACCTATTAGTCACGGAGAACAAGTTAGGAAATTTGCCGTAATATATTTCTAGAGAGTATTGCAGAGTAGTGAAGGCTACCTAACTCAATGGAAAGAGGGACACATCGCATTCTCTGGGAGCAGGACCGCGTGAGGCAGTGATGGCAGACAATGCTGGCCCTCCAGGTGTTTGTGAACTACATGGTAGGCCCTGGCTTGGCCTAGGGAGCTTCAGCATGTCGGCTTATGGAACGAATTTGCCCCATGGGATACTTTTTCTGGCTGTTTCACTGTCTCTCTCAGGTTAGACGCTGTCAGCATTTTAGAGCATGCAGTGGGCACTACAGGGAGAAGAAGATATTTGTTAAAGGGTTTTTGTCATAGAAAACACAAACCATATAAAGATGTCACGACTCCCACAACTCCCACAAAGAGAAAGCAGCAGACAAATCGCCTTGACGGCGCATTTAGTGTATTTTAGCCATTTAGTCAATAGTCCCCGACTCGTTACCACAAAAAGACGGTCAATATAGTTGTTAATGAATAAAGATAGAAAGAGGAGGAATCCATCACTGCGGCTTCCATCAAATCATCTCAGTCATCGCAATCGGCATGGTTAATAAAGTAATGCACTTTAACAAAAAAAAAATACTACAGAAAAGGATTTGTGCTGGCTAATTGTTTGCTATCATGCAGGCCTGTATAATTGACATTATGGATACCACACTCTCCTGGATTCCAGGGTGTAACTGGGTCTGAGGTTAGGCAATCCTCGCAATGTGCTTTGGTAAAAAGTAATGATAGCCCAGGCACTCAACTTCAATCCAGTTGGCAGAGCAAGTTGACAAAGGCCCAGTCGTGGGCCAAAACGTTGTTTCTGCTCCAATAAATCTGACCTGTCTGGCAAGTCAGCATGCCGGCAACCTTCGTCTGTTTTTTGTGCAATTTGTTTCATGTACGGCGCTACACGCTATTTTGCTAAATTTAAGAGAGTTACAAAGTGCAATTATTATTTCTGAATTATACTGAATGCAAAGGATTCTGGGAAGGATCAAAGAAGATTTGACATGAGCGGCAGCATAGCTACCCCTCGACAGCTTCGATGCCCATGCTAGGCCCAATTGTGACGTAATAATTACTTTTTTACTATATCTGCAAAATCCATTGGCAATTTTCTTCCTCAATCAATGAAACTGATTTTCAAAGCAAAAGACTTTGAAATATTTCTAGTACAATCATCTCGCAGTTTAAATTACACATCAGGCCAAGATTCCACTAACGGTGTATCACGACCCAGAGATTCCTTAAAAATGTGACTATTTCCCTTTCGGGTCATTTTTGTGTATCTTGACTCCTTTCTTATAGGTGTAAACAACAAATGTTTTTCTTTAAAAACAGGACGTTATAACATTCTAACAGGCTCCTGGTCAGCACTGGATGCACAATAGAAAAATGAAAAAAGTTAAAAGAAAAAAGCACGAATAGGTCTGATTTCCTGTTGTGCTCAGCCATATATCACCGACGTCCCATCTGTGCTATTTGTCGGTGACAGAATGACAGCTGTCATTTATCACTCTGCGCTGGAGGAAACTGTGGGAAGAAGGATGGAAATTTTTTTGGAAGCAGTCAGTGTCTGCGGGCTCCTACATCATTAAAAGGGGGGGTTTCATAAGAAATCTGTGTGCAATGGGATAACATTTACTGTCAACAGCTGAGTAAAATAAAGCATAACAATGTATCACCGCTGGGTGTTCGCAATCCATTGTCTCCACGGGACGCCTCAATGTCTAAAGTTGTGTTGGTGAACCCTGGCACTACAGAACCTTGTGAACTACGTGATGTATGATGCATGGCAGCCTTAATGCAGGCTGGGTATTGTGGGGAATGCAGTGCCAAGGTTTTACTCACTGGTAGAAAGTTTTTGGAGGTAAAGGATGACCCTCATTTATTTAAATCTGCCCATAGCTGTTTCTGTGCCTTTAAGGCTTGCTTAGATTCTTGGGAAATGTAGTTTAAAGCCTTACTGTGACAGGGTTTGGATTTTTGTATACAGATTTTGGGCTTGCCGTTCGTTGACTTATATACCCATTGTACAGCGCTACGGAATTTGCTGGCGCTATATAAATAATGATAATGATAATGACTGCATATCTTGGTTTTCTATTGAAACAGAAAATAATTTTTAAAAAATCGACAAAATGCAGCATAGTTTAAAATGTGTTTGACTAGATGCTGTGTATTGGATTGATGCGTACATTGCTCCCCTGTTATGTCAGCCTATTGGATAAAACTAACAGGTCCTTATCTTCCTGCATTGTGTAATGTATCGCTGTCTCAATTCTCAGGAAGGACTATTTGAATACCTAGGATAAAAGAATTTAGTCATTGCTAAAATGGAATCCGGGTATCAGACAATCACAGAGAATAAAAAATACTATAAAATACTATAAAATACAGATTGTTTTTTTGGGGGGACTATCCACACGGAAAGACAGTTTGTTGAAAATAAAAATTCAAATATTACATAAAAAAATAAAAAGATACCAAAGGTGTCCACAATCACAGCACTGTCACAGCAGCAATGGGCTTTGCTCTGGCCAGGTTGGGTCTCTTACAATCAGGAGCCCCTTATTCTGATAAGTTTAGCCTAATCATTTCCCAGAAGCCCCTGTCCAGCTTTGTGAACGAGGTTGTGAACTCAGGTAGGGAATTGAATGGAGTGCGAGCAATGAGGGATTGTAACTGGAAACAAAGACACAAAATGACATCAGTGATTGCGCTAGTTACTGCAAGTGTGGGCCCAAGAGGCGGGACGCATCATAGCCCATGCAATGAGGGCAAGTGTTTATGGTACTTGGATCTGTTATGTTTGTTGGTTTTATGTATAACATTTTCTCTAATTCTGGCTGCATTTAGTTTTTTCTGTTCTTAAAGGAACCCTCCAAGTACCATAGCCACTAAAATGCATTAAGGGTGGTTATAGTTCCCAAAGTGCCCTAGCTTACCAACCCCATTGTAAGACACTGCTTTAGAACAGTTTGACTTCTTACTTGGTTCACCGTTCCTGCCGAGAGCTTGTAGCCCTCTATCTCAGACCGGCAGAGCGGGGCTTCGCTCAGTGGCTGTGTCCATCAGAGCACTCACCCAATGAGCTGGCCCTGCACTGCAGATCTTAGCTAGGGAGATCTTATAGAAGTTCCTGCTTAGAAAGTAGTGGAGGCGGGGAGCAGCACCTGCAAGATCCCAGGTAGGAAATCAATATGGTCTAAAACTGTTTAACTGCATACAAAGGGTCTTGAGGTGGGTGTGGGGGGGGGGGAAGACTTTAAGCTTCCATTTAATGCTCTGTAGTGTCCAAATGTCTGAGCAGCCGTCAGTCTGTTTACAAAGTCACATTCTTGCAGAAAGGGAAGCCCATAAAGTCACATAGTTCATACATTAAACAGCAACAAACAAGATACACAAAAACAGTTAGGAGAATATCAGGCCATGAATGTTATTAAAAAAAGAAATACAACACTCCTGATTTACTTTGAAACAGACTTAAAGGACCACTATAGTGCCAGGAAAACATACTCGTTTTCCTGGCACTATAGTGCCCTGAGGGTGCCCCCACCCTCAGGGTCCCCCTCCCGCCCGGCTCTGGAAGGGGGAAAGGGGGTAAAACTTACCTTTTTCCAGCGCTGGGCGGGGAGCTCTCTGCCTCCTCTCCTCCTCCGTTACGCCCCGTCGGCTGAATGCGCACGCGCGACAAGAGCTGCGCGCGCATTCAGCCGGTCTCATAGGAAAGCATTTACAATGCTTTCCTATGGACGCTGGCGTGCTCTCACTGTGAAAATCACAGCCTCTAGTGGCTGTCAATGAGACAGCCACTAGAGGAAATAGGGGGAAGGCTTAACCCATTAATAAACATAGCAGTTTCTCTGAAACTACTATGTTTATTAAAAAATGGGTTAACCCTAGAAGGACCAGGCACCCAGACCACTTCATTAAGCTGAAGTGGTCTGGGTGCCTAGAGTGGTCCTTTAATGGATGGAGCTTTCAAAGAAAACTCTCACACGTTCCTTTATACAGAGCATCATGGGCGATGTAGTCCACAACATCTGGAGTGCAGAAGGTTCCCCACCCCTGCTTTATACAGAGCATCATGGGCGATGTAGTCCACAACATAGGCATGTGCAGCCTATTGCATTAGGGTGTGCACCCTAAAGCAAAAAAAGCACACGCCGTGTATATACATATATACACACACACATACACTGCTGTGTGTGTGTGTGTGTGTGTGTGCTGTGTGAGGGCGCTGTTAGTGTGATGTGTGTGTGAGGGTGCTGGTAGTGTGCTATGTGGGTGAGGGTGTTTGTGTGTGCGCGCTTTTGAGGGTGCTGTTAATGTACTGTGTGTGAGGGTGCTGTTTGTGTGTGAGGGTACTGGTAGTGTGCTGTGTGTGTGTGTGTTTGTTAGGGTCCTGTTTGTGTTTGTGAGGGTACTGTTAGTGTGCTGTGTGTATGTGAGGGTGCTGTTTGTGTGCTGTGTGTGAGGGTGCTGTTTGTGTGCTGTGTGTAAGGGTGCTGTGTGTGTTTGTGAGGGTGCTGTTTGTAAGGGTGCTGTGTGTGTGTTGGTGCTGTGTATGTGTGTGGGTGCTGTATGTGTGTGGGTGCTGTTTGTGTGTAGGTGCTGTGTATTTCTGTGGGTGCTGTATGTCTGTGGGTGCTGTGTATGTCTGTGGGTGCTGTATGTCTGTGGGTGCTGTATGTCTGTGGGTGCTGTGTATGTCTGTGGGTGCTGTATGTCTGTAGGTGCTGTGTATGTCTGTGGGTGCTGTATATATGTTGGGTCTGTGTATGTGTGTGGGTACTGTATGTGTGTGGGTGCTGTATGTGTGTAGGTGCTGTGTATGTGTGTGGGTGCTGTATGTGTGTGGGTGCTGTATGTGTGTAGGTGCTATGTATGTCTGTGGGTGCTGTATGTGTGTAGGTGCTATGTATGTCTGTGGGTGCTCTATGTGTGTGGGTACATTACTTAATATCCCCCCTCCCTTCTTACTTTATGTAGGGAGGGGGGATTCTTTTTCCTTGCTGCCTTCCCTGGTGGTCCAGTGGAGAGTGAACTCTAGCCTGCGGGGCTAGAGTTCATGGCAATGCTCAGATCTTGCAAGAGGAACCCGGCGAAGCTGCCGGCAATAGCTCCCCGGGTCCTCTCCTGCCTCCCTCCCTGCATGTGGGTCGGTGGGGAGGGAGGCTGAGCGCAGAGCCGGCGCTCGGATAGCGCCGCTCTGCAGGAGCTGACAGGGGAGATCCTGAGATCTCCCCTGCCGATCTAACTCCATAGGCGTGCCGCAGGGATTAGGGTGTGCCCAGCCACACCCGGCACACCCCATGCGCACGCCCATGTGGAGTACCAAAGGTTCCCCACCCCTGCTTTATACAGAGCATCATGGGCAATGTAGTCTACAACATCTGGAGTCCCAAAGGATCCCCACCCCTGCTTTATACAGAGCATCATGGGCAATGTAGTCCACAGCATCTGGAGTGCCACAGGTTCCCCACCCCTGCTTTATACAGAGCATCATGGGCGATGTAGTCCACAACATCTGGAGTCCCGAAGGTTCCCCACCCCTGCTTTATACAGAGCATCATGGGCGATGTAGTCCACAACATCTGGAGTCCCGAAGGTTCCCCACCCCTGCTTTATACAGAGCATCATGGGCGATGTAGTCCACAACATCTGGAGTCCCAAAGGTTCCCCACCCCTGCTTTATACAGAGCATCATGGGCGATGTAGTCCACAACATCTGGAGTCCCAAAGGTTCCCCACCCCTGCTTTATACAGAGCATCATGGGCGATGTAGTCCACAACATCTGGAGTGCCGAAGGTTCCCCTAGTTTATATTTGTTTGCCATTTTATGCCTCCCATTCTTTATATTGGAATAAAAACCTTTTTTGTTGTTGTTTAACACAGTGGAGGTTAAATACTCATTATGTTATTTGTAAAGTGACAGGATGCTGGAGGGAGACCAGATGTCACGTTTCAGCTTTTTAACATGGAAGGACATATCAGCCATTTATACAGCAGGGCTCCATTGATTCCATTGCGGCCCTGTAGCATGTATTATTTATAAAGGGGATATTCACTAAACAGTGAACATACCTCCCACGTTTTATACCACCAAAAAGTGTCACTACTAAGAACAATTATAGGGAAATATGACCAGGGAAGAAACACGGGCAAATTTTGCTGTAAGAAACAAGAATACGATATTTTATTTAATGCGCTAATCATTAATTACAATAATCTATATAGCGCCAACATAGAACAGCTCTGTACAATAAGTAAACCGTATGAGAACACTGTGTAAAGTAAGCCCTGCCCCAATGAGCTTACAATTTAAAATACACAAATCTTTGATATATTATCACCCTCCCGCCTTAGAACTAGGAACCCAGGTTCAAAAACCAGTCCTGGAGGAAGACACCTAACAACATCTATCCACCTACCTCGAATTGTAAGGTTGTTCGAGCAGGGCCTTCCTTTCTAAAACTAAAGTGATACAATATATGTTGCCACTATATAATTGCTGATAATATATAATATATTGTGTTATAATGGTTTATTTTTATGGAACTGTTTAATATATTCAGGCTGACGTAACCATCTGAGCACCCAGAAAAGTGTGACATATTGAATCCAAATGCCTACATTTTGCCCAAAGTAGCTATTTTTAGAAAAATCCTGTTTTAGCAAAAAAAGTTTAAAAAACTTAAGTTAAAACATTTTTAATACTAATGACTTTTTAGCAGGCTGTAAATAAACTGGGATGTAACACTTTTTTATTAATTCAATGACAAAAGCTAGGCACTGCTGGCAATGTCTGGCCAGAGCCTGGCACTGCTGGTAATGTCTGGCCAGCAGCCAATGCTGGTAATGTCTGGCCAGAGCTAAGCTGGCTGCGCAGAGCCTGGCACTGCTGGCAATGTCTGGCCAGAGCTAGGCACTGCTGGTAATGTCTGGCCCGAGCTAGGCATTGTTGGTAATGTCTGCGCAGAGCCTGGCACTGCTGGTAATGTCTGGCCAGAGCTAGGCACTGCTGGTAATGTCTGGCCAGAGCTAAGCACTACTGGTAATGTCTGCGCAGAGCCTGGCACTGCTGGCAATGTCTGGCCAGAGCTAGGCACTGCTGGTAATGTCTGGCCCGAGCTAGGCATTGTTGGTAATGTCTGCGCAGAGCCTGGCACTGCTGGTAATGTCTGGCCAGAGCTAGGCACTGCTGGTAATGTCTGGCCAGAGCTAGGCACTGCTGGTAATGTCTGCGCAGAGCTAGGCACTGCTGGCAATGTCTGGCCCGAGCTAGGCACTGCTGGTAATGTCTGGCCAGAGCTAGGCACTGCTGGTAATGTCTGGCCAGAGCTAGGCACTGCTGGTAATGTCTGGCCAGAGCTAGGCATTTTCTTCCTTGATGAGATATAGAAAGCTCTGAATCTCATTGCGATTGTGCAAAATGGTCTATGGAAGATCCTGCAGGGTCTTATTTTTTGTAGAATGCAACTGCTACTGAGTGCTGAACGAGAAATCCCATAATCCCCTGCTTTCTAAATGTTTGCATTCCTCGAAAATTCTTCAATGCTTTAGATTTACAGTGCTTCCAAAAGTGGGTGCCCGGTCTCTCCAACGCGTGTAAACGTGGATGCTAACCTCAGGAGCTTACGTTCTAACGATATAAACAAAAAGAGGCATCAACCGAGGAAGAGATCCGTTCTAATCTTTTATTTCAGTCTGTTGTGTCCATTTCGTTGTCACAACATGCTACGGCGTTTGATAACTGGTAACAGACTGTTACTTGATGTGTCTTTAGAAGATTGTGTTTGTTGTGTTTTGTCCAATATCATGAGCCTTGACCAAAGAACAGGAAGAATCTGTCACTGAGAGTTGGTTGGCAGGCTAACTCGGGGCAGTGCGATCTGGCTGGGTTTCAGTCTACAATGACTCCTGGGCAGTAGAGGGAGTTAAGGAGGAACAGGATGTAACAATTTGGAAGTGATCTTAAATGTTGTAATAAATCAGAGGAGAGAGACAGACATAAGGCTTGATATTACCGCAGAGGCCCCAAAGGAAGAACAGTAACAATGTTCTCTGTGCAACCAAAGATTCGGGGAAATATTTTAGCCTCGCACATTGTGTTTCTGTTAATCTGATTGTGTTTGATTTTGTTTCCTTATATAGAAATAAGTGATAATGTTGTACGAGACATCAGACATAATAAGAAGTTCTGCAATACCCCGGGGAGCTTGCTTTGAAGGCTAATGTCATTAAATTTAAATGTTTGCATGGATAGAGCCCCCCGATTCTCTCTGCCCCCTATCCCACGATATAATTTGCAGGGCTATTTACTCAAGAGAAAATTGTCATGAACTTTCAATTCACTTCTGGACATTTTCACTTTGGTAACAAGGGGCCATCGGTTTGCAGCACAGAGGAAAGCTATTTTAGAGTAGATATTATGGTAACAGTTAAAAGTTGAATATAATGGGCATGCCTCTCGGCCTTCCCGATTTAGTCAGGAAAGTCTTGATTTTTAGTTCCCTGATGTTCCAATTTTAGGAACACCGAGTAACTGTCCCCAACAATCATAGTGCGAGCTTATCATTAGACGTGCTCATGCTATTTTCAGGGCACAAGTACCCTGCTGATAACAGTGCTCCCTGCCTGACCTGCCCTGAATTGGATGGCATTGGCAGATTGGCAGGTAGACTGGCATGTACTCAAACCAGGCTAACCTGCCAATAACACGGGATGGTTCTGCCCCATTTGGGTGCAGCCAGTTATGTGATTGTTCCACCACTCCTTTAACCCCCCTCCCTCCAGCATCCTTATTCGTGGACAGACAAAGTTCGGAGGTTAGAATGGGGTTTCCAAGGCTTTACAGAGAAAATAATTCTTAAAAGCAGCAGTTGGAACACCCCACTGGATGATATCCTGCAAGTCCTGAATTGTTTTGGAAATGGTAATAAAACTATTAAACTGGAAAAGGCTATGTACTAAACCCAGGCATTGATCAGAATATTGCAAACTTCAGGCCAAGATCGCTGAGTTTGAAAATAGTTACGTTTTCTGGCTGGACTGTTACGGCCTTAAGTGTTTTCTATGTAAATTTAAAGGACCACTATAGTGCCAGGAAAACATACTCGTTTTACTGGTACTATAGTGCCCTGAGGGTGCCCCCACCCTCAGGGTCCCCCTCCCGCCCGGCTCTGGAAGGGGGAAAGGGGTAAAAACTTACCTTTCTCCAGCGCTGGGCGGGGAGCTCTCCTCCTCCGATCCTCCTCTTCTCCTCCCATGCCGATGAATACGCACGCGCGGAAAGAGCTGCGCGTGCATTCAGCCGGTCACATAGGAAAGCATTATCAATGCTTTCCTATGGGCAACTATGTTCTCACTGTGATTTTCACAGTGAGAATCAACATAGCGGCTGTCAATGAGACAGCCACTAGAGGATTGGGGGAAGGCTTAACCCATTCATAAACATAGCAGTTTCTCTGAAACTGCTATGTTTATAAAAGAATGGGTTAAGCCTAGCTGGACCTGGCACCCAGACCACTTCATTAAGCTGAAGTGGTCTGGGTGCCTATAGTGGTCCTTTAACTAGTGGAGAAAGAGCCATAGCAGACTTTATTACAAATACTCTGAGCTTAACCCAGCTCTAGATAGGATCACAGCTGCTTTAGGCAGTGGGCTATCTCCCCACTTGTAACAGTAGCCAGGCGTGGTGCAGTGAGCATGCGGATGACATCACAGGGCTGTGTTTGTGATGTCACTGATCTCACATGCATGTCAGGGTTAATGGTAAAGTTTGGTATACCAATAAAAGAAGGAGATTAGGTGAGGAAAGGATGACAAAAGGATTTCACCCAATATATGTAAAAAGAAATACACAAGGGAGATATGCTGGTCAACAGTGAAAAAATAAAAGAAAAAATAATTAGAGTTATTAAAAAATAGTCGTCTTATTAACAGGTAGATAGAAAGTAAAAAGACAGTCCAGAGAAGACTTGAAAACCCATCGCACCCATCTCTCTCCATGATTTTAGGGACCAGTAATTGTTCGGTGAATGAGTTTACAAAGTCCCGACGCTGACAAGCAAATGGATTTTGTTGGCTATTAACACTGTCAGTCTGCAGAATACTTAGCCCACTATACCCCGCCAAGAAGCAATGCTGCGGACACGATCCCCCTGCCGTGCTAAATGATTGTGACCCAGCCATGTATATTGTAAGTGGAAAATCAACATGCGCTGAAATTATATAAATTATAGTAATGTAATAATGACTTAACTTCAGCCTGCACTGCACGGATCAGACAAGGGGTTTTATAGTTTGTATGTTGGTTGGAATCGGAGAGGTTAGCATTAGACATAAATGTCAAATCTCCAGGGCAAATAGATACAGGGGCTTACTCACTGAACAGCGACTAGCAGTGAATTGAAATATAATTAGAAAATCCATAGAAATCTTGAATGTGACGGCAGATAAGAACCATTCGGCCCATCTAGTCTGCCCAATTTTCTAAATACTTTCATTAGTCCCTGGCCTTATCTTATAGTTAGGAGCCTTATGCCTATCCCACGCATGCTTAAACTCCTTTACTGTGTTAACCTCTACCACTTCAGCTGGAAGGCTATTCCATGTATCCACTACCCTCTCAGTAAAGTAATACTTCCTGATATTATTTTTAAACCTTTGTCCCTCTAATTTAAGACTATGTCCTCTTGTTGTGGTAGTTTTTCTTCTTTTAAATATAGTCTCCTCCTTTACTGTGTTGATTCCCTTTATATATTTAAATGTTTCTATCATATCCCCCCTGTCTCGTCTTTCCTCCAAGCTATACATGTTAAGATCCTTTAACCTTTCCTGGTAAGTTTTATCCCGCAATCCATGAACCAGTTTAGTAGCCCTTCTCTGAACCCTCTCTAAGGTATCAATATCCTTCTGAAGATACGGTCTCCAGTACTGTGTACAATACTCCAAGTGAGGTCTCACCAGTGTTCTGTACAATGGCATGAGCACTTCCCTCTTCCTACTGCTAATACCGCTCCATATGTAACCAAGCATTCTGCTAGCAAATAAATTGAAATTCCAAGTATTACAGGATGTTACTTTTACCCAATTTTTAGGCCCCAGGCTACCTAAATAGGTTAAACCATTGACAAATGGTTTAACCCCACAGTCTTCAAGCCACTCTCTATGCTCAATGTATAGCTATTGATAGGCTGAGAGTGTCAGATGACGCACTAAACATAGTAGCACTCAGCCCGAGGCTATCTGGTTGAAGTCTCAGACACTGAGTGCTGGTACAGAGGCAGAGCAATTGGATGCCCGATTAAAGATAATAAGGTTAAAGCGTTCGTTTTAACTCCTTCAAATAGCGATGAAGTTGTTATGGTGCCTGAGTGCCCGTTTAAGTACTTATATGAACTTAGTGTAATATCCTTCGAAGGATGAAAGACTGAGCTGAATCTGCCACGAATTGACCTAACAACCCTTTGACTTGAACAACTATTGACTGATATTACAGGTACTGTAGTTGGCGCACTAACCAAATGAGCTATCTCACTTGTTCTCCTCTCTCCTCTGCGACCCCTTTTGTGGTTAACTAACATGAAAAATAAGAGCTATCTTTCAGAGTGCCAAAAATAAAGGCAAACTTTGCTCGGATACAATGTTGTAAACGGACACGCAAAGGCTTGCAAAGCATCATAGGAGTTGTAGTGTAACAGCAGCCTGAGCTCTACCTGCCCCCACTCTAGAACAGAGCCGCGTTTTGGAATCCGAGGTCGCCCATGCAGCCGAGACCACCAAGGATTGCCATGAACTATGCCAACACCCAGACCACAATAAGATACATTCTAACTTGCTCTCACTGATGGGGTTAACCTTTACATCTGTAACCCGCAGGCTGACATCCAAAATTCCTTTTATTGTGTTTTTTTTTTTGCCAGATATGGAGAGAGAGTCTTATCCTCTACCAGGAAGCCATAAGTCATTCCTAGCGAGGTGCAATAAGTTATATATAATTAGCAGGTTCTCATTTGGCTTTGGAAAAAAACTGCAGGTCAGCACAAAGGGAGGAGGAGGCCGCTTGATGCACGAATAAAAAAAAAACAGCCTCTGCCTTTTCAACGTGTCTAATTTTTCTGGACGGGATATTAATTTTCGATATTAATGGTGCCCACTGAGACTCTTGCATTGATGTAGTATTCAAGGTCTATTCTTTTAAGCTGCTGAACAACAACAAGCTATTAATGGTGATCTTTGGTGTGTTCCTCTGAGCGCGCAAGCCATATTTTATACGCAGTCGTTAATGTCAACAATGGAACCAACTGCTAAAAAAACTGCAGCCGCACTACTCGCGGGCTTTGTTCTGTAATGCAGAGTGGAAGCCGCTATTTTCTTATTCTTCACAGATTTCATCCCATTACTATACTGTCATTGCAAAGTCTTCCCTGATCTTAAAGGAACTGAAAGGATCGCTCTGAGCAGCTATGTGCAATGCGTAGGTTGGGTTACACATAGTTATACTAAGTGTTTTTTTTTAAACATAGTTTTGCTCCATAAATCCACCATCTGTCGCTCCACAAAGCTTGCACAGATTTCATTTATGCTTTGAAAACGCAGCTTTGCATACACTTGTATTATTGTGAGAAGCTTTGCATCATAGGTTTAAGAGAGTTGTAGTTCAGCTGTACAGACTGGAATTAGCTTCAATAATGCAGATACGGGTTCCTACTTTCTATTACCCCACGAAGAAAGTGGGAGAAAGCTGATAGCTTAACGTCAATGTCCATTAATCTGTGTCATCATCCGCAGCTGTTGAGGGATTGGACGCTTTATTTCCGTGTTAGGTAAAAGCTCACTTTTTTAACAGTTAATTTTATACTCAAAAAGGTGATAGAATCAAATATGGTAAAAAAAAAAAAAGTGTAATACTATTTTATGCATCCCGTCCCAATTTCGGCAGGACAGTCACGATTTTCTGGTCCTGTCCTGCTGTCCCCAACAATCCTAGAATGAGTGCATCGTTAGAATCATTAGAGGGCACTAGGACCCTGCAGTGGAGCACTGAAACAGAGGCCTCCAGTGTTCAGCCTGGTGTGTATTCACGCGAGGCTGACTTGCCAGTAATGTGGATGGATATGCCTCCTTTATGGCTGGGTCTGTCCACTTACCACACAGGACCGGCCCTTTTGAGCAAAGCCAGTCATGCAATTGCGCGCGCTGGCCGCCCTTTCTACTCCCCTCCTACTGGCGATCTGATTCTGGGACTTTACTATGTTGGGAGATATACCTAAAACATTAGAGTTCAGGAATTCAAAAATAAAGGGTAGCTTCAGGCACCATAACCACATCAGTGCCTGGAGTCTGCTGAGAATATTTCTAGGTTCGCTTATTGTAAAATGTGAAATTCACTTCCTGAAAATGAACACGTCTGTAAATAACCTGTCCGTGCCCGCCTTTAGAATGGTCAGAAAATGATCTTCTAGTGCAGGCATAGGCAACCTTCGGGACTCCAGGTGTTTTGGACTACATCTCCCATGATGCTTAGCCAGCATTATGGGTGTAAGAGCATTATGGGGGATGGAGTCCACAACATTTGGAGTGCCACAGGTTGCCTATCCCTGTTCTAGTGTATTCTTTTTTTGTTTTTATCTCCTGCCAGTTATGTGTTTAATTATCTTTGTGACGCTATGTGACCCAAACATTCATAGTTGGGTGGTCCTCGATTCTATATCTCTCCAATCTCGGAAAATGTAACTCAGTTTTGCGCTAAGCATTTTCAAACAGTTTTAGAACGCAAATAGTATTGTTTGCCTCGCACGCCTTCCATTATTATTATTTTATATTCCTTTCTCGTTTAAAATTTGAAAAACAAAACAAAAGAAAACACTGTTTTAGCAGCGGAGAGGTTAATTTTATTTCTATAACCGCCATAAAGATAATAAACTCCCATGCTTACTTGGAGCCAGGAAAAGCCTTTGTTGACAGCATGGGGTGTGCAGTTGAACATTATACACCATTTAAAATGTTATGGAAATACTGTCTGTCTTGCATGCCTTCTTTGTGTGACCTACGCTTTGAGATAAGAAAGAGTTTTGCTTAGAAAATACATCATAAATCAAAAAGCTAAACATACTGGCTGTGTGTTTTTACGTCTTTTTTTTTTTCATCAGTGGGCTACACAGGGAACAAAATAAATGACTTAAACCCAAATAACTGATGGATTCTGAATGCTGGTTATGTCTGCGTGATTTCAAAAGGAAGATGCCATATAATCATTTCTTTAGGGTCAATATAGCCATATGTCAAACGCAGGAATGTTTCCCTATTTGGCAAAATCATCAAAGGAATACTTTTTTTCTTTCTTTTACATTTATTTTATCTACCTCCGTTAAAATCTGGTACCCGGTTGCTAAAGTTTATATTTATAGGCTTCCATTGCAGGGCTGGTAGATGAAATGTCTTTATAAAGAGATTAATGCTTTGCTGTAAAGTTTATAGCACAGAAACTAAAACAAATTACCCACATGCTCCACTAATTAAATCATGGATCAAACCCTATACTTTGATCTTTTTATACCGCAGGATTATCTTGTAGTTTTATTTATTTCATTTTTTTATCGCCTGAAGAGTCTTAACAGATGCCACCTGTACTGGGAGCCTACTCAGTAAATGAACTACTATCTCAGTAAAAACATTGCACGGGTCCTGCAACTTTTACATTTGACATTTTCCTAATTTGTCTTTCCTTGGTTATCCAATAGTTCCGTTACCAAGTTAAAGGGACACTGCACACCCTTGCTAAATTGCTTTATGTGTGAAGAGGGTGTCATTTTTATTTCATTTTATAAAATGTGCAGATTTCAGTAGAAGTTGTCACATTTATAAATTAACCTGGTTACACCCCCCTGGCTGTCAATCAGATAGCCAGTCCTGTTACTTCCTGGTTTGTTTAGCTCAGTGGAGATAAACTCAAGAGACAGCAATTGTCCAGAGCCCTTGCCTTGCCAAGAGCTGCATTGGGAGGTCCGTGATTGGACAGCGTCCGAAAGTCTGGGCGGGGTGAGAAGGAGAAGAACAATATGCCATATTTAATGGTCCATTGAGATTTTTTTTGTAAAATCATCTGAATTTGGAATGAATTCAGCAGCAAAACTAGCATTCTGCAAGTCAATCAGAATTTCAGAATCCTGCGGCTCTTTAGAGACTTAACATTAGAAATGAGAAGGGACATAGAGGAAGCACTTAGAGGATCCAGCATTGGAGAAAATGCTTCTGGAATAATTGACTGCATCTTACAGAGTGGCCAAAGTGGCATTGCAAATAAAAACTAAATTGCCCACAAGGTTCTTCAAATCAAAGGAGTCAACCGTAATTGAGTGGACGCAGTCAGTATTTTAAAGGTTTTTTGTTCCTTAGTTTGTGGTTCCAAATTGTATACAGCCCATTGAAAATGTGGTTGGAGGTCAACTTGACCAAATATGTAAATATATTGTAATACCTTATTTGCATGCACGGTCAGGCAATCCAATTATGTGTCTGTTAGTCCACCCATTGTACAGCGCTACAGAATTTGTTGTCGCAATATAAATAATAAAATAATAATAATAATGTGCTGTCAGTCCTAAAAGCAGAGATTTTATTTTTATTATTCCTTTCATAATGCTGTCTACACATGACACTTTTTGTATTTTAAATATATCTTCATATTTTGTAATCATATTGTTTCCAGTCAAGGAAAATAAATACTATGTCAAATTTATTATTTATTCCCTGGAACAAATATACCTGACTCTTTAGAATTGCAAATCGAAAAAGTTAAAGCTGATTTTAAAATATATTGCCAACACTTTAATATTACAAAGCGCTTCCTTTTTAGAATGCGGAGATATAGTAAATATGCCTTTTTTAAATCTTTTTTTCTTTTTTTTGGAGAGTAGTTACCTCTGTCACCGATTGAATTGCAGTGATTTGTGTGTGTGGCTTTACATGGACAAAAATTACCCAAAAAGCAGGTACTGTTATTTTAGAAAAAGCTTCAATCTTACCGTTCCAGCGAGATGAGCTTTAAATTATGGCTTAGAGGAAAGATAAAAGCCCATATAAAAGGAGCATTAAATTCTTTCAGCTTTTAGTCTGTGAATATTAAGGGTCTTTGAGGAATGGGAGTCACGCCAGATGAATTCTACAGCAAAAGTAAAAAGTCTTCTTTTCTGTGTTTTTTGGTGTTTGTTTTCTAAGTTTGTTCTTCTAAACTTAAAGGAATAAACTTGTTTTCCTGGCACTATAGGGTTATTAGGTCCCTCCCTCAGGGCCCCCCTCCCGCTGGGCTGAAGGGGTTAAAACCTTAATCCAGCGCCGGGTTCCCTCTCCTCCCCCTGCCGACGTCAGCTCCGAATGTGCATGCATGGCAAGAACCACGCGCTCATTCAAACTGCCCAGAGGAATGCATTACTCAATGCGATTTTCACACTGAGAATCACAGAAGTGGCCTCTAGCGGCTGTCAGTGAGGCAGCCACTAGAGGCTGGATTAACCCTAGTGCTCTGACACTGCTATGTTTACAGCTGCAGGGTTAATCCTAGATGGGCCTAGCACCCAGACCACTTCATTAAGCTGAAGTGGTCTAGGTGCCTATAGTGGTCCTTTAATTCAGACTAAGTTTTACAAGAAACAATATGGCAGCCAGTAGCAATGCAGAATGTTGAGTAGATGCCACAAAGTGACCTAAGTGACGTACCTCCCAGAATGGGGCAGGAGGACCACATGTGGGATTTTTAGAAACTTCTTTCTGGTGTTTGCAGAAGTTTAACTACACAATAGTTTAGATTCGGGCTGCATTGATGGGTCACAGATACTTGGAAGGTGTTGGCGTGTACTATTACTGGGTAGGTCCCCCAGTTTCTGGTTTGTTACATTCTGTACACCTGTCCTGACTAATTGACAGTCGCGGACATGGTACAAGCAGTTTTCTCTTGCTTACAATTTGTCTTGACAAGTTAAAGGCGCTTCTTTAATCTGCTTGTTTAGGATTAAAAAATAGGTAGATTTAATGGCAAAAATAAATAAATTGTGCTGAATTTGTGCTGCAGCAGGGATACTATTGGCAATACAAACTCCCCCCTCCTGCCGTGGTGTAACGTAGCTGCACATCTTGAAGCAGAAGTAAGACTTTAGGAACATAACATTTTTAGAATATTTTGATATTCTGATTATTTTATTTCTTTTATTTATTTAATTTAAGGCCAGTAAAACATGGCAAACGTACACCTCTCCTTTAAGTGCTAATGGGAGGCACTCAACTTGGATTGTTTCTGAATACCTGCTGACAACTGAGGTGTTTCCAGCCAGAGAGAGAAACAACAAAATAGCGACATGACGTGAAATGAGTGGGAACATTGTGTATTTACTATGCTCAATGTGGATTATTACTGGGTTATGATACAGATCAGTTATCGGCTTATTTAGTGGGTCTTGGGGTGGGAGGACTATTGGATGCCGGTTTATACATCACCAAGTGCTCTAGCCGTATGTGCGATGTGTCCTGACCGCCATGTTGGCCGATGTAGTTAGAGAGAGCGTGTGACACTTTATTCATTATTTCTATTAATTTGACCTATAATATAATCTGCATGTCAGCTAAATCCAAAGAATCGAAAATAAAACTGAATTAACAAAACAATTGCACTATTCCATGGGTTTGATGATTCAGAATTGACTGTCTTTGTTAAAAAAAAAAAAGATTCTGTTTTTATTTTTTGTTCATAACAAAATGTGGACCTGAAAAAAGCATTGGAGATGTCCACGGATGCTGGAAAGAGCGGGGAAAAGGTGGATCTGTCCTGAATTGAAATTCATCGTCCATCGCAGGTCTTCAAATTCCGTAACTCCTAACCACCGTATGACCGAGTTATGAAACAACTTGATGGTTAGTAAATCGGATAAACAAATAAATAAACCAGGGATCGGTCGGACTGAACATTCGCAACCAAGTGCTCACAATGAGCCGAACTCTAAGCAATTTTAAAGTCTCTCAGAATGGAATAGTTTTATTTAAAAACACCTCACCAAGGCAAAAAATAACGGGGTTTAGTTACAGTATATGATCATATATTGCATAAGCTGCCATAACGTCAATGTACCCCATTCTTGGCAGGTCCTACTCTAGCAGCTCTGCTCTAATGAGATTAATCCACTTACTTGGGAACTACCTCCTCCTGGGACTTTCCGCAAGTCAAGGCTAAATAGGGTCCTGGAATGAGGCACCTGGGACAGGATTGGGGGGAAACCAGGGAGTTGGCCTGGACTCTCAAATATATATATGGAATCAATTTAAAATTGCTGTTTAGTGAATGTGCGAGTTCGCTGGATCTTGTCTGTTGTATGAATTGGCCCCAGGAGCACCCTATAATATATGCATGTTCACTCTCTTGGTTTCATATACAGTGGAACCTCGGAACTCGAACGGTCCCGTTCTTGAACAATTCAGAAGTTGAATACAAATTTTGAGTAAAAAATGTCTCCGTACGTGAACGATCTTCGTTACCCGAACATACAACAAAGAGCCAGGAGTAAAAAATAGCTCAGTACCCGAACATACAACAAAGAGCCATGTCTCATTTTCAAGTCAGACAATTATTATAAATAAATGTAATAATGGCCAACAGTAAATTTTTTGCAAGTTGAAAGGCAGGAACCACTCAAATAAATGTAAGGTGCTTATTATTAGAGTGATCTCTGCATTTTTAATGCATACATATAAATGGAAAATGCTGTAATTTGGGGGGTCTGGAACGGATTAATCAATGTTACATTAATTCTTATGGGAAATGTTGATTCGGTTCTCGAACAGCCTTCGGGAACGGATTAAGTTGAGTTCCGAGGTTCCACTGTATATATTAGATATAAATATTGCGTATATATTTTTCCGCCAACTGATTGGAAATGTTTTTGGGTTATTTTGGCCGCCCAAATCTTTTTTTTTAACTGCTCCATGGAAAAAATCTGTTTGAGCGAACAATTTTTTTTTTTTTCTGGACTAATTAATTCAGCAAAAACATTTTTTTTTTGCTGTACACAAGTCTACTTTGGTCTCTCTGAATTCACTGTAGATGTAATACAGGGAAGATATTTTGCTTCATTCATTCTTCCCACCATTCGTCACCCATTAAAATTACTCAAAGAACAACAGAATATTACAAAGAAACTCAGAGTAATGGCTACAGACCTGCCGACATGCCAGCGTCCATGATTCCACCATAGAGAAATAGGAACTGCATTTGTTATCAAAGAAGAAACCATTAATCATCTAAAATGTTTACCAAAGTCCTTCAAACACTGCAGATACCTAATGAAGTTTACACAGTGGACAGAGAAGACAAAACAGAAACGATGTGGGATGTATAAAACATTTTATTTTTCTGTAAAAAAAATTATCAAAATAATCTCATCCAAACTGTGAAGGACCAGGACACCATGCAGTTTTCAAAAGAACGCTGAATTCTGGATTGTACGAACAAATTGTACAGGGGAATATCTGGGTATGGCTTATCCTTAAAACAAAGCTTAGCAGAGGGTTGCTAAAGCAGGATCACAACTTTCGCAAACTGGTTAATCTTTTGCCAAATGGTTGAAGCAGAGGAAATGTTGACGTTTTCAATGGTTGAATCATTGTGGCACAACTTGAAGCAATGAGTTTATGTAAGAAAGTCCAGAATATGAATGACTTAAATTGGTTATATGGAGAATGAGCTAAACCCTGTTCGAACCAACACAGAAGGAGCATTCATTAAGGCCATTGCTTCTAAAGGATATGTCAACAGTAATAGCATGTCGAGTGGTGTAATTATTCCAAAAACCTAGTGAATTTTAGATCGATCTGTTAATGAAAACATAAAGAGTGCAGTGTATAATTGTTTTTGTTTAATTATATTTTCTGTATATATTATTAGAGCATTTTTGGAGAATAGAGACAATCCTGAAGTTTCTGAAATCATTCTTACACCTCCATAACTAATCCTATCATCCTTAGGCAGTCTGTTCAATTATAAGACAAACTAAAAACCCGTTTCGGTTTTTACAGAGTTAATTTTAGTGTTTAGAGTCAGGTTCCCTCCCCCTGTGTTTTTGTAAGTTAGCAGTCATTATAAAACTCACCTTTATTTCAGTGTTGGGACTGTTTCGTTGGTGAAGCCGCTCTGCCTCCAATGAAGAATCATCAATAATGATGACTTTTATCCAAATTGATGTAACTCATTGAAAAAACAACGGGGAAATTAGGACATAAGCGTAAAACTAATGTTTCTTTACGAGGAGCATTAAGTGTATTTTCTCATCATCATTCTGTGCTTGGTGACATTAAATGTAAAAACCTTTGGGACTTCATGATAAGGTTGACAGTCACTAGAAGAAAGGTTTTGGGCAAATGTAAAAATTGCCGTTTCTCAATATTTACATTGTCCAAAAAAATAAGAGACATAAACTATACACCAAAACCACTTCATTTAGATAGTGTGTATCTGTAAGTGGCAATATTCACTACAGGACTGCATTGAGGATCAATTCTACAAAGCTGTGATGTAAGCGTAAATAATGGCTTACTGTGGCTCCCACATATTGATTATATTGTCATTATTTATATTGTTGTATAAATTAATAATACATATTATTATTATATATTTATTGTATTTGATATATTTACATGTTTGAATCCCCCTAGAAGGATGTCACATGACAAAAGGCTGACAGACCACAAAACATATAACACCCTGTTTGTTGTAACTGGCTAATTATCCCGTCCCTTAAAAGAAAACCAGGACCATTTCAATACTGGCATTTCGAATCCATCAAAATTACATCAAAGATTAAAGCAACTTTCTTGCAATAAAAAAAAACAATGTTCCCACTTGCTGCTGTTGTTTTTTTTTTCCTTAAAGTTTGCTATAAAAGATTAAGAAAAACACTCAATATTTCTTTCTGCGATATTATAATGTATCACAGTCACCATTCTGGCAATTTTGCTACATTATAGTTAAGTGTATACTTGGATGTTTTAAGAGGGTGTTTCAGATTCGGCATTAAAAGAAACGGCAGACTTAAAGCTGTCTTTCCCGAGACTACCTGTCATAAGGAATGCTTTGATGCGTGTCTCCTTTAAGAGTTTCGCGAATGAAATGTTCCCGTATGTGAATTTTATTTTGTACAGCACATTTGCTTTATAGCTACAATTAAGTTAGATGTACCGATAACAATGTCTGCTTTCCATTTTAAACCGTGCATTTCAGACTCGGCAAATTCTTTTATTATCAAATCCACATGCTTTTAATTGCAATTATGGTCCCTTATGAGTCCCCTGGGAGGGCATGATTGCAATTAAAAATGTAATTTAAATGTTAATTAATTACATTCATTTTCTAAACTGGGAAAAATTCATTTATTATTTTCATGTGTGGTGCACTTATCCTAAATCCATTACCGTCTAAATGTTTTTTTTTTCCCTTCAAATTAAGTGTTATGTTTATAAAACAGGGAGTTTAATACCCTTTAACATTTTGCTAGGACGCTTATACAAATGATAGCGTTAAAATTAATTGGTTTAAGCAGAACATGTCATGTGGAACTTGCAGGAAGGAGATGAGGGTATTTCCTGTCTGGATCAAAGATTGAATTCTGGCAATTGGAGCTCCACTGCTAAGGGAACCTGCAACTCCCATGATGCTCTGCACCTCGATTCAATCAAAGGGAGAGCTCGCCAATCTTGATATAGTGATAAATAAGCTGTTTCAAGAAGATAGGAAGAGGGATTGAAGGATAACAGACAGAGGATAGCGAACAGACAGAGTTTGGAAGGAGAGCAGAAAAACAAACAGGAAATAAGTGGAATTAGATCAAATGGGAGGAGCTACACTCCTCCGGCCCGCCCTAGAGGTTAAGTTACCGCCCAGGAGGTCTGAAACTATAACCTACAGGACAATACTGGAGATTTATGGAGCATTTCGATGAAAAATATTTTATTCTTTGGATTTCTCAGGAACTCTAACAGAGAATATTGTCTAAGTCAGCCTTGCTTTCAGTTTGCATACTTTGGCCTTAAATTTGAAACTCACTTGAATTCACTTTGAATTCTCACTTTAGTGAATTACTGTGTTAAAGTTTAGCCATAGATTTCTAGTTTATTTGACTTGTCACAATATTTGGAACAATATATATAGAAATATAGGTTTTAGCGGCAGATAAAATTAAATGGTTAACTTTAATCTGTCCATTTAATATGAAAAGTCACTGGTTTCAGGGAAAGGCTATTCCATGCATCTACAATTCTGTCTTTAAAGAGATAAGCATTTCATGCAGCTGATCTAACATGACGTTTTCCAGGTTGCTCTAAGAGTACATCCCAGCCTTCCTAGAAAATAACGTGTAATGTATAAATGACGACTTTCTTAAAGTTCAAAGAGCCTATTAAAAAATATTTTCTCTTCAGTAAATCTCCTATACCATTTATATAATTTTAACTTTCATTTTTTCAGGGTTTCTTTCTCTGGTTCTGCCTCTTCTCCCCAACTCCTCTCTGTTGGCTTCCCCCAACGTCCAGTCCTTGGCCCCCTACTGTTCTCCATCTATACTGCCTCCCTTGGTAAACTCATTAGATCCTTTGGCTTCCAATATAATTTCTATGCAGATGACACGCAAATCTGCCTGTCCTCTCCTGATCGCTCTCTGCCCATCTTGACACGGGTCTCTGCCTCTTCGCGATTTCCAACTGAATGGCTGCTCACTTCCTTAAACTCCTTCTCAGTGGTCTTACGTGTTCCCAGATTGCACCGCTGCAATCTATAATGAATGCGGCCGCGAGGCTCATTTTCCTGTCCGCCCGCCCCTCCCACGCCTCCCTGTTCTGTCAGTCTCTACATTGGCTTCCAGTTAGATTTAGGGGGTCAATTTAATATTCTGGTGCTTACTTACAAGTCCCTACATAAAGCTGCTCCAACCTACCTATCCTCCCTAATACACAAGTATGTCCCATCGAGGCCCCTACGCTCTGCCGAAGACCTACGTCTATCCTTTGTTCGTACTCCCACATCTGATGCTCACCTCCAAGACATCTCCAGGGCTGCACCTCTTCTGTGGAACTCCCTTCCCTTCTCCGTTAGACTTTCACCCAGCCTCCACTCATTCAAAAAATCTTTGAAAACACACTTCTTCAAGAACGCATATCATTCAAACTGTTAGCGGGTTTTCATTCTCCCCCACCCCCCCCATGACTCCTCTCCTGCAACTGTCAAAAATAACCTACTAAGTTCAACCTACTTCGCACCCCTACTTATAACTTTTGTGTCACTATACCCCACCCTCAACTCCTCTGTTCCTGTGCGTCCATTTGTCTGGTTACAATTACGTGTCGGTTAGTCCACCGATTGTACAGCGCTACAGAATTTGCTGGCGCAATATAAATAATAAATTAATAATAATAATAATTTACAGCTCAAGTAACTGTATGGGAAAATCGACAGACAGTCAGTGGTTTTAATTCCAATAATTAATTTCAAACAGTTATCATTACCACCTCTGCTGGTTGGCCCAGCCATGTGCAGGCAGTCATCTGACCCAGAGCCATATGCACATTTTAATGCTGAGTATGGATGTCAGAGTGCAAGTTAGAGAATATACAAATATAAATGGGCCGTGGGGGGCTTCTTTCTTCACATTGAATATTATGACTCGTTAGACATTGAGGATAATTTAGGATAAACCTCACCTTTAACTTCAATGTCACTTCATCTGATATTATATATACATCAGTTTGCAGGTCATGCTATAAGTGTTTCAATTTGTATGGCTTAACCAAGCGGGAACATGGCCGTATATCACTGGAACCTCATGTGTCTCAATCTCTGGCTATCAGGGGAAAAAATCGAGTGATCTGAATGTGTTTTAACCCCACGAAAATAAAATGGAGGATATGCAACATGTGAGGCTGCGGTCTGTATCTCACATCACAACCATCCAGCCTCTGACTGAGATTGCTGAGAGTTGCAGTACACAGACAGTTGAATAGGTCCATTCTTGTCGCAGTATGACAGATCCTTAAACTGTCTGGATCATACTGTAAACATTACAAGGGTTTATTTACTAAGCAGTTAAATGCAGAACGTTTTATTAATAATATGAGTTAAAAAGTAAATATTTTTTCCCCCAGTTTAACTTTATTGGCCTAATTATTGCACTATTTAGTGAATATACCCCACATTGTTTGAATCACAAATTGTAGGCTTTAGCTAGGATTACAGAGGTAATTAAAAAATAAATATATCTCAAGCGAAGGTATAACAGAGGTAGGCAATCCCTAACTTTTTAGCAGCTGTGGAGTCAAAAATTGGTCTTAAGGAAATATTTATGTTTGAAAATGAAACTTCAGATTTTGTAATAAATTAGCATGAGATACAGAAAAGAAATCTACTAAATAATTGAATACAACCTCTCTCCAGATAAAGTATTTTGCACTTTTATATTTATATTTACTGTTGTCTGTGTATTATGATATTTACTAATTCTTGCTAACCTAACACATGGGTGGAGCTAAACAAAACCCACCCCTGAGGTACAGAAATGACATATCAGCTCTCTTAGGTTCCTAGATGTAGCGATATCTCTCGGTTTTCTGAAAACTGCTTGCTCCTGTGGTGAAATTAGCATCCTTCTTATACAAACAGAAATAAACACTCCAATATATATATTTAAAACCGTAATATTCTTTTAAACATCTCAGCATCACCGGTCTGAAGTCTTACTTCATTCACGCCACTGCAGCAGAAAGCATTAAGTAATCAAAGGGTGTATAATCCTTACACCCTTCGCTAAACCCACATTAATCTCAAACCTAGAACATCCGCAAAGCCCCTGAGGCCTTTGAAAAAGATATTACGGTTTGCAAACGAATCTCTTCTCCTTTCTGTCAATATTCTGCAGTCGCCTGTTAGTTGCATCGATTGCCCGCGGGACGATGGAGAGGCACTTCCATTCGTCATTTAGAATATTATTGGGTGTTATCTCTTCGGAGGGGATAGGTTGGAGTTAAAAGCACACTGCTTGTGGGAGTAGTGATAAATGATTTGACGGTTCTTTCTTCCTTAGCTATTTAGTTTACTTTTCATCCAAAAATAACACTTCAATGGAAGTTGGAAGCAAATACGATCATTTTGTCATCTGCTGTTCCCAGCGAGTTGGGTGGTCTTTGGTGAATTGCACAGGGATTTAAATACCCAACAGGATGTTAGAAACGAAAATATAATGATAATAATAATAAATGCACTCAGATCTATACTGTAGATTGTTTTATTTATTTATAGTGTAAAGTGTGTTTCTTTAAATTCGAGTCACTTTATTAATTTTCTAGATTCCTATATAGACGTTCTTTGATGCTCAGTATTTTACTGTATTAGGATTTGATTTGAGCGATCTAGTTTTGCTCACTGTTTCCTTTTACAAACGACTTTGCTATAGAGATATCGTCTGTGAGACATATTTTATGATAATTCTTTGGGCTGTGTTGCTGATACACTTATTGTTAGTTTATTTACAAATTCTGGAGAAGGGAGATTAGACGAGCTGTGATTGTTTTCGGGTGATTGAATGTTTAATTCTCACTTCCCCCCTTCCCGGACCATCATCCTATCTTTCAGTGTGACATCCAGGCGTCAGCATTGCAGTTAGATATAGTGTCAGATATTTACAGTAAGTCCACCTTGATATTCCAGCATGAATGGCAGACACCTTTACACAATGATAGTGTGATAGTGAGTTATCAACTGATTTGCACCAACCTGCTACAAACAAATCCACAATCGGCAAAGTCAGTTTAGACGGATATCAGCAAGCCGACATTGTGCAGAGTCTTCAAAATCTGAGTGCATTATTATTATTATATTTATGGAGCAGGTTGTGATGAATTGAGACTTAATAGAGGTATTAGCCATAGAAAGAGGGAAGTGCTCATGCCATTGTACAGAACACTGGTGAGACCTCACTTGGAGTATTGTACACAGTACTGGAGACCGTATCTTCAGAAGGATATTGATACCTTAGAGAGGGTTCAGAGAAGGGCTACTAAACTGGTTCATGGATTGCGGGATAAAACTTACCAGGAAAGGTTAAAGGATCTTAACATGTATAGCTTGGAGGAAAGACGAGACAGGGGGGATATGATAGAAACATTTAAATATATAAAGGGAATCAACACAGTAAAGGAGGAGACTATATTTAAAAGAAGAAAAACTACCACAACAAGAGGACATAGTCTTAAATTAGAGGGACAAAGGTTTAAAAATAATATCAGGAAGTATTACTTTACTGAGAGGGTAGTGGATGCATGGAATAGCCTTCCAGCTGAAGTGGTAGAGGTTAACACAGTAAAGGAGTTTAAGCATGCGTGGGATAGGCATAAGGCTATCCTAACTATAAGATAAGGCCAGCGACTAATGCAAGTATTTAGAAGATTGGGCAGACTAGATGGGCCGAATGGATCATATCTGCTGTCTCATTCTATGTTTCTATAATATTCACTACTCTTAGGACGATGGAGGAAACTGTAGGCAGGAATAAATTTATATCTGAGGGGCGGGTAGACAATCAGAGATATTCACTAAAGGGAGAATTTAAAGTTCTCTAAGTCAGCTATGCTGTCAGTTTGACTATTCTGACCTTAAATCTGAAATCCACTTTGAATTTACTTAGAACTCTGACTTTGGTGAATAGCCCTAAAATAATTCTCCCTCTACCTGCCAGAAAACTCAAGCTGTATACTTTGCGCAAGAGACCCCAAAAAATGTTCTCCTCCTTCTGCCAGTTAAAATAAATACAATTACCACTAAATGAGAGATTCTATAAAGCAAATTATTAATAAAAATAAAATAAAGAAATATATCTGTGTGTAGATTGTGTTAACAAACAGAATGTAAAATGTAACACTATATCTGGGCACAATTATTATTATTATTATTATTTTATTATATATATATATAGCGCCAGCAAATTCCGTAGCGCTGTACAAGGGTGCCACATACAGTTAGTACAGTTACATCAAACTATTTTACAGTAAACGAAATTGCTGACTGTTATTGCAGCCTGCAAGGAATTCATATAGTGAGCTCAGAACGCACCTTATTAATATTATTATTAGTAGTATTTCTATAGCGCCAGCCTATTCCGCAGCGCTTTACAATAAGAGGGGAATTTACCAAATGAGACAATAACAAAGTGTAACAGGAATAATAGGTAGTTGAGGACCCGGCTCAAACAAGCTTACCTTCCCTCCTCACCTCTTCTTGGCTGCTACAAAAAAATCATGATGGTTCACCTTGATTTCCGAAAAGTGTGGGAAAGGGAGGATGGGTTGGGGGTTACAAGTTACAGTTTCTGGAAAGGAACAGAATTTTCTCTGCAAGGTGAAAACTAGTCAAACCTGAGTGAATTGGAGTAGTATAAATCGAAAACAAATGCAGCCTAATATTTAGTCAGCTTGTATCTGTCCCATCCCATACTGGCTTTTCTGCAATGCCATTCTTAAGCAACCATCTCTCTAAACTGGTCTCGGGTGTAACTTTACACTCTGCCTTTATCTGACACCAACTCGGCGGTGGCGGAGGTGGGATCAGCAATGACTCCTGTTAACACTTTTCCCAGTCTTGTTTTTTTATTTTAATTTTTCTCAAATCAATTCCACCAAACCAATTACTGAACACATTTCTGCCTAAATGATTGTTGTAGAAATGTAAAATTAATCCCAGTTCCCCTTTTGACATTCATTCCCACAAAACAAGCCCATTTTATTAAGTTATAGTTGTCTAAAAATTCCTTTTCTTATTTTCTTTAAATGGTTATGCAAGTGTTTGGCCAGTTTTGTTGGAATTCCCGGGTAAGGCAAAAATGATGACCTTTCAAGTCTCGCTTTTTAGTGTAAGAGTTTAAACTCCCACCCCCAACACAGAGAGGAGAAAATGAAATATACTTCATGCAAAAGCCCGGACTTGCCAGGCATCCGATGGGTTAATATCAAACTGAACATAATTACTTAGAGACTACACTCTGCCGTTCGACAATGCAGAGCGTCACCAGACCTTTTACACCACAATCGTTAAGAAATGTCAGCATCTCGTATTATTATTTTTAAGGTGAAAAAGGCAGAATGTCAGGAGAGCAGTAAAAAAAAAAAAAAATCACAACTGTTTAAAAAACAATTTTATTCAAAGGGCAACAATTTTAGGGAGATGATTTCCATAATACGAATGGTGGTTTTCACTGGGAAAACATAAACTATGAACGATAAACTCTTAGCAGCAGCAATGTTTCCTATGTATCCACTAAGTAGCTTTTTTTGTAATTTGATCAATTCAAAGAAGACACCTTACTGCTAGTTCAAGACCTGGCTGACATCTACATAGCCACATTTTAGTGCGTTCCCCAGTGTATTGCTCGCTGTTTAGAATGCGCTGTATACATAATGGCTTTGCAGTGTAGATTTTGTCTGAATCCGCCTATAGTAGGAATTAGTATGTTCAGCAGTGGCACTTAATCGTGTTTTCCATTCAGTCTGTCAGTACAAATGGCGAATATGCGACTCTTCAGATAGTGAATTTCAGAGCTCGGATTTCAGTATACCCAGAAAAAAAGAAAAGAAAGATCAGTTCTTCTCCATCAATCTTAGATTCGCTTCTATCAAGTACAATGCAAGCCCCCGATTTACGCATACATATGTTCTGCTTCCAGTATAGTTACATGTAATGCTGGGGATATTGCTACCCAGCGTTACATTACAGTTAGGGTTAGCAGGATGGTGGGGTGTGGGGGTCAGCCTCGTAAGTTAAAGGAGGGAGGTGTTTTTATGGGTTTGATTAAAGGATGGAAGTAACACAGTTACATAATTGGTCACTTTTGTATTTCGGTATAGGCTAAAACATAGAGAGTCCATATGGCTAATATTGAAAGCAAAAATCATTCATATGGAGAATGGGTTCAGTTATATAAAGCAGTCGTTAACTCACCACAAATCAGAGTTTAATTAATAAACAGCCCAAATTGCATTGAGAAATTAATATTCATTTTAAAAGACAGTTGGACTGTTTGAATCCAAGCAACGAGTGCACCAAATTATGACCTGTCATTTTTAAGTCCTTTGCAGTCTTAGCCTTTGCTACCTCCACTGTACGGTCAATCAATGGATCTACTACTTTTCTACAGACTTTATTTTTGTTTGCCCTGTCACATAGAGGCTGAATTATATCCCCTAACAATATATAGGTGAAAAAAAGATTGTAGGGCTGGAGTAAAATTACTAATATTAAAAATGTTTAAACAGTTAAACATGAATCATATAAGAAACATAGAATGTGACGGCAGATAAGAACCATTCGGCCCATCTAGTCTGCCCAATTTTCTAAATACTTTCATTAGTCCCTGGCCTTATCTTATAGTTAGGATAGCCTTATGCCTATCCCACACATGCTTAAACTCCCTCAATGTGTTAACCTCTACCACCTTAGATAAAAGCAAAGAAGAGATGGAGAATGTGGGCATCGATTCCACTACGTCTCACATGCTAAGTGAGCGCTCTACCATTGGAGCTAATCCCCCAGATGCAGATATATAAAACATAGCCCAAACCCTTAATGTACTTTTTATTATTATTATTCTTTATTTTCTTACTGATGTTTCCTTGTGTATCTATATAAATGAAAACACTTGAATGAGTGAAATATTTGTTGGGCTTTGCAGTGTATAATAATCACAGGGCAGTTTGTTTGATGGCCCCTCCTATTTGGAGTTGTATCGATGGGCTGCCGTATCTCTCGATTCCATCTGTTTTAGTTAGTGGAAATGAAGTTATGGAAAACCTTATTACAGACAGAGTGTTAGATACAAGTAATTATCTCCTAGCAGAGGTGGTAAGCTAATATAGTGCATCTGTGGCAGAAAGTCTCTATACAATTTAGGAAACTAAATCCGTGTATTTCATTAGAGAATGCTCAAACTTGAGTTGTTGTTTTTTTTTTGTGTAGTTTTTATCATCACCAAAGCAACTGTTTATGTCTTTGTGCACATTCAGTCAGTTATCATTCCACTTCCCAATGTGTCGAGGCACATCTTATCATTACCATGTTACTTACTAACCGTGTCACGTACACACGAGGGCAGAGGTGTCGACAAATTGTGTCACTGCTTACATACCTGACCGTTAATAGAACGTGCCATCCAGATACACAGGCTGGCTGGCACGGAGGGCCAACAGGGGGCCCAGAGAGCACTGCTGACGTTCTTTCATATAATAATGTCAAATCATTTATGCAGGAGACATACATTTAGATTGTTTTTCTAGGTTCCCTATGCATTCTGTTTTCTAACTGTTATTACCCAACTTACTAGTGTTCTTTGTATGGAGTTGGGAAGGAAAAGACTGAGCTGCACTTTATGCTGTAGCGTAAGAATCTGTGGACTGCCATTTATTGTCCAAGAATTGTATAAGTTAAAGGTTTGCTGCAGCAACGCATATTATTACATATAATACCTTGAGCAAGGCATGGTAGCCCAGTGACGTCACCATAACAAGAGATCCAGGTTCGCTAGAACTTTTAGACTTGCTAGTATAAACTTTATGGAATTTAGGTTTTTTTGAGCCCTGAAGTTTCCTTTGTTTCGATTAATTTTAACTGATTAACAATAATTACATTATTTGTTTTTATATTATTAAAACAAATGGTTTGGGTGCTCTGATACAGTGCTGTTGATAAACTGTGGGGCTGACAAAGAAAGACGGGCTGGAAAATGGATTAGCTGGAGGAATTTTCTTTAGTTTTTTCCCCTTAAAATGTTAAAATCCCTTTTTAATTCACCAGAAAATGACTGTTATAGTGAATGCGCTCCATTGAGAAGATGCTAAATTCTTCTGACATCACTTACCAGAAAATCGAGGATAAAATTTAATAAATACAGCGATTTTGGCTTTTCTAAACCCAGCACCATCACTAACACTATTGTTACGGAACTCCCACGCTCCATGTACCAGTTTACGTCAAGACGTTTAGGTCTCATTGTCACACAAGGACGTCTTTTCATTCCAGGGTCAGTCAGCGTTCTAGCAGAATGTCTGTTGCTTATCGTTGTAAGATTTCCAAACGGAATGTAATTAGTATTGTGTGATTCTGCACCTACCAAGCTGTGCTGGCTAGGCCGAAGCCGTTATCTAAAGTGTAACAGGCTGTTTATATCCGTTACCTGCTGCCCTTTGGGAGACATTTTTTTTTGGCCTTCTTAAATAAGGGTCACCAAGATTGCGTTCCTTTTATCATGATTGCCACGTCTAACCCCTCTACTGCCAATGTACCACTTTAGGTGACCGCCTGTGTATTTCAGTATTAATATCTGAGTGGATTATGACAGCAGATTAAAAAGACTTATCTCAGTGTTTCGTTTTTCTTGGCTTTGATTTGAATTTCAAAATTAGCCCAGAGGTTTAAAGAAGTATTAATTCCTTATAAAATGAAATCTTGTGTTCTAGTGATGCCGTTTTTTAAAAGAATACCTGGAACTGGCTTACAAGTGTGCTTATTCCAAGATTCAGGAGAATCGGGACACAACAATGGCAACTGATGTTGAGAATCCAGGCTCTGCCTGTTCCCCCAAACTGGGGTAGTTGTGCAGTGGTTACATTCCATTAAAGAATTCTCGGTATTCCATGAATCTATGGATACACTTAATTGTGACACGTACTAAATGAAATATTTTGTTGCAAACATTTGTTGCAGTATATGTTTGGAATTTTATAAAATATATAAAGGAGTGACAATCCATTTAATTAGGTGCTTGATTTCATTAAACGTTAAAGGACTGAATTGAGTGATCGTTATAGTAATTAATGTAATGGAATTATACACTGACATTTTCATTGACATTTATGGGTATTCTTCCTGTAGAGGCTACTACCAGGCTCCATGCTATTAATTATATTGACCTTGGAAATGTGATGGGCAAAGCTGACCATGTGGGGATTAAATCCTGCAGTCCTGAGGTTTGATCAGATTTTGACATTAACTATCAGACACATATCACTTTATTGTTTATATGCATTTATTGCCTTTTCCTTTTATATTTTACCAATAGAGCTGAAAGACTATTCCATATATCCACTTAATTTGTAATGGTACATAACTCGCCATTTACATGCTTCAACTCACCCTTTTCCCATCAAAAGTCACATTTATTTATTATTAAGGAGCTTTCATGTAGGGAAATGCTTTCTCTGTAATTCCTGTTTGTGTCTGTTAAAAATAAAATACTAAATAATAAATTCTCACTGATTTTGACATACAGCTTTGAAGTACTTGGCACTAGAGTGGTTTTTAGGGGACATATCTTCTCTGGCGAATGTGTGCCAACAAATGTGCAGAAAACGCCAAAACAGTCTGCCAACTTCAACCTGGCGTCGAGTTTGGCACGCTGCTGAGAGTGCGATCTGTCAATTAAATTATTTTTTAATGCAGTACGGATGTTTCATTTGATACATTCAGTTAAATTATGTTTGAGCTTTACACAAAAATGATCTTTGGAACTTGTGAAGAATTAAAACTAATGTCTGTTTTTCTAAGAAAATTACTTGCAGGCATGATTAAACAGGGGAGTTAGATCCAGTGGTGTACGGAAAATAAAATACAAAAATTAGCTTTTTTTTATGGATAAGGAACCCCTTGGTTTAAGATGGCCAAACGGTAGATCCCCAGGTGGTGTACAACCACATCCCCCACAATGCTTTGCCAGATATTATGGAAGCTGTGGTTTTTCAACATCTTGAATCCTACATTTTGGCCATTTCTGCCCTTGGCGTTGTATCAGTGTTGTGAAATAACAGCCAGTTCTATTTCTAAAATGCCTGCAATTCCACGCCCTGTGCATGCTGCTTTAAAAAAGGGAGCATGGGGACCTTAAAGTACTAGAGAGCAGACCCAGGTCAAGGCTCTTGCCAGAGCTGTCCTGACCAATTAAATATTGTTTTCACATTTAACAATGCTTGGCAGGGACCATATTGGTTGTCTGAACGTTGCCAGTAGTAGTCAAATAAACACCATTAGCACCTTACAAAGCATTGACGGTCACTTTAGTGAAACCTCGTGTGAACCAGAATCAAGGACCTTTGCTTTGTCAACTGATCTACTGACCATCAATCTTGTTAAAGACTATCCTGTTCTTATCTGCAATTTTAGACTCTTGGCACTTGTACAGGACTCTATCCTGTCCTCTGCAATCCCAAAACATGAACAAAAAATGAAAGCGGCTTTGACACCATCTAGAGTGTTTACATATTTTGCAAAGACCACTGATTGCACATGGCTACCTGGGGAAGCAGCAATACTGAGTTATACTTTCCTGGTGCTGCCACCGCGGGCACTGCCATATTTTATTTTCAGCACGTTATACACCAGGACCTCACGTTAGTGCTGTACTCTTCTACCTTCACGAGGGTACAACGCTAATGTCTATAGAGTATCCCGTAAGACCACAAGAGCCTCCACAGTTATTGTCTTGCATGAGCGAGGCAATGCCTTACTCCCAGCTCACCCAAAGCCACCTGCTTAAAATATAATCAATATTGAACAATTCATTGTAACATCTATTGTGTTTCTAGATGTAATGAGTGAACGACATTTAGAAGTATGGTATTTTCAGTTGCCATTGATTGGATTGTGTGAGAGTGAATGCAAATGATGTACTAGACAGCCAGCTTTGGTGACACAAGAGAAAACTTGAATTGCATCCCAAAAAACCCAAGTTGGAAAAATAATGCATTCGAGAAAGTTGAAGGTTATTTTCCAACCAGGTTGTCTGGACACCTGAATTTTGTTCTTAATTGCATTGCACGGTCTGCGATCCATTGCATTGTAGAGGAAGGAACTGCGGAGATTCAGTGAAACAGTGAAAACGTAACTAATTCATTTCAAAACAACCCTGTTTGCAGTATTTCAACCAATCAGAATCCAGATTTGTGGTCAGTGTCCAGACTCTGCAGAGATTAAAACAAATTGGTGGCAGACGTCACTTCATCGAAAATTAGAATTAAAAATAAGACTAGATAAATAAATGTTTCACATATATATATATATATAAAATTCTCTATTTGTTGATATGCACAATCATAGTTTCTTTAAAAAAAAATGATTAAAGGCATGAGGACATCAGCTAAACATCCTTTACAGACGAAATAACCGGATATAAAAATCCGATCCTTCCAGATCTTTTTTTTTAATTACGGTTTTGTATTGTAAGTTGTCAATGCACATTATTGGGAGAATGGATGCCAATGACAAAGCTCGGCCTTTCTGTCCTTTATCTTTGTCAATGATTCCGAGACATGATTTATGGTTAGACTCAGACTTTTGGGATCATCCATCAAACAGTCGTTTCACAATGGGGCTCGTGGTTGTAAATCATATAGAAGGGTTGCCACTCACTGCGATTAACCCTTTGCACACCGTTTCGTGGTTACTTTTTTAGTCGGTACCTGAGAACAGCGTGCAAAGGTTTCCACTGATCCTTGACTTTTACTTTGTTTATTCGTTCTAAGTTGGTAAATTTGATTTGCAAAAAAAAAAAAAAGACAAGCAGAAATTAAAGGTCAACTCAAATCTTGAGGAAGAATGGATAGATTGAGTAAATGTATTGCCTTATGTCATTAGATTTCGAGAAATTAAACCTTAACTGTCTATCGATAACATGAGCATTTTGGAACCATCGTTAAGATGTATCAGAAAGTCTGATACACTAAAAGTAGATTTTTATATAAATGCAAATAGCATGAAGTGTTTTCGGATTTTTTATAACATTACAAGTATTAAAGTATTATTATATTTTTATGCTGTTTTCATGCACCCGGCGGAGTTTATTACCAATAACACGACCTTACATAATATCACATCGTCTAAATTATTCTATCTCCTGGGATATTAAAGAAGGTGCTTTGTATTTTTTTTTTTTATATTTTCTCTTTTATTTTTTGTAAATTAAACATCTCTACATTTCCCAAATATAATGTGCTGATAATCCCGCATTTACAAATTGTATTTTTTTCTTCCTTGCCGGAGGACATGGTCTAGAGACATTGTGTAGTACAAGTCTTGTTCTGTCATTTCGGCATCAAAGAGATTAATGGTACGCAGTACTCTTTTGCACCTGTGAGGCCCTTAGCCCTGCAGTTCCAGTTTTATAACGATCTATACATAGCACACAGCTCCGGAGTAGGGGGGAGATTTGCGTAATATAGTGACTTGAGTACAAGATAACCTCACTTTCTCCTTTTTGGTCGCATATTACAAAGGACTATGTGTATAAAAAAAATGTAATTCTATTTTAACGAAAAACTCAAATATATTTCATATCCATACTTAATCGAGGAACTTACAATGTTTTGTAACAGTCTGAAAAATACATTTAAAAATGTTCATCTGGAAGAACTCAAGATATTTGCAGCCATATTGTTTTATTTTGCACGCTGGGGGAGGCCATTTTGATGAACATACCTCACTTCCTGTTCCATAGTAGAAAGCAGTCATCACACACACACACACACAATCATTGCCCATATAGCACTCCGTTCTCTAAGGGTGTACAATGACCCTGGTCTTGGAATCCAGTACAATGGTCCAACTTCTGGAATACTTCAACCAAGCTTGATGAAGACCATTCTATAATGTGGAAACACTACTTATCTGTGACAAATTCCTAACCAATAGGGTAAAACTAAAGAGGTGTGCTTGGCCATGTACACAGGAAGTACTATTAAAAGAACTTCCATACCTCCCAAGTGTCCCTAATTAGAAGGACAGTCTCTATTCTGGGCCCATATTCCTCTGTTCCTCTTTTCTGTCCTAATGTCCCTCATTTCAAGGAACTCCATATTGTTGGTGTGTCTGAGTGTAAAACAGAGCTCCACAGCAATAATACTCCCAGTAATGTGTCTGAGTGTATAACAGAGCCCCACAGCAATAATACTCCCAGTAATGTGTCTGAGTGTATAACAGAGCTCCACAGCAATAATACTCCCAGTAATGTGTCTCCACAGCAATAATACTCCCAGTAATGTGTCTGAGTGTATAACAGAGCCCCACAGTAATAATACTCCCAGTAATGTGTCTGAGTGTATAACAGAGCTCCACAGCAATAATACTCCCAGTAATGTGTCTGAGTGTATAACAGAGCTCCACAGCAATAATACTCCCTGTAATGTGTCTGAGTGTATAACAGAGCTCCACAGCAATAATACTCCCAGTAATGTGTCTGAGTGTATAACAGAGCTCCACAGCAATAATACTCCCAGTAATGTGTCTGAGTGTATAACAGAGCTCCACAGCAATAATACTCCCAGTAATGTGTCTGAGTGTATAACAGAGCTCCACAGTAATAATACTCACAGTAATGTGTCTTAGTGTATAACAGAGCTCCACAGCAATAATACTCTCAGTAATGTGTCTAAGTGTATAACAGAGCTCCACAGCAATAATACTCCCAGTAATGTGTTATAACAGAGCTCCACAGCAATAATACTCCCAGTAATGTGTTATAACAGAGCTCCACAGCAATAATACTCCCAGTAATGTGTCTGAGTGTATAACAGAGCTCCACAGCAATAATACTCCCAGTAATGTGTCTGAGGGTATAACAGAGCTCCACAGCAATAATACTCCCAGTAATGTGTCTGAGTGTATAACAGAGCTCCACAGCAATAATACTCCAGTAATGTGTCTGAGTGTATAACAGAGCTCCACAGCAATAATACTCCCAGTAATGTGTCTGAGTGTATAACAGAGCTCCACAGCAATAATACTCCCAGTAATGTGTCTGAGTGTATAACAGAGCTCCACAGCAATAATACTCCCAGTAATGTGTCTGAGTGTATAACAGAGCTCCACAGCAATAATACTCCCAGTAATGTGTCTGAGTGTATAACAGAGCTCCACAGCAATAATACTCCCAGTAATGTGTCTTTGTGTGATTTTTCTCTGCCAGTGAGTACTTCTACCATTTGTGAGCACTCCCATTCCGACCTTGTCGCAGTTTATAAAATGTGCAATAATCATGATCCTGACTTATGAGTCCATTTCAAATTTAGAATATTTTTTTTTCCATGTACACATTGCCCCATTACAATTTAACAAAGATAAGCAGAACTCACAGAATACAAAATCCATTAGAAAAAACCCAATATATGCTTGGTGGCAAGCCATCCTTAGCCAAGTTAGTTCCATGTTAAATTGCCATTTTTACCTAATTTACTGGGTAAAAGTTATTTTAGCTACCTAACTTGGTCTGGTCTGTATTTATCATTATTTGCAATAAATTGGGTGGACACCCGGCTTCCAAATCCACTAACCTGCAAAAAATGAAAGTGATTTGAAGTGGTCATGGTGCCTGGCGTCTGTATGTACAGCATTTCGCTTTGAAATGCTGCACTTACAGAGTTTAACCCCTTTCTAGCTGGAAACTGTGTAACTCCATCTGCGGCCGCCTCATTAGGGCATCATATTCCAGTCTGGAACAAGAGGGCCGGGCTGACCGGAGTCAATTTTGTTCATATTCCTATGCACAGAATTGCATTCTTTGACAGAAAGCAGTCAGCTGACGCTCTTGGCCAACGAATGACTAGTGAGATCGACTTCCAGCTTCTTTCTGCTCTGATGTCATCACTGTCCATAGGGGATCCTCGGAGCCTCGCCACATTACTGGGAAACGGGGCCAGTGTCCTCCCAAGATCATACCCACAACAGCGGGCTATACTGCTCACAATGCTTGGGGTAAACCTTCTCAAAAACAGGACCGATTTTTTAAATTTGACTTTGCATTTTTACTGTTACTACAAAATGATTATTTTAAGTGCTGTTTCCTTCCTGGTGTAACCTTAACAATCTTTCCAGCAGGGAAATATCGCTGCCAATATCCCAATTGATTTCTGGATAATTTCAACACGCTGATGAATTTCTAAAGAAAGATGAATCCGTTACTGTTTTTGCTTTTCCCAAATCACAAACTTTACATCGAGTCATATTCCAAATCTCCTGCTGGCTCGGCTTAGCGACATGTAACGCGTCTCTTTTTTAGCTCCAAGACCGCGTTCGACGGTACAATCGGCAGAGTTTTATGTTTCATTCCAATACCGGGATTTAAACAGCTCTTGGGGAACTTTGCAAGTGGAAAAGATTAAACATTATTTATGTTCAGATATGGAACTAGTTCTGAGCACAATTATTTATTGTGACCTAACAACAATAACAACATGCAAAGATGCTGAGTACATCTGGGGAATTTTCAGCATTTTTTGGAAAAAAAATATGACTTATCTGCTTCAGGTGTGATTAGGTAAAAAAAAAAAAGTATTGTCTGATGCAGCCAATAAGATTGGCAGTAATTATTTCATGCTAATTATCATTCTGGTAAGATTACGATCAGTTCAATATATACAAAGATTGATAGTATTCAGTAGTCTGGGTCTTTTTAAAGAAAGTTGTTTTGTAGACTTTTAGACACACATTCCACTGTGTAGGTTAGGTTACAGTTAGTTATACTGGGTGCGTTTATATCAGTGGCGTACACATGACCCATGGGGCCCCGGTGCGAAAATTGATCCGTGGGCCCCCCACCCGCGCGCGGGCCGGGCCGCAACACATGGCGGTGGGCACCTGGTCGCAGGGGTTACAGGGCTGCGACCCCTGCATGTAGATGCACACACACTTAAAGGACCACTCTAGGCACCCAGACCACTTCAGCTTAATGGGGAGGAGAAGAGGAGGATCGGAGGAGGAGGGCTCTCCGCCCAGCGCTGGAAAAAGGTAAGTTTTACCCCTTTTCCTCTTTCCAGAGCCGGGCGGGAGGGGGTCCCTGAGGGTGGGGGCACCCTCAGGGCACTATAGTGCCAGGAAAACGAGTATGTTTTCCTGGCACTATAGTGGTCCTTTAAAGGACCACTACAGACACCCAGATCACATCAGCTCAATGAAGTTGTCTGGGTGTCAGGTCCCTCTAGTTTTAACCCTGCAGCTGAAAACATAACAGTTTCAGAGAAACTGCTATGTTTCACTGAGGGTTAATCCAGCCTCTAGTGGCTGTCTCACTGACAGCAGCTAGAGGAGCACACTGAACGTCCATAGGAAAGCATTGTGTAATGCTTTCCTATGGGCGGTTTGAATGCGTGCGCGGTCGCATTCGGAGCTGAGAGGCTGAGGGATCCTCAGCGCCAAGGGAGTCCGGCGCTGGAGAAAGGTAAATGCTGAAGACACACACACACACACTTACAGACGCATACACACTAGCTAACAGACACACACATTTACTGACAGAGACACAGTCAGCGACAGACATACATACACACTCACTTACAAAACATACACTCTCATTGACAAACACACACTCACTAAAAGACATCAAACAGACTCACTAACACACACACACTCAGTAAGACACACACACTAACACTCACTAGCAGACACACACACTAACACTCACACTCACTCTAACACTCACACTAACACTCACTAGCAGACACACACTAACACACACTAACACTCACTAGCAGACACACACTAACACTCACTCTAACACTCACACACACTCAAACACTAACACTAGTTTTTTTTTTTTTTTTTAATTGAATCCCCCCAGCCTCCTTACCTTTTGGAGTGCTGGGGATTCTAAGTCCAGTGGTGCTGCTGGGCTCCTGGGCGCCTCAGTGCTTCCTCTTCAGCTCCCTCGCGCGTAGGGATGCCGGAGCGGAAGATGGCGTCATCTTCCGGCTCCGGTATCAGTGCGGCGCGAGGGAGCTGAAGAGGAAGCACTGAGTGCTCCCTCGCGCGCCCCCTCCCGACCGCCACCGCCTGCCGGGTGACAGCAGGGCCAGCCTCGGGGGGCCCTGGGGTGGTCGGCTCCTGGGCCCCCCAGGGGAAGAGGCTGGCCCTGTGGCTACATACCGGGTCGCAGGGGCGGCCGGGCCCCCTGGTGGGTCGGGCCCGGTCGCAGGCGCGACCCTGGTATGTACGCCACTGGTTTATATTATTAAAGGGACACTCCAGGCTCCCACACACGTTAGGTGCACTGTGTAGGTTAGGTTACAGTTAGTTATACTGGGTGGGTTTATATTATTATAGGGACACTCCAGGCTCCCACACACGTTAGGTGCACTGTGTAGGTTAGGTTACAGTTAGTTATACTGGGTGGGTTTATATTGTTAAAGGGACACTCCAGGCTCCCACACACGTTAGATGCACTGTGTAAGTTAGGTTACAGTTATACTGGTTGGGTTTATATTATTAAAGGGACACTCCAGGCTCCCACACACGTTAGATGCACTGTGTAGGTTAGGTTACAGTTAGTTATACTGGGTGGGTTTATATTATTAAAGGGACACTCCAGGCTCCCACACACGTTAGGTGCACTGTGTAGGTTAGGTTACAGTTAGTTATACTGGGTGGGTTTATATTATTAAAGGGACACTCCAGGCTCCCACACATGTTAGATGCACTGTGTAGGTTAGGTTACAGTTAGTTATACTGGGTGGGTTTATATTATTAAAGGGACACTCCAGGCTCCCACACACGTTAGATGCACTGTGTAGGTTAGGTTACAGTTAGTTATACTGGGTGGGTTTATATTATTAAAGGGACACTCCAGGCTCCCACACACGTTAGATGTACTGTGTAGGTTAGGTTACAGTTAGTTATACTGGGTGGGTTTATATTATTAAAGGGACACTCCAGGCTCCCACACACGTTAGGTGCACTGTGTAGGTTAGGTTACAGTTAGTTATACTGGGTGGGTTTATATTATTAAAGGGACACTCCAGGCTCCCACACACGTTAGATGCACTGTGTAGGTTAGGTTACAGTTAGTTATACTGGGTGGGTTTATATTATTAAAGGGACACTCCAGGCTCCCACACACGTTAGGTGCACTGTGTAGGTTAGGTTACAGTTATTATACTGGGTGGGTTTATATTATTAAAGGGACACTCCAGGCTCCCACACACGTTAGATGCACTGTGTAGGTTAGGATACAGTTAGTTATACTGGGTGGGTTTATATTATTAAAGGGACACTCCAGGCTCCCACACACGTTAGATGCACTGTGTAGGTTAGGTTACAGTTAGTTATACTGGGTGGGTTTATATTATTAAAGGGACACTCCAGGCTCCCACACACGTTAGATGCACTGTGTAGGTTAGGTTACAGTTAGTTATACTGGGTGGGTTTATATTATTAAAGGGACACTCCAGGCTCCCACACACGTTAGATGCACTGTGTAGGTTAGGTTACAGTTAGTTATACTGGGTGGGTTTATATTATTAAAGGGACACTCCAGGCTCCCACACACGTTAGATGCACTGTGTAGGTTAGGTTACAGTTAGTTATACTGGGTGGGTTTATATTATTAAAGGGACACTCCAGGCTCCCACACACGTTAGATGCACTGTGTAGGTTAGGTTACAGTTAGTTATACTGGGTGGGTTTATATTATTAAAGGGACACTCCAGGCTCCCACACACGTTAGATGCACTGTGTAGGTTAGGTTACAGTTAGTTATACTGGGTGGGTTTATATTATTAAAGGGACACTCCAGGCTCCCACACACATTAGATGCACTGTGTAGGTTAGGTTACAGTTAGTTATACTGGGTGGGTTTATATTATTAAAGGGACACTCCAGGCTCCCACACACGTTAGATGCACTGTGTAGGTTAGGTTACAGTTAGTTATACTGGGTGGGTTTATATTATTAAAGGGACACTCCAGGCTCCCACACACGTTAGATGCACTGTGTAGGTTAGGTTACAGTTAGTTATACTGGGTGGGTTTATATTATTAAAGGGACACTCCAGGCTCCCACACACGTTAGATGCACTGTGTAGGTTAGGTTACAGTTAGTTATACTGGGTGGGTTTATATTATTAAAGAGACACTCCAGGCTCCCACACACGTTAGGTGCACTGTGTAGGTTAGGTTACAGTTAGTTATACTGGGTGGGTTTATATTATTAAAGGGACACTCCAGGCTCCCACACACGTTAGATGCACTGTGTAGGTTAGGTTACAGTTAGTTATACTGGGTGGGTTTATATTATTACAGGGACACTCCAGGCTCCCACACACATTAGATGCACTGTGTAGGTTAGGTTACAGTTAGTTATACTGGGTGGGTTTATATTATTAAAGGGACACTCCAGGCTCCCACACACGTTAGATGCACTGTGTAGGTTAGGTTACAGTTAGTTATACTGGGTGGGTTTATATTATTAAAGGGACACTCCAGGCTCCCACACACGTTAGATGCACTGTGTAGGTTAGGTTACAGTTATACTGGGTGGGTTTATATTATTAAAGGGACACTCCAGGCTCCCACACACGTTAGGTGCACTGTGTAGGTTAGGTTACAGTTAGTTATACTGGGTGGGTTTATATTATTAAAGGGACACTCCAGGCTCCCACACACGTTAGATGCACTGTGTAGGTTAGGTTACAGTTAGTTATACTGGGTGGGTTTATATTATTAAAGGGACACTCCAGGCTCCCACACACATTAGATGCACTGTGTAGGTTTGGTTACAGTTAGTTATACTGGGTGGGTTTATATTATTAAAGGGACACTCCAGGCTCCCACACACGTTAGATGCACTGTGTAGGTTAGGTTACAGTTAGTTATACTGGGTGGGTTTATATTATTAAAGGGACACTCCAGGCTCCCACACACGTTAGGTGCACTGTGTAGGTTAGGTTACAGTTAGTTATACTGGGTGGGTTTATATTATTAAAGGGACACTCCAGGCTCCCACACACGTTAGGTGCACTGTGTAGGTTAGGTTACAGTTAGTTATACTGGGTGGGTTTATATTATTAAAGGGACACTCCAGGCTCCCACACACGTTAGGTGCACTGTGTAGGTTAGGTTACAGTTAGTTATACTGGGTGGGTTTATATTATTAAAGGGACACTCCAGGCTCCCACACACGTTAGATGCACTGTGTAGGTTAGGTTACAGTTAGTTATACTGGGTGGGTTTATATTATTAAAGGGACACTCCAGGCTCCCACACACGTTAGATGCACTGTGTAGGTTAGGTTACAGTTAGTTATACTGGGTGGGTTTATATTATTAAAGGGACACTCCAGGCTCCCACACACGTTAGGTGCATTGTGTAGGTTAGGTTACAGTTATACTGGGTGGGTTTATATTATTAAAGGGACACTCCAGGCTCCCACACACGTTAGGCGCACTGTGTAGGTTAGGTTACAGTTAGTTACATTATTACAAGCCCTTTCTCAAGTCAGTGGCAACAAGTTTTTTTTATCTTTTGCTTGTAACAAATTTGCCAGGGTACTAGTGGCACCATGACCTTTCCAGCGGACTGTAGTAGCGTTCTGTTGTGCCTGACTGGGGCATGGCCTCTCCAGAATTGGTAGTTCTTCTTTGGTGCTAAATGAGGTAACATCGAACCATGTTGCACCTTCCTCTAAATTCAGAAGCACAAACGTTGGAAATTGACCATGTGCCAATGACTCAACAAGATCCCCCAAACCCCCCGACATAAGGCCCCATATTCCTGGTGCTGATAGGATGTTTTTACATGCGTTAGATACAGGGTGTTATTTACTGCAGTCGCTGGTATCATCCATCACACGATCTCAGGATTTGCTAGAGAAAGCCCCAGTCAGTGACATTAAACATTTGTATATTCTGTTAGCTGCAAAGTGCTGGGCCTGTAGTTTGTTCATTTCATCTGTATTTCCAATCACTGCAGAAGGTTTACTAAAGCACTGCGTTACTGATTTATTTATAATGCAAATACGGCGCTGTCAGTACTGCTGCGATAAATAGTTCTGACAGGCATTAATAACGCAAGTAGGATGAGTGGAGATTGGAGAAATATGTGGATTTCAGTTACCTTTGTGTGTTACACTTGATGAGGGCTGATTTAGAATTGTCTGCTATAAACACGGCCGTAGAATAGACCAAGAGGCACCAACATAGTCCGTGTCGAAGTACAGTAGGGGACCTGAATTCATACGAATAAAAATACCGTTATGGTGAGTCCCGAAATTGTCTTTAAACACAAAGTCTGTGAATATACAGAATATTTATGGATTGAGAATCGATGGGGTTTGCTCACTAAAACCTTAAATAGTGATGGATTGACCAAAAAGATACTAAAATACTAAAATAATGCTGTGTGCTCACTCCCATATGGATGGATAGACAGACAGACAGACAGATAGAGAGATAGATAGATAGATAGATAGATAGATAGATAGATAGATAAACAGACATACATATAGATAGAGAGATAGATAGAAAGATAGATAGATAGACAGACAGACAGACAGAGAGATAGATAGATAGATAGAAATAGATAGATAGATAGATAGATAGATACTGTATAGATAGATAGATAGATAGATAGATAGATAGATTGATAGATAGACAGACAGGTAGATAGATAGATATATAGATAGATGGATAGATTGATAGATTGATAGATAGATAGACAGACAGATAGATGATAGATTGATAGATAGTGTAAAGGATCCTTGCATTCGTGCAGCGATTATCCTTGCAGCTTCTCCCGAAATCCAACTGAAACGAAGTGATTATAGCTCCCAATCCCCCAAACATGAGTCGAGACTTCATGAAGGGGTAAAACGATCTGATTTACTGTGGGCTACCTGCCCGGTATTTATGCAGGTCTTCCACCTGGTGGACACTCCCCTAGGGGACCAGATGGAAGACTGGGACAAAAGTAACACAGTAGCCAATCACAGTGGCTATAGCATAAGCACTCCCCTTTTACATAAATCACTCCCTCTTTTCCATCCTGGAGATAATTAACTTAAGGTAGCAAAGAGAGCCTTAATTATCTCCAGGAAGAAAGAAGCATGGCTTTTCTTATTTAGCAAAACAGAATAAAAATATATAACTTTCTTTTTACACAACATAAACTTTAAGTTCCACATATCCCCAGATAGCTTGGATCTGAGGGCATATTCTAGGCGAATAGCGCTCAGATCCCACGAACACAGCTCTCATAATCGTCGACCGAAGTTTCACTTTCACCGGCCGTTCGTGTGGTTGCAGACGACTGCAAGTTCCATACTATAGCTATCTGGGGTCGGCCACTTTCGCATTTATTGTTATTTCCACAAAATCCCGCTGTAATTCTCCAAATAACCGAACAGGCTTGTTCGTATAATCTGTAAATAGGGGATTTCGTTACAGATAGATAGACAGACAGACATATAGATAGATAGATAGATAGATAGATAGATACTGTATAGATAGATAGATAGATGGATAGATACTGGATAGATAGATAGATAGATAGATAGATGGACAGACAGATAGATACTGGATAGATAGATAGATAGATAGATAGATAGATAGATGGATAGATACTGGATAGATAGATAGATAGATAGATAGATAGATGGACAGACAGATAGATACTGGATAGATAGATAGATAGATAGAAAGATAGATAGATACTGGATAGATATATAGATAGATAGATGGATAGATACTGGATAGATAGATAGATAGATAGATAGATGGACAGACAGATAGATACTGGATAGATAGATAGATGGACAGACAGATAGATACTGGATAGATAGATAGATAGATAGATAGATGCTGGATAGATAGATAGATAGATAGATAGATGGACAGACAGATAGATAGATAGACAGATACACTGTATAGATAGCTAAAATATTTTTATTGCACTTTATTAATTTTCATTTTTAATTGTTTTAAAATATGCGTTGTGATAGGTTGAAGATATGCTGTAAGATAGCGTCCAGCTTTACCCATTTCTCAATTTTTTAACCCATTCCTGACAATTTATTATTAATGAAGGAGTTGCTGATAGGTGTACGTCATCAAACAATGTATCTGATAAATGCCGCACATGGTTCAATCATAAAACTAACGCACGTTGTGAAGGTCACGGTGTCATGGCCTCCTTTCTGATTTCATCTGCCGTCCCTGATCTGAGAGCCGCACACCGTTCACAGCCATGGATATGATACTTTCTGAGTAATTTGGCTGAGCCTCGGCAGTAACCCGGCAAAGTATTATAATTTTAAATGTGCCCAGGAAATAATTGAAATTCCAGTTTAGCTTCATCATAATGCAAAGCGCTCAGATGCATTTAACAGCTGACCGGCTCCCCGTGTATATTGCTTTACAAATGAGGTCATATTGTTTTTTAAAGAAATTATATTCCTATCAAACACGTTTAGAAAGGGGAAACACGAGACATGATGGTCTAACCTCTGTGTCGCTTTTCATTTATCCGCCAGCAATGATTAACCCATTCGTTCCATCAGGGGAGGATTCTTCTCTGGATGATAATCTCCTTCGTAAGGTTACACGAGTGTAAGATGTAGGAATTGTATGATTCCACTTAGTTGCTGTAATATTAATAAGTATTAAATCATAACTCTTTGTCAGTGAGTGCTCGATCGATGGCTGAAACTGGTATCTTGCAGATATCTTTTATGATTAGAGGTTTATTTACTGATAATTGGCATGAGTTGCCAACAGCTGGCAATTAAAGAGTTGAGATGAGCCCAGGCTATAACAAGATTTGGTGGGGAAGGGGTTAAAGTGATATCAGTAACCAATCATGCACGTGGCTAATATAGAAAAGGATTTAATTCTCATCTTGTTGATATCCGGTTGTACATTTAAAAGTTTACTCCAGGTGCCATGGAGTGGTCATGGTGTCTGGAGTCTGTATGTACTGCATTTCAAAACATATGAAATGCACGTGCAGAGTTTAACCCCTCTGCAACCAAAGGTGTATCTCCACCCCCGGCAGTGTCATCGGGGTGTCATTAGCTAGCCAAGAACCAAGTTCCGTGCTGGCTAATGTGAATTCTGTGCATATTTGACGTCTGTCATCTGCATATACAGCACATTTTCTTAGAACACAATAAATGTATTTATATATAATTATAAAATATATATATTATAAATATAATATTTATACATCTTATATATATGTAACGTGATACGTAATGTATTTTAATACATACACATACATATACATATATTAGTATTAAAATACACTTACAATGACGTTACACATATATTATATATATATGTATAATTACAATAATAAATAAATAAAATAATAAAATAAATAAATAAAATATTGAAACAAACTTTTATATAAATTATATATTCATATGTAATTTCATTTTAACTGTATTTTGTTATTAATATATATATATTGGTAACAAAATACACTTAGAATGACATTCTATATATATCTATCTATATATAAAATACAAATAACCGCAAATATATATAGATAAATACATATAATTACATAAAAGATTACATTAGTATACACGTAGAATTTAAATGCCTATAAATGCATATATATTAAAATTCTACGTGTATATTTAAGTAATCTTTTAACATAATTATGTGATTTGATTAATTAAAATTTGATTGACATGCCTGACAACACAGGGAGAATGTGCAGAGAATTTAATTTGCAAGCACCATATTTGACCCTGTAACTCTCCATGACACCATAAAACCTGTTAATGGGGGGTACTGTTTTACTCGTGAGACATCACTGATTACAAATATGTGCATTTTTTTGCAGTAAAACCTAACAGTATTATGACATTCACAGCTAAAATGTCAGACGGAAATACAAATTTAAAAAAAAATCTTATTTTCTCACATTTTTTTAAATTTTATTCATAATAAATTATGTTCCATATATGAATAGTTAATGATAAATTAAAGCCCTGTTTCTCCTGAACAAAATGATATATAATAAGTGTGGGTGCACTTAATGTGACAGCGGTGAATTACGGTTGAACAGACATATAGCGCAAATTCCAGTTTTTGTTTACATTTTGTTTTGATCAGAACGTGCACTATTGACTCTGTCCTGAAGGGGTTAAGCTGGAGATATAGATAGAACCAGACAATAGCTTGTAGTGTGGAGGTTTCAGCAGTCAAGATGGGAAAGAATATGACTTGAACGTTTTTTGAAGACCACATATATCCTGTAGCTCATTATGCCGTTGTCCATTACACCCTCAACATTTTCTAAAATTATTATATTTTCAACACCCCCCCTGGGCCCCTCATGCCTCCATAAATATAGCAAAATCTTACTGTATTCAAGCCTGAAGCTGTAAAACTGCATGCTGTAAGACTCAGAAAAACAAGCAGTCTGCTGACATCATTAGAAGTGGTGGCCTGATCCAATCACAGTGCTTCCCCATAAGATTGGCTGAGACTGACAAAACGGCAGATCAGGGGCAGAGCCAGCACAATTCTAACACAGCCCTGGCCAATCAGCATCTCCTTATAGAGATGAATTGAATCAATGAATCTCTATGAGGAAAGTTCAGTGTCTGCATGCAGAGGGAGGAGACACTGAATGTTTGGATGCATTTTAGGCAGCCATGACCCAGGAAGGATCTCTACCAGCCATCTGAGGAGTGGCCAGTGAAGTTATCACTAGGCTGTAATGTAAACACTGCATTTTCTCTGAAAAGACCGTGTTTACAGCAAAAAGCCTGAAGGTAATGATTCTACTCACCAGAACAAATTCAATAAGCTGTAGTTGTTCTGGTAATTATAGTGTCCCTTTAAAACCTTGACGACTTACTTTTTTTTGTACTATCAATGATACTTTGCAACCCAACCAACACATGCTAAAAATCAGACTCCTTCAAACAGATGTTAACCTTACACATACTCGTGAAAATAATGCCAACTTGTAGATATTGGCCACAGAGAGGTCTACCCCTTTAAGATCTCGGCATTTAGCATGGCTCTGTAATGATCACCTGGCAGTTAGTAGCTCTGTATCATTATGATTTTGTCACAGAATCTTTGTTCTACATCATTCTTTCTCTTCTGTTCTGGGCAGAGATAGAGAAGGTCAGATCATCTCCCTTGAAGGTACTGGCACGTGCACGCTGTAATTGTAGACTTGCTTCTGACAGTCAATAATTCAGCCTCAGACACACATTGTAAGAAAGCCTGCAAGTGTCATTTTTTACTCAGTGGCAGAAAATAACAATTCATTCTTGTAAAGGAAGCAAGACTTTTTCTACGGCGTGATTTTGCTTCATGATCACAAAACAAAAGAGTGATGACAAAGATTCGTTCATTAATCTCCGGCGTAATTTGTAATGAGGTTTTAGCAATGCTGACTTGTTCTGAACCTGAATTTAAATAGAGCCCAGCAGGGACAATTACTCTATATCATGAATTCTACTGTCTTTCTGGGCTCCAAGATCACCTAGATGTCATGCATGGTGATCCTTGACGATCTGTCACAATTGCAGACCATTATGTATGGAGTGAGATGCACCAGACACAGTTCAGGTATTCTAAGGGAAGAGGGCGACCAACAACTTCATCAAAAAGTGATCAATACTTCATTGAATGACTCCTATTATGGGGGTTTTAACTGTGATAATAACAAAGATGCATTCTTCGGAACCTGATCAATGTTAAAGAATGAATTTCCATGTTTCTTCCATTAGGGGTGACATAGGAACCGTGGACGTTAATGATCTGGTACTTACAGTTACCTTAAATTAAATTAAAAATACTTTATTGACCATGGCATGATCACTTAGGATTGTCACAGTTGCATATTTCTCTGAGGCACCATTTTTATAAAGTAAACTGACTTAAATTTGTTGACCTTTCTTCATAACTAAAATCTTCCATTCCTTTCATTAATTTTGTAGCCCGTCTCTGCACTTTTTCTAGTGCCATAATATCATTCTTTAGAACAGGTGCCCAAAATTACAAATTACATTTAAGATGTGGTCTTACTAATAAAGAGGCAAAATTATATTTTTATCCCAAGAATTAATGCCCCTATTAATACATGACAATACCTGATATTACATATTGTTGTCTAGTTTGTTGTCTAAAACAATTCCTAAATTCTTCTAGAATTTATGTAATTTAAAAAACTGTTGGTTGATTATGACAGTCGATATGTTGTAGAGCTGCCCTAATCTTATTGAAATTCCTTTTTTTTTAATTATAAAATTATACCCCGCATTAAATTATACACCATATGTTTTTGTTTGTTTTTAGTTTATTTCCAAGGACACTATATTGTGATCACTATTTCCCAAATGCTCCCCTACTTGAATGTTGGTCAAAAGATTGTTTGTTATAACGAGATCCAGACAAGCATCCTTCCTAGTTGGTGCTTGTACCAGTTGTGACATAAAGGTGTTATTTAACACATTCAAAAACCTGATTCCCTGTGCTGAAGTACTAGTCCCTCTATCCCAATTTATGTCCGGGTAATTAAAATCTCCAATAATTAACGTGTTACCCAGATGTGCAGCTTTCTCAATTTTATCTAACATTTGTTCTTCCTCATCAATATCAAACAATAATTGGTGTCCCTTCTTTTGCCCCAAGCAGATATCTACCCATAAAGCTTCCACATCTTCCTTGTCACATTCCATTTTCTTAAGATTTAACTTTAACTCATGGTTGACATACAAACATTCCCGACCAACTTTCCTTTTTTTCCCTATCCTCCCAAATTAATATGTACCCATTTAAATTAACTGCCCAGTCATGTGTCTCATCCCACCATGTTTCCATCATGCCTATTATGTCATATTGCTTAGTGTACGTTATTGCCTGTAGTTCCCCATTTTGTGTTTTTAGTACACCTGTTAAATGAGTCAATGATTCGGGTGCTTTCGGTCAAAAATGAACTTACTGTGGAACTTATTCAACGAGCAAAGAATTCTTTTAAATTCACAACTGATTTAAAACATCTATGTAAAAATAATTAAGTTGTAGAATTAGCTGAGCCGGATATTTTTTTCGGCTTCGTTTTAGTGGAATAAATTATACTGTTCTATTGTCAGTTCACCACAATTCATTGTTTAGAGAAGAATTGTGCGAAGAAGATAGAAGATAGAAAACCCACAAATATTGGATTTGTGGGTGGCTGTTATTTGACATCTGAGTTGTTTTATAATAACAATTAAAGACAATATATGAATAATACAATATCTTATGACCACAGGTCTTTTGTTCTTCAAACCGCTGTGAATGCTTTGAGCGCCTAGTGTATATATTGTTATATGAAGTGAAAGCCTTTAGCCAGTTCAGACCCTGTTATTCTTTGTACAGATCAGAACACATATATCTCTGATCATTACTACATGCACAGCGTCCGCCTGGAACAACAGCCAGGAGAAATGGATTTCATTGTTTCAGCTACAAATTCTTCAACGAAAAAACATGTTTAATTATTTATTCCTATAAAATCCGTTTTGTTCTTTTTAGATTTTTTTAACGTTTAAATATTTATCTTGATTATTGCAAAAAACGAAAAGAAAAGAATAATTAAATAACCTATCGGACTGACTTGACTAAACGTTGGTAGATATTTCATTGCTTTCTGTTGTTTTTTTTTACGTTTGTTTTTTGTCTGTACTTTTATTCTCTTCCTTTCAAACTGAAGGGTATTTTTTTTATCTCTGTAGCTACTTTATTTTAAATGTACAAAACCCTAGTGTGTGATTCCATTAGCTGCCCTACAGCATTGCAATCTACAATTTCCCCACGGCTGTTGTGAAATATTGATGAAATCTACGCTTTTGTGGCTTTCTGTGATACGCTAAACATTTGTCTAATGTAAGTTGTACTCAAATGGATCTTTACAGAGGAATAACGTCTGAAACTTCAAACACAGGGCAAGGGATTCATCCTTTCTAAAAACCCAAAACATCGAAGCATTAACATGTGGAACCATAAAGGTTTCTATCGAATGAGCCTGAAGTGGATTTGCAGTCAATACTCCCATATTTATATGTTTTTAATTATATTTAATAATACCCTTTTCTTGTTTTGTTTTGCTTTGTTAGCTGATCTGCAGGTTGTGAAAACCCCTTTGTGACCAAAGCTTTTTGTGCGATTTGTTTCTGTTTGTGACTGAAGCCTTTTATGCACGTTTGGAGTGTTCTACCGGTTTCTTTTTAAGGGCACCGATGCATATTACACATCGGTTTTTTTTAAAGGACTTTTTTTTTTTTTAGAAATCCTATATGTATGCATAATATATGAATTAAATCTAACAAAATTGGAAAAAACATGTTTTTTAACAGTATTGATTAAGGGCTTACTCTGAACACCATGATCACTTCAGTGATTTGAAGTGGTTCCTGGTACTGTCTCCATAGACTAGAGTCAAACGTTGATTCTATTCCCAACTCTAGCTAACCGCTAACCATAATACTAGTTAACCTTTGTTAACCCTAACCTGAACTGACCCAGAACCTTGCTATGCATAGATATAGTTAACCTATATAAACCAGAAAAAGGTCCCACCAATCTGGAGCTGATGGGATCTGATTATGTTACAAACCCCTGTCCAGCATAGGTTTGTGGGTTAAGTAGTTACGCGTACGCACTATGCAGCACAACTCAAAAAGCAGGAAGGGAGTAAATATTCTCACATCAGGTTCATAGAATAAAAAAACTATTTAATGCAGTTTATTGCATTGGTACACAGGTGTTTAAGAAATATTTTTTTGATTTTTATGTGAGTCAAAAAAAAGTTGTCAAGAAATTGCTGAAAGAGCTTGTTAATTCCAGGCCCGACTAGCTTTTGGCACGCATCTACATTTTTAAAGAAAACCTTTATAATACAAACTTGACATTTACTTTTGAATATTAAAGAACATAATTTAAATCTATAACATGGCAGATATTGCAGAAGTTTCAAAAATGTACAACAGCAGTTAGCAGAAATTAAATAAAGAAAAAACAAGCCATATGATGTATTGAGGGAAAAAAAGTTCTTAGAGGGAATACTGATCTGAACTCCCATTTCTTATTTTAACTATCTTTGTAAACAGTGATACGAGGGTTCAGAATACCATCAGCAAAATAAATCTTCCAGTAAAATGCAGTAAAACTCAACCCACATAAAGCCTTAACAAAGCTTGCATCACAACTTGCTAGACAAGATAAAATCCCACCACCGATCCACATCTACGAACGAGAGAGTTTGAACACTGCTATGCACTTGGCCTTGCCTGAGCGGGGCTGATATGCCTCTTTTTTAGGGACCCAGCTCCTACTGACCTTCCCCACCCTCTGTCCTGCATTCATTCATCTCAATGTTGTGAGATAACTTTCTACCAAGGGATTTAAGTCCAAGCTTTAGCCTTGCAATGTATATGACAAACTAGGGTAAATTTAGGGTTATTTAAGTCTGTTTCGATAACATGTTTAAACAAAGAGTAAAATCTCTTAAATTTATAAGTGAAATCTCACTCTTTTTTTCCCCTAGGTTATTTCCAAGACGAAGAGGAATTGAAAGGTGAAGGGGTAAAAGATGACGAAGAGGAAGATGATGACAGCAATTCTACCGCTCAACTGCAAGACAGCACGTACTCGCCCACTGATGAAGAACAGGAGGTAGGAGGAGAGCCCAAGAAAGTCTTCAGTTATCAGAATTCGCCAGCAAGTCATCTATGCAACCAAGATGGGGAAAATGAATCTCTGCTCAGCGATGCCAGCGATCAGATGACCGACATCAAAGGCACATCTTCTTCTAGAGATGCTCAGGATCAAAACATGAGCCCTATCCCCAAGCTTCAAATAGAAGCACAAGACTGCATGGATAAAATGAAGACTGCCTATGCCAATATATTGTCCGATTCCTACTGGACAAGTTTAGGACTAAGTCTTAAAATGCCTCATACAGAAAGGAAAGTGTGTGAGACTCGTAACGGAGGTAACAAAAGTGACTTTGATTGGCACCAAGATGCTCTCTCTAAAAGTTTACAGCAAAATTTACCTTCAAAGTTGATTTCCAAACCAAATCTCTTCAGTTCGGTGCAGTTGTATCGACAAAACTCCAAGATGTATGGAACTGTATTCACAGGAGCAAGTAGGTTCCGTTGCAGGCAGTGTAGTGCGGCCTATGACACCCTAGTAGAGTTAACTGTGCATATGAACGAAACTGGCCATTATCAAGATGATAACCACAAAAAAGACAAGCACAGGCCTACAAATTATTCAAAGCCCAGAAAAAGGGCATTTCAGGATATGGACAAAGAAGATGCTCAGAAAGTCCTAAAATGCATGTTTTGTGGGGACTCATTTGACTCTCTCCAGGACTTGAGTGTTCACATGATAAAAACAAAACATTACCAAAAAGTGCCTTTGAAGGAACCTATACCAGCCATCTCATCAAAAATGGTCACAGCATCAAAGAAACGTGTATTTGAAGTCAACAGACCATGTTCACCAGATTCTACCACTGGTTCCTTTGTAGACCATTGTTCTACACAGAAGAACTCCACTACTCAGCTTTCGTCTAACAACCGATATGGATACCAAAACGGGGCCAGTTACACATGGCAGTTTGAAGCCTGCAAATCTCAAATATTAAAGTGCATGGAATGTGGGAGTTCACATGATACTCTACAACAACTGACAACACACATGATGGTTACTGGACATTTCTTAAAAGTCACCAATTCAGCCTCAAAGAAAGGAAAACAGCTTGTTTTGGATCCTTTGGCTGTAGAAAAGATGCAGTCACTCTCAGAATCACCATCGAGTGACACCCAGTCAAAGACATCAGGAAATTCTCCAGCTGGCTCTATTTCAGAGGTAAAGTCCATTAAAGAGGGAAAAGCGGATAATCCAGAAGATGTAAACAAAGATGAAAAAGCTGACATCTGTGATGAACATGATGATGCTTTGGAAAAGCCTTTAGATCCTACCCTAAAATATCAATATTTAAGGGAAGAAGATTTAGAAGATGGCTCAAAAGAAGGCGGAGACATTCTGAAGTCCCTAGAAAACACAGTGACCTCAGCGATAAACAAAGCCCAAAATGGAACCCCCAGCTGGAGTGCTTATCCCAGCATCCATGCCGCTTACCAAATTTCAGAAGTCATGAAGCCTTCAGTCTCCATTGGTTCACAAGTAATGCAAATGAGGCCCTCCTTTTCTAACAAATTCAGGGCAATTGCCCCGAAGTCCAAATCAGTGCCTCTTGCTGCCAACACCCCACATGATTCTCCATCCACACAGGTGAAGGACGATGCTGAAGATAGCGAAACTTCAACAGACTCAACTAAAGAGATAATTCAGTCTGAAAATATATTGGCAGGCAAAGCAGAGGATTCTCCTAAACATGAAGTTCATTCTGAGTCCACAAGGAAAGAATCCAGCTCTCCTAAACAAGAGGAGATTGTACAAAGGACCTGTGACAAAGAACATATTAAAACACAAGAGTGTGTTGACTCTCCCTTTGGCAACAATGATTGTTCTAGTTTGCGAAGTTCTGCAAATCATTCTCCAGAATTACCGTGTGTAAATCCACTTAGTGCTCTACAGTCTGTCTTGAATAACCATCTTGGTAAAGCCTCTGAATCATTGAGGTCTCAGGCCAGTTCAAATTCCAGCTCCAGCATGATCAGTATGTTTCAGAAACCTGTAAACAAGGTGGAGAGGCCAGTTGCATGTTTATCCCCTTCACGGCCTGCAAGTCATTATTTATTTGAAAGCAGCGATCAGCCTATTGACCTTACCAAATCAAAGAAAGTAGAGTCTGTCAAAGCACAGTCTTGCACCTCACCACCTCAGAAGCATGCACTGTCAGACATTGCAGATATGGTCAAAATTCTTCCAAAAGCTACCACTCCAAAGCATGTAGTTTCTCCAAGGCTGGCATCGGTGAAGCTGGACATGGACTGCAAACGTTTTGAAGATGTCTCAACAGAGGTCTCCTCATTGCATAAAAGAAAGGGAAGGCAGTCCAACTGGAACCCTCAACATCTTCTCATTTTACAAGCCCAGTTTGCTTCAAGCCTTTTTCAGACTTCTGAAGGAAAATATTTGTTATCGGACCTTGGCCCTCAAGAACGGATGCAGATTTCTAAATTTACAGGACTCTCCATGACTACTATAAGCCACTGGTTGGCCAATGTAAAGTACCAGCTTCGAAAGACTGGAGGGACTAAGTTTTTGAAAAACATGGACAAAGGACATCCCATATTTTATTGCAGTGACTGCGCATCTCAGTTTCGAACACCTTCTAGCTACATAAGCCACTTAGAAACACACCTAGGTTTCCAAATGAAAGATATGAATAGGTTGGCAGTTGAACAGCAAACCAAGGTCGAAAAGGAGATTTCAAGGGTTGCAGTGCAGAGGTCACCTCAACCTACAACTGGGGAAGAGGAAATAGACTGTAGATTTAAGTGCAAGTTATGCTGTAGGACATTTGCAAGTAAACATGCAGTGAAACTTCATTTAAGCAAGACACACAGCAAATCTCCAGAGCATCATTCTCAGTTTGTTTCAGAAGTGGATGAGGAATAATTTGTAATTTATGCATTTAATCTTTTTTTCCTTGACTGTACAGTTTATGAAACCATCAGAACATGCTTGTGTGCTTTCTTAGTAGTAGTAAATATATTGAAATGTAATGTGTATTTTGATGTAAATATTGGTCAATTTTGCATTATATTGGGACGGGATCATCTCTCATAATGCATAAAAATCTTATTTTCTTTGGTTTTGCAAACGCTGCTATAAACCCAGACTCTGGTTATAGGATTTTTCAAACTCCTCGCTATGTTTTTGGTTGTTGTTGGGGTTTTTTTTGTACCAGAAGCCTTTTTGTAGATTTTGTAATTGGAGATTCTCTGGTATTTAAACATTTCAGTCTGCATCTTTCCACCATCTCAGAGTTTGCTATCATTTCAGACATTACGAATGCTAGGCCAGAAATAAGGACTGTCACTTTAAAAGCTTTTTGCTCATGGCATTTAACCCTTGCAACAGCATGATAAGATTGTCATTACGGGAACCTTTCATATTGTAACAGAATAAAATTATTACAATAAATTAAAGGTATGGGAAATATCTAAATAAGTTAACAGATTTAACATTTTAATGTTTTTTTCTCTTTAAAGGTGCAAAACAATGAACGTGTCCTCTGTTGGGTTATGCAAAGAAAATTAAGCAGATTTGTTATTTTCAGTTTATTTTCCTTGTGATTTATGTGCTAAATATTAATCTGGCGACATTTGCAGACATTATATAATCATGACTTTCAACCATCCTGAATTTGGTGGGACAGTCCTGACTTTGTTCCCTGGTGTCCCGCTTTTGAAGATATCAGGGAATTCTACCCAAAAAGTTTAGACAAACTCTATCTACATTTATGGCAATAGCACCCTGCATGGTCTGCCCTCAGTGGGCTGGCCTGCTTTATTAGCAGATCAGTTTGGCGTGCATTCATGCCAGGATGACCCACCAGTAATTTGGGCAGAATCGCCCCTTTTCTGGAAATGATCACTGGACCACCCTGTTTACCACCTTCCCACCAGTGTCCCGTATCTCGGAACTCTAATGTTGGGGGGGAATGTATAATTATTACTGTGCGCTGCTTGTGCTTTTAAAGAATGGACTGCTAATCACCAATCTAGAAAATCACTTAACTTCTACAAGGTGGTCTCTGCATTCAATGCATCAGTATGACCTAAACATGATACGTTGTATCCCACAACGCTTAGCTCACTGCTACTTGCAATGCATTGTGGGGTGTTACACACGTCTTTTGGATGAACACCTGCTTATCTTGGTATTCATAATAGACAGAGGGGGCTTGTTCCCAAACCAATAAGCTGACAATCGACTTACAAAACGGAGTCAAAATGAATCTAGTTAATAAAGCTTTTATAACAACATATATATACGTAGATACATTAGCTTATGAAACAGCACCTTGAAGAGTTATTTGGTTAAATGAAGTAACCTTTAAAAAAACACGTTTCATGTGTGCACATTTATACATTCATATTATTGTGCATCGTTTGCTTTGTAAAAGCATCAACACGAGGCATTTCTTTTGATCATATAATCAGTTTATTTAAAGCGATATTTCAGAGTATTCTAGTAAGTGCGTATTAATTAAAGCATTACAGCCTCAGCATCACAGGGAATGTACGTCTGCCTCACCTGGGTGCAAGGTTTATTCTTCACCAATAACTGCCCCAGGTGATTCCTGTTAAAATGGTTTAAACAGGCACAATTTAGCAGCCAATCGGAAGAGGGGCTGGGTGCATTCTGGGATTTATGATCTTGTAAACCATAGACAGATACATTACAGTAAGTGCAGCTATATTATTAATAAATATTTATAATAATCACTTAACCAGTTACAAATGTAACATTATATAGACAATACATTTTGGTCCGGTGATTAATTACGAATTTAAAAAAGAATAACTCTAGCAGATCAGTGCTGTGCTTATTTTCAAAACGGTTTCTGTCTATTTTAGCAAAACAAAATGCTTCCATAGAGAATGTATAAAAACTCCCAACAAATCCTAACTATACCTGATTATATTATTCCCGAAATCTGTTACTTTACGCAAGAATTAGAAAACAGGTAAAATAAGCCACAAAGAATCAGCTTTAGAGTAGAGAGACCAGTAATCGAAACATAAAAAGAACAAATAGAATTAATGAAATAATACTTTTAGTGTCCCTTTAATGTTAAACTTCGGTTTGCCGGTTGAATTAACTGATGTCACCTAATCTTTAAATTCTCTATACCCATGAGAAATATCTGGTTGTGCTGCCCAGGCAGATTCCACCCTGTCCATTTTTGCAATCGTATTGATATCTATGTGCTCTTTTAATTATATTGTTTAAAAAAAAAAATGCAAATTTTTGATTAATGCCAAATCAGGCACTTTCAATCACATTCCAGGTACATTTTGTGGTGCCAGATTAAAGGAATAAATGTATGTTATTTTTGCATTCAACCACATTTTCCCATAAAGGTTTGTTGGATAATTTGGTGAAAATAAAAACAATTGAAAAATTCAGGGATTGTTATCAGTTATCGACACGTCATATTGGCGATGTGCATTATATAATGGCTCTTAAATTGTACACTCTAGGTAGGTCTGATATAAGTGATGCAAAGAGGGACCTTTTATCACTAGAGGTAACAAGCGTCTCTTCACTCTTTTACATAAGAAAATATATATTCTTTAATTCTTCCATTAGAACCCTTCCCTAGTTATATTTATCGTAAATCAATGAAACATTAATTTATAGCACCTATAATCTCTCAACCTTAAAGATAATGAACGTCTTAAGCGTACTTCTTAAAGGGATATTAACGTCTAAAAATAAAAACACCTATTCTAAAAGTTTTAATTTTTGAGTGATGTGAGAAGCAAAATCCTTGTAGATGTTCTCCTGGCTCCCTAAAACATGGTGACCTGGGTGTCCATAAAATTAAAGTGGTACAGGGACAGTCGTAATTAGAAGACTTAGAGTCCAGTTTTCGTTAACCAGCTTTGAGAGATTGAAAATTGAAAAAAATTATAGCAATTGACAAATCAACAAAAAAAAAAATACAAAAAATACCCGACTCAAATTTTGTTTCCATGGGGCAATGTATAAAATATTACGGGCTGGTTTGATGCAAATAAAGCCAGTTTAGAATAAGTTTTAATATTTTGAAATCTCATGTCATAGCAAGAGCTATTGGCCCATGCAATGAATGCTAAACGATGGGATGTATACCCTCAGCTTACCACAAGCTATGGTTAATGTAACATTTTTGTCTCTTTTGTTGTGTATGTGTGTATATAAATATATTTAATTTTTTTTTTAGTTCAGTGAAAAAACTTTGGAGTTTAAGAGGCCTACAATGCATTGTTTTGGACGTCACTTTTTCCAGCAGAGGGTTGAAACATGCTTATTGTATATATGGCAATATTATTTTGCAACGGGGTGAAGCACAAAAAAAGAGGTTCTTTAACTTGCCTTGATTGTTTCTGATACATACACGAGCAGGAAGTCCATATTTTGTACGGTATGTTATCTCGCTAAAGATGTATAACTGATTTGCAAATATAACTTAAAAATGTTCTCTATCATATGTTAATTGCGACGGATACTCAATCTGTTACCTTTGTAATATATAAATGCTGTAACAGTTCATATTTAAACAGGTTATAATGATTCAGAAAATGAATATTACTGTTCAACTAATTAAACTGTTATTTTTTAATGACCAGATGTTTAATGTCTTGTTCTTATTTTGTTAGCCATTGTATATATTAAAATGCTTGGCTTATCTAAAGCTTCCCTGGCTTCCCGATAACAAGGCCCTGGGGGAATGTAATTTATGTTGCACCTTTCACTTCCTGCTGTGGAACACAGCTGAATGTTGTTCAGGAAGTGGAGCCGGTGTTAGGAAACGTTCTTCCACCGTCTTTTCTCAAACCGTACATTTCGACATACGTTTTCCATGTTCTCTCATGGTAGGCTATACAAATATTAAAAAATACCTCCATATTCCTAACATATTATTCTGTGCAATTCATTCGGGTATTTCTGAATAGTTTTGTTGAATTTTTCTAGAATATTTCCTAATCAGCAATTTCTCCTTTTAATTAAGTATTTTTTTATTCTAATAAATGTATATGGAAAAATGTTTTTTTAGATTGTTATAAAGAAAAACAAACACATTTTGTTTTACGGGAAACTCCACTACTAACAAAGCGGATCGATGTCAACTTGTTCAAGATCAGGGTCTTTGCAAATCCCCTTTGTATTGTGAAATGTATGATTTGTCACTGGTTATTAAGGGGTTAAATCCATTTTATCAAACTTTAATATGCATATTGGGAATTGAATCCCTTCCTTCTCAATTTATTAAAATTGCACGTTCGGTATTAAATTATTATCTTGTTATTTAACAGTACCATGTTTTATTCCCACAATTCAGTGTTCATCACTGGTCATCAAGGGGTTAAAACAATTCATCAAATGTTAACACACATACTATGAATTTAACTCAAACTATTAAAATGAGCAAATTTATAAATTGCATTTATCGTCTTGTTAACCTTTCCATTGCCATGTTTTATTCCCACGCAATTCAATATTCTACGTGTCACTGTTTAATCACCTTAAAGAGTTAAGGAATAAATCTGTCATATATCTAAATTCCTGATAAATAATGTGTTTACAGAGCTGCAAATGTTACCACACTGTCTGTCATTACATACATTTACATCGTTTTCGAGGTAGAATTGTTTAATATCAATAATGGTAAAGAACTCTTGGACCAGCAATCAACAGTTTACCGAAATGTGATAGATCTTAAATCCTTTCTGCCGGGGTGTCTCTGAAGGCGAAGGGTTCATCTTTTAACAAGTCTGCGTTGGACACATCTGGCTCTTATTCGGCTTTCTCAGCCATTGAGCCGTCACTCTGCATGGTCTTGTTTATTTAAGGGCTTTTCACATATGTGTGTTGATGTTGGCCTCTGTTATTTGAGATGGGAAGTAGTAAACGAGTCTAATGATGGGAACTCGGATCTTTCCATTATAGTTTTATGGATTTATTAAAATTGCGTTAGATGAAGGATAGTTCTAGAGCAAATTCCTCAAGAGTTTGGGTTAAGAACAATTTAATACACCGACTGGGCGGGTTATTTGTTTTCGCGGCTGTCCATGGAAACATGATAAATTGATACTTCGGTAGGTACATGGTTTTCCAATAATATGAAATGAAAACATCAGATTCATCAACTTCAACCTTTTATACATCCTCGTATCTTCTGTTGACCCAAAAGAAGGTGAAAATGTGAAGTTTTATTTTTTGATTTAATCGGTTCCTTGAAAAAGAAAACGGCCTGAATTTTTTTTTCTAACAAAATCCTGGAATTAATCATTTTGGATAAGCTTTTTTAAATGATTTAATATTTCTGGAAAAACTTTTACAATTATTTCATTTGTTGAAACATATTTTATTATTTGGTAATGCTTGATATATTGATATATTGTGTTTATGTGATATATTTTTTTATCTTAATATTTTGAAAGTTTATCCAAAAATATAAAAAGGAGGCCAGTGTTAGATATTTAGGTGGCACTAAAGGTACCCAAAACACTTAATCTCAATGAGGTGGTCCGGGTGTCATGTCCCTCTCGTTTTAACCAGCAAGTAAAAAATTGCCTTGCTGCAGGAATAGCAGTGTTTTTATTATAGGGTTTAATTGCCCCTAGTGCAGGGGTCAGCAACCTATGACATGTGTGCCATGCATGGCAATCGAGGAGTCTTTCACGGCACTCAAGGCCTCCAGAGCCAAACAGACTCTGGCCTATCAGGAGTCCCAGTGGTACCTCAGATACCTGCTACTGCAAACTGAGCGATGACTGCAGGTGGTGAGGGACCATCCCCAATGAACGCATTGCAGCACTTAGAGGAGGTGATCTCAGAAAACCTTATCCCAGCACTGTGAGTGGGAATCCTCACTGGAGTAGAGCAACTCACTGCAGCTATCGCTTCCCCTGCCCTTGACCTGTATCTGGACAACCCGGCCCACACTGGACACCAGGGAAGTCACCCACACTGCTGGATATACGCACAGTGCAGAAGAAGCCACTGCCAGGGATTGATTGTCTGGATTGTCAGGCAAATCCCCCAAATTATAATGAATAAAATAATATTATTAGGTATGAATAATACATATATTTATAATGAAATTATATATATATATATATATATGTATATATATATATATAAATACACATACTTTCATTCTATGTGTTCTTATATAATTATATAATTTTATTAATTATATATTGGGGGACCAGACCGATATACCAGAGTACCTGTACGTATTGCAAGTACTATTGTACTTGTGAAACATCGCTGAACACAAACATGAGTGTAAAACATAAGTAGTTTACTACTTTACACTTGCCTACTTTTGAAAATGGTATGCCATAATTGGGATACTAAGTAGGGATGTGCATGGGAAAAAAATTTGGTTCGGAAATTCAAGTAAGTAAAAATATTTGTCTGCTTCGGCAATTCGGACCAATGGCGTTCAGTTCGGCACTTCGGAACTGCCAAATGGCATTCAGTTCGGACATTCAGCATTCGGGAACACCACATTCGGGAATTCATTTTGGCAGTTCTGCATGTCATTCGTTTCAGGCATTTGGCAGTTCGGAATGTTGTTCATTTTAAAAAATAAACATTTGTGTGTTTTATTTGTTAAACAGCAATGTTTTACATTGCATAGTGGACCACAGCAGCACCACCTAATCTTAAAGAAGTTATCTGGGTTTAGTTAATAATTAGTAGTGTTAGTTTAGTATATATACATTTTATAAACTGATATTTTCACTGCACAGATAGAGCAGCCTATCAGGGAGCACTGCCAGCATGCAACACTTCTGCACACTATATAATCCCACTCCTGTGACACCATCTTTGTGGAGAGTTTAGGAGCAGAGTGTGAGAGCAGAGAGAAAGCAATCTGTGTGTGAACAAGCAAGTGAGAGCGTGTGAGAGAGAGCAAAGTGAGAGCAAGTGATGTCTGGTACACAAAATGAATCACTGCAGTAAAGTTACAGTGCAGCAGAGAGACACCCTGTAATTAGACTACCTGGCTTGCACAGCTACACACTCTCTCACTCCCCCCCCCCACTTCAAAAAAAGAAACAAAATGCAAAACTCACTCTCTCTCCCTGGAACACACACTTAAAAGCAATGTGGCTCCCCAAGTTTGCATCAATTAAAGTACGATAAATGTAATTTATCTCTCTCAGTCTCTTGTGTTATCACAACCAGTCTGGTCGCATGAATGCAAGCCAACACCCTGACAGCCTGATTTATATACTATCCCACCTCAATGACTCTGTGTGCCTTCATTGGCCAAGTGGCAGTGACAAAATTAGCATTAATTGGCTGTCCTCTAACATCAATCACAAAAATGTGCTCATTTCATTGGACAGATATAGTGAAACCGGATTGGGCAAGCAGGCATTACATTGCACAAAAGGAATTAGCTCATTGGTCAAGATTCATGTAATTTGCCCTCCCTCTCTCTTGTTTTGCTACTTTCCAGAAATTCGAATCACTTCGTCACTTCGGAACATCGTCGCTTTGAATGTCCGAATGGTATGAAATTCGTACAAATGTACATTCGGAACGAAACTGATTGCACATGTGTAGTACTAAGGCAACATGGGCCCAGCAAACTAATCTGGCAAATTTCAATGTGTAAAAACTGAAATGGCAAGCACTTTATTTGACCCTGTAACGTTCTAAAACACCATAAAACCTGTACATGGGGGACATCGTTGTATTTAAGGGACATGACAGCATGCAAATATATGCAAATATGTGTGTTTTAATGAAGTTAAAGCTAACAGTATTACGACATTCTCACACTTTTTTAGATTTTATTCATATTAAATTGTGTTTAGTATATAAATATGTGATATGAAATGAAAGGCCAGATTCTGATATATAATAAGTGTGGGTGTACTTAACATGAAAGAGGTGAGTTATGGTTGGACAGACATAGCACGAATTCCAGGTTTTGTTTTGTTTGAGAACTTTTGACAATTGCCTCTGTCCATAAGGAGTTAATACACAGGAAAGTGACGGCGTGCTCATCCAATGAGAAATCTCATAGCAAATACCAATTCATGGAGGGTGTCTATTCATGCATAACAACTGGATATTGCTCAGATTTGGGTTTTCATCTCAATTTGGAAAAATCTTTAACCAGACTCACTTTGTATATAGTATCCAACTATCCAAGTATGTGATGCAGTAACTACTATTATCTTTTCATTTGTCACAGGTTGCAATACTGCTCTCGATATCTGTTTCCCAACATGGACTTTCAGAATGCTCTGAGCAAAGCCCTGGGAGAGAATGTCCATGGCTGACATCGAATACAGATAATATAATTATTAATTAAAAGACAATAATGGCTATTTAAAATGCCTTACGAATCCATAAAACAAGCTTAAGAAATTAAAGCTCTTACCCTGAAATGTCACCACCAGGATGGTTTCAACTCCATGGTTAGCAGCCTAGTTATCCATAGAATATGGTGGCCGTGGGGATAGTGCGGTCTCTATGTGGCATTCACTCACACTAGAACAGAATTATAATTAACATACGTTGCTCCAAAGGCTTACAAAATCTAGAAGATGAGACGCTATGGATTAATTTAAAATGACAAAAGTCTGTCCCACCCCCACTTTTGGTAGGACAGAGCCTGATTTATAGTCCTGACTCTCCATTGTGGTTTAGTTCCCAGGTGTCCCACATAAGTCCCTGAAGGCCCACCTACCCGTCCCGATTCTGTACCTCCCAATGTTGGACATTATGGCAATACACAGTGCACAAGTAAATAAGTAATATAAAAATAAAATGGATCCTCTATATTTGAGTGGAAACATTGAAATAAAGTGAGTTTTTTGTGTTGTGAGGTACCCCAATGCCTGTGCCATCATTCCCACAAATAATCATAAAATGGGGAGGGCCATAAAGTTATGCAGATTATTGACAATATTTCCAATAGTTGGGGAATCAAAGTAAAAATCGAAGCCAATTTTAAATGTTAGGCCAACATAACTAAATTGGACAAAGTCAGCAATGTTTTCAGTTTGGAATTGACCATTCACATTTTAGTAAATACTTCTAGACTCTTCTTATTTAAAATGAATTAAAATACAAAATAAAACAACAGAAAGGGGAAACAAGGTGAAAGCATTTTGCACGCAATACATACGTTCTCAACAGCTTTCTTCATACGTTTATCTCCAACTCAACTATTTTTACATATAAACAATTTTGTCCTAAAATGTCTAGTTTAGTGAATATATTTAAATAAACCGCCCTATACTATTATCTAAAAGCACTCTCTCAATACTTGTCTAAGCCCTCTGCTACTTCTGCATTGCAAGCTCCAAGATCCTTAAACGGTGTGTTTCTCTGCTTATTAGTTTGTTATTATTTTCCAATCTAATATTTATGGTATCTTTTGCACAGTGTCGGTACAAAGAAAATAAACATCGTCTCATCATTTGTCTGCAAACGAGAAGCGATTGTACCTTCTTTATGTTTTCATTGGAACAAATTATACAATATGAAAAATGTTGTTTGCACTTTTTCACGTACTGATAGACAACAAGAAGAAAAATCACCGATGGAACATATTACATTACGGAAAACTCTATATGTATTTCCAAAACAGACCTTTAAAAACATGGCTTCAGAGACAAACCTGTATTCACCTGGTTTGGTGCTGGGCCTCCTCCGATGTCATTTTTTGTGGGGGACTTAATGCCCAATGATGGCAAGCATTAGGCCTTCGCCAAAGGAAAGCATTGAATCAATGGGGATGTCACTGACGCTGGATGTCCTCACGCACGCCTCCACCTTTGCTCTGACCACAGGGAAGGTCTCAAGATCTTTGCTTAAAAAACTAGGATTTTCTGAGACATTTAACTATGCAGACATCCCCGTTATGTTGTTTATTTAGCACTGTGCAATTAGAAAACCGTATCTCTGCATCTAGCTAAATTTCATCCATAGGAAATGAAGCAATAAAAAATATAAGAATCTCTATACAAGTTCCTGTCTTCCCTTAATTATGATAGTTAGTTTTTTTCGTTTACTCCTGTGAGTTTAAATCTTCCAACTAGCTTTATTATTCCTTGTAGGAGACAATAACTGACATTTCATTGTAAATGGAAAAGGAAAAGGAGCAGAGCGCGCGAGGAGGAAAAGAACGCTAATGCACTGACACTACGTTGCCCTGTATTGTTGGAAATGAGCAGGCAATCATCACTGTTCATCAAATGGCTCCTAATGCAGTTAGAGCATTCAGCTATAATTTATCCTTGCATTTATAATTACTGTCATAGTCTGCACACCTCACTGAGCAGATTAAAGATATAAATTATTTAGCCCGAGTTTAAGATGAGGAATTTGATTTGTCTGGCAGGAGTTATTTGTTAGAAAGCTTTGACACTTCACATAAAAATGGCTCAACTTGATAAAGAACAAAACGCGTTTTAGCAATCGAGAGATTTTAAATCAGTCTGTTTGCCACGCCTTGCGCAGAGAGCAAATTGATTTGTTAAATGATATATATGTGTAGGGGCTTTGGAGAGAGACGGAGCATGTGTGGTCTGGAGGAAAAGATTTGTTTTCAATGGGAGGAGTAATTTTTTAGGTCTGGTTAAAGGAACGCTCCATAGTAGGTTTACAACCCATTTTAAAACATAATACAGACCAGGACTAGGCAACCGTCGGCACTCCAGATGTTATGGACAACATCTCCCATGATGCTTTGCGAGCATTGTGGCTGTAAATGCATTATGGAAGATGCAGTCCACAACATCGAGTGCCCAAGGTTGCCTACCCCCCTGATATAGAGAATGCACTGGAAAAATATAAAAATTAGAAATTAAAAAGTATAATTTAAACATTCTACATGTTTGGCTTTCTTTTGCTGATTCTCCCAGAGATATGAACCCTGGGAATAGGATTTTATGCAGAGGCTGGCTGGGTTATTGCAGACGTTCCCCGGGCTAGAATGCATTTCAATGTGAAAATTAGCTAATGTTTATAAATGTTGTCACACCCACAAAGGTCAGGCATTTCTAATATGTCATTAGAAATGTGCACACATGCATAAAATAGCTTATCTATGTCCAAAAGACAAAGTAATGTTCACACTTACATTCGTTTCCACAGGACATATTTCATTTCTTCCAGTTCAGTAGCATGAGTGGCTCTGTCGCATTTACTTTTTATTGGCAAAATGATTCATCATATATAATGGCTGTGAGTGTTAGTCTGGACAGTAGGTGGTGCTGTATCAAATGTATATAGTTGTGTAAAGAAGTACAATTTGCCTCTATTATCGAGGATTCGCTAACTCTAACTTTGTTCGTTTTTTTATTTTTTTTTTAATTTCTCTTTTTATTTGGTTTTATAAAGCATTAAAAGGACATTATAGTCACAAAAGCAACTTTGGCTAAATGAAGCAGTTATAATGTATATATCATGCCTCTGAAGTTCTGCTGCTCAATTCACTGCCATTTAGGAGTTAAATCACTTTTGTATCTGTTTATGCAGCCCTAGCCACACCTCCCCTGGCTGTGACTGACACAGCCTGCATGAAAACAAAATGTTTTCACTTTCAATCAAATGTAACTTAAAGGTTTTATCTCCTGCTCTGCAAATTGAACTTTAATCACACACAGGGTCTTGCAAGCTCTAAATGTGCAGCAGGTAAGAAATTCTAAATTGAATAGAATTTGCAATAAAGGAAATGTAAACATTAGATGACTCTTTACAGGAAGTGTTTATGGAAGGCTGTGTAAGTCACATGCAGGGAGGTGTGACTAGGGTTCATAAACAAAGTGATTTAACTCCTAAATGGCAGAGAATTGAGCAGTGAGACTGCAGGAGCATGTTCTATACACCAAAACTGCTTCATTAAGCTAAAGTTGTTTTGGTGACTATAGTGACCTTTTAAAGCAATATCAAAGGAGCAGACAAGTAACAATGAGAAACAGGTTAACAAGTAATGTTTCATTTGTAAACATAACTTAAGACAATGTCAGGTAGGCAACCTTAACAGAATAACAGAACACTGAATAACAACATGAATCCCAAAAGGGAATATGTTTTCTTTGTTCTGTTTGTACAGTGACAATCTAAGTAACATTAACGGGTCTTTTCTTGGCACCATGGATAAAATCTCTATGCACGGATGCAAAATTAACATTTCAGCAATATCAGTGTTAGTATTATCCAACTGGATGAGAGGGATGAGGAAAAGCTTGGAATATTTCGAAACTTCTTTCATTATAACTTGTTAATTATCTACAGTCTGTCTAACTCCTTCAGTTTCTCAATCTTGTTTAACCCCTTCCCGACCGCAGACGGAAATTTTCCGTCAACCTTGTCCTTCAGTTATGGACTGTTGACGGAAAATTTCCATCATGTGCTAAAGTTAACCCCATATCGCCGCAATCGCGGCGAACGCGGGGTTAACGGTGCTCCGGTCTGCCTCTGTATTAAAGGCAGACCGGGAGCACCCGATCGGGCTGCCCCAGCACCGGTGCTCGCTCTGACAGCCACATGTGTTCAGTATACTCACCTTCCGCCTCCCTGCACTTCCGGGTTCTGTGTGAAGGGCAGGGAGATGGATCAGTGCTGATCCTGCCCCCTGTGTAAAAAAAAAAAAAGTTAAATCCCACCCCCCCTTTCCCCTGCTTTAATAAAATTAACCCCTTCCCTGCCAATTGATCACTGACTACAGTGATCAATTGGCAGGGTATACATTTTAATGTCATCTGATTTTTCTTTTAACCCCTGAGGGTTAATTATTTTTTTTTAACCCTCAGGGTTTACATTTATTTTATTAATTAATTTAAGTATTTTAAAATTATAAATTTAGCTAGCTGGGATGGGTGGAAGTTAGTGGGGAATTGGGGAATTTGGCATTAGGCTAAATAGGGGTTAACGTTAAAAAAAGTTTTAAAATAAGCTTTAAAAAGTTCAAAATTAAGTTAAAAAAAGTTTTAATAGCGTTTAAGTAAAAAATAAAAAAACACTCCCTTTAGCCAGTCCAAATAAAAATTAAGCCCTTCCCTGCCAGTCGATCACTGCCTACAATGATCAAAATACAGATCACAGTATTATACTGTAATCTAGTTTCTTTTAACCCTTGAGGATTAACTTGTATTTATTTTTTAACCCTCAGGGGTTCAATTTATTTAATTAATTAATTTAAATATTTTATAATTAGATATATTTTGCTAGCTGGAGTGGGTGGGAGTTATGGGAAAGGGGGGAATTTACTGTTAGTGCTGCTTACTGCTAGTTAGGGGTTAACGGTAAAAGAAAAGTTCTGAAAAAAAATTTAAAAGTGTCAAAAAGTTAAAAAAGTGTGAAACATTTAATAAGTAAAAAAAAGTTTTAAAATGTGTTTTACAAAGTAAAAAAAAGTTTTACAAAGTAAAAAAATACATGAAAAAATGCTCATTACCACTACACTTGGTACAAGCTAGCGGAAAAATGATCCCATGCTAAGGTTCAAAATATGCCTTTTGAATTACCCTGGGATGTCTTCTTTAAGAAATGGTATGCGTTTATGGTGTAATTGGATTATATAGACTTGTAAAATAATCTAAAATGGGACATGGACACAGCGTAAAAATTCAAAATTTGAGAAAAACTGGACTGGCTGTGTCCCAAATGTGCCCCTCCGATGTCCACAAATACCAGGCAAAGGTACATACGGGGTTATTGCTGTACTCAGCCGACATAGCTGAGCAACATATGAAGTATTATACAGTCGTAGCATACATAAGGTTTGCAAAATATACTGCGCAAACTCACTTTGTGTGTCAAAAAGGCAAAAAAAACGCTTATTACCACTACACTTGGTACAAGGTAGCGGAAAAATTATCCCACGCTAACGTTCAAAATATGCCTTTTGAAATACCCTGGGATGTCTTCTTTAAGAAATGGTATGGCTTTATGGTGTAGTTGTAATATGTAGCCTGCTCAAGTGCTCCAAAGTGGGACACGGACGCATCAAAACCCTGCATGAAAATTCACACTTAAAAACATTAACTTGTCACGTCTCTTTTACAGCACTGTAACTTCACAAAATAGTGTCTAGGTCATACACTGGGCATATTGTTTTACTCAGAAGACTTAGCTGAGCATAATTTGTGGGGTTTGAACTTAGTGGCACATATGAAATGCACAAAATGCCCAGCAAAAATGCAATCCGTATGTAAAAAATGCCCAAAATTATTTTTTACCACATACTTTGGCATATATTGGTGAAAAAATGGGGGCATGTTAAGGCACAATATGCACCTTGTGAGATACCTTGGAGTGTCTACCTTTACAAATGGTAGGCCTTTGTGGGGGTTTTTTGAACAGTCAAACTACTATAATACCCCAAATTGAAGCATAGGCCCATTAAATCCGCCTCTCAAAATTCTACTGTAAATGTTGAAAAGGACAGGTCTCCTATATGACACTGTAGCTTCACGAAATAGTGCCAAAGACATACAATGGGGGTATCATTTTACTCAGCAGAAGTAACTGAACACAAAATAAAACTTTGTACAGGAATAGCACACACCAACTTTACAAAATACACATGAGAAGTTCTTTGTTATAAGTTTGTGTGCCAAAAACCCCCAAAAAACTAAATTTTACTCCAATATTTAGCAGAGATTGGCGGTGAAATGGCTACGTAGAAAGTGTCAAAACAACCTTAGGACAATAGCCTGTGATGTCTACTTTATATAAATATATACTTTTGTGCGGCAATTTTGTTTTCTTTTATGGCTATTAAGCTTACAAGACAAACATACCAAATTCTAAAATCGCTCCACATTAAAGGTTTATTTTACTCCTTGTGCTTTGTGACCTGTAACTACCAAAAAAAAAACTTAAAATCCCAGACACATTATATATTCTGTAAATCAGAACAACTAAATGAATTTATTTTTAATTACTTTCTTTAACCTGCACTAATTAGGCACACATTATTATTGCAAAAACTGTACAAAAAACACAAATTTTTCTTTTTTTTGCATTTTTCTGTATTTTTTTAATAATAAATAAGCATATATATATATATATATATATATATATATATATATATATATATATATATATGTTACATCAAATTACAGCCCTTTCTGTCCTTTAAAAAACAGTATATAATATGTGTCGGTGCAATAAACGAGAGAGATGCACATTGCAGTTGAACGCATACAGCAAGAAAATGCAAAAATTAAGCGTAAGACAAGCTTCTGAAGCTGTGTCCTTAAGGGGTTAAGAATGCGTTCCTGTTGGTGTAGCTAATTACCTCTATGTTTATGTATTGCATCGAAATTGCAAAATGTGGGGAAAAGTCCTATTTAACCAAAACAAGGAATTTGAATACTTGCTTAAGGCATTGCAGGGACATATTTGGAGATCACTACTGGATGCCCAAATTCACTTACAAGCAATACATTGCGTTTAGTAGCTGAAACTGAAACTAGCATGAAAATTCCTAAATTTTACTATTAATATGACGTAAAGTCATGATTTTATTAAAGACACGGAGGCGAGTATTATGCTTCTCTTTCTTTAGTTCTCCCTCAGCAGCGAAGAGAGATATATGCAAATGAGAGAAAAAATAACAATAACATTAGCATATGGAACAGTGCTCATAGGTATCCACCCCCTTAGTATATAAGGTGTAGCACTCCATGCTTCTTCCTCTTTCTTCCGTGATCCGAAGACCAGATCCATAACCGAACTGTAACTTGGCCCGAACAGGAACAGTGGGCGAAAGGTAATGTCCAATCCTTGAGGTTAGACTGTAACGCTTTGTAACGGAAAATCACCACTTTGACAGTATGATTCAGGCTAAAAGAGAGGAGAAAATATGGTAATATATGGTCGGCAACTGGTTGCATCATGTAACTTCATGTAGGTAAAAACTAAGTCGTATAAAGTAGTAGTCATGTCGACATATCAAAAGGTAATATAAGATTATGTCTACTATATCACAAAGTCACCTACCTGAGAGACGTATGAGCGCACCTACAGGTATCTACATTGTAGGAGTCCACCTGATCTGTGGTTGGTATCCGTGAGAAAAACCAATCCCTCCACCCAGGGAGGGTGGGAGGGAATAATACTCGCCTCCGTGTCTTTAATAAAATCATGACTTTACGTCATGTTAATAGTAAAATCTAGGAATTTTATTAAAGACACGGAGGCTCCTATTATGCTCTTTCAAAGCTGAGCAATGACTCTTTCCGAAAAAATGTTGGATTGGTTTAAAATAGAAATTCCGGAATGTGGATTCCGTAGACCAGTCTGCGGCCTTAAGGATGTCTTCTAACCGGCACCCTACAGTCGAAGCTTTAGAAGCCATAGCGCCTCTGACCGAATGGGCCGAAAAAATTGTAACGTCTATCCCGGCCGAGGCCAATAACCATTTGGCCCAACGGGCGAGAGTAGGTGTGGACACTGGTAGATGCGGTTTCTTTAGTGAAATGAACAATGGGCCGTAGTTTGACGGTCTTAGGGAAGAAGTACTGGTTTCGTATTCTTTTAGGCACAGAATTGGGCATAGCTTTGGTTGGTGCGGGAGGTGTGGATAGAAAACTTGTTTAGTCGCCGATTTAGTTCTTCTTGAAATATCGAAAGACACCCCTTCTGGAGTGAATGATCGGGCTAGCCAGTCCAAAGCCCTTACATCTGATACCCGTTTACAGGATAATAAACATAAAATCATGAGTAGTTTAGCGGACAACTGTTTGATTGACAGTGCCGCGTTGTCGGGCCAGTCTTCCAGGAATTTGAACACTATGTTGACATCCCAAAAGGATCCGTACCTGGGTTTAGGTGGCCGTGAAAAACGTATACCCTTGAGTAAGCGACATATCAGGGGGTTCTGACCGAGGGGGATCCCGTCCACCGTATCATGGCCTGCTGAGATAGCAGACCTGTAGATGTTGACTGTACGGAATGCCTTGCCCGATTCGAACAATTGAGTGAGGAAGTCCAGTACCGTCTTTACAGAAGCTGATATGGGATCCACTGATCTTTCCAGGCACCAATCGGACCAAGTTCTCCATGCCGTAGCATATGCGCGCCGTGTTCCCGGTGCCCAGGTGTTCGCCAAGAGTTGGGTAGTTGTTCCCCAAACTTCCGCGATTTCCCAGGGTCCCCGGAAAGGAGCCATGCCATGAGTCGGAGGATTCCCCGTTCTATCAAGTCGTGATTCTCCCCATCCGGGTTGGTTAACAGGGACGTTTGATCCGGTAGCAACCGTGGGAAGTCGATCGTCATTTCCAGAAGGTGAGGGAACCAGGGTTGGCATCTCCAGCACGGTGTTATCAAGACCAACGAGGTTCCGTAGCGTCGAATGTATGTTAGAGTCCGAGCGATCAGGTTGAATGGGGGAAAGGAGTATGCTCGTCCCCCGGTCCAGTCCTGAAGGAAGGCATCTGTCGCCAAGGCTTCCGGGTCCGGTCGCCAGCTGAAAAATTGAGGAAGTTGAGTGTTCAGTCTGGACGCAAAGAGGTCCACACTCAAGGGACCCCATAGTCGAGCTATCCTGGCGAAGACTTTCGGTTGAAGCTTCCAGTCTCCTAAATCCCTCAGATATCAGGAGTTCCAGTCTGCGGTGTAATTGTCCAGGCCTGGTATGTGTTCCGCGGTCACCGACACATTGTTTTGTAAACAGTAATGCCAGAAGTCTCGAGCTAAAACCGCTAGGATGCGTGACTTGGTACCTCCAAGATGATTTATGTACCTGACTGCCGAGATGTTGTCTAACTTGAGGAGGATCGAGCATGAGACGCCCCTGGGTGTGAGGCTGCAAATGGCAAATGAGGCCGCCAGTAGTTCCAGTGAGTTTATGTGCAGGAATGATTCGTTTACTGACCACCTGCCTCCTGTGGATATGGAGCCGCAGCGCGCGCCCCAGCCATGTAAGCTTGCATCCGACTCGATTATCATGTCTGGAGTGGAACCGAAGATCGCCCGTCCATTCCACGCTTCCATGTGGGTTAGCCACCAGTCCAGTTCCTCCCTGGATTCTTCGTCCAGCGTGATGTTGGATTCGTACGACTGACCCTTCCTTAGGCAGGAAGCTTTTAGGCGTTGTAGCGCCCGATAGTGGAGCGGTCCCGGGAAGATCGCCTGTATAGAGGCCGCTAGTAAGCCGATTACCCGAGCCAGTTGTCTTAGAGAAATGTCCGAACGGTTCATTATCCTCCTGATCTCCTTCTTGATGTTGGACATCTTGTCTGAAGGGAGGCACAGGATTTGTTGTACAGAATCGACTCGGAATCCTAGGAATTCCATCTGTTGAGAAGGTTGTAATACCGATTTCTCCCAGTTCACTAGGAAACCGAGGTTCTGCAGGAGGTGAAGGGTCCACGACAGGTGAGACAGCAGAAGGGATCGTGTCCCAGACATTATGAGGATATCGTTCCAGATAGATAATGAGGCGAATCCCGTGTAACCTGAGAAATGCTACCACTGGTTTCAGCACTTTCGTAAAGCACCAGGGAGCGGAGGAGAGCCCGAAAGGGAGGCAACAGAAGCGCCATTTCTTTGTGCCCCACCGGAACTGTAGCAGATTCCTGTGTGTTGGTGCTATCGGGATCGTGAGATATGCATCTTGCAGATCGAGTTTCACCATCCAGTCTCCTGGGAGAAGGAGGTCTCGGAGGCAGTGTATGCCCTCCATTTTGAAATGCCGATATTGTATGAAGGCATTGAGGGGTCTCAGGTTGATAACTGGGCGGACACCCCCGCCTTTCTTCGGCACCAAGAACAGGTTGCTTATAAAACCTGGGGTATCTAGAGGAATTTCTTCTATGGCATTTTTGTTGTACAAGGTCTCTATCTCCGTGGAGATGAGGTCGTAGTGGGACTGTGGCATGTGTGGCACACGTGGGAGGGAAACCTGAAAGGGAAGACCCGTCAATTCTAGGTGGTAACCCTCTACAGTCTGCAGTACCCAACTGTCGGATGTGATAGTGGCCCAAGTCTGAGAAAACAAAGCCAGTCTGCCCCCCACATTTATATGGGAAAAATGGGGAAAAATCGTACTCACCATAAGGGCGTTTTCCTGGGGTCGTTCCTCTGCCGCCACGGGCATTCCAAGATCTTCCTCGAGAAGGGAAGAACGGAGTGTAGGAACGCTCCTGGTTTTGTCTCTGTGTGTTGGAGGAGCCTCTGCCCGGTCTTGAGAAACCCCGGGGGTTGCGGCCGGATAGACGGCTCCTACCTCTACCGGCCCCACCGAAAAACCTTTTGGTGGAAGACCCTCTTCATGGATGATTGGGCTTTATCCAGCGCCGTGAATGTTTTGACATAGGAGCCCAGGTCTTTGACGAAGGATTCGCCAAACAACAGACCCTTAGCCGCGGCCCCTGGTTCAGAGGAGGCCATACTAGCCAGCTTGGGTTCGATTTTCAGCAGGATGGCCTTCATGCGTTCTGTTGACATGGCAGTATTGGCATTGCCGATCATGCAGACCAAGCGTTGGAGCCAGCCAAACGCTACTTCAAAGTCTACTGGTGCCTCACCCGACTGAGCTGCTTCCAGCAGTTCGTACAGCTTAGTGACAGGACCCAGAGTGTCTAGGAACTTGTCCTGACAATTACGGAGGGAGTAATCCAGTCCCCTCTTGGCCTTCCAGACGGTTTTGGCTAGAAACTGGGCTATCTGGGGGTCCACTTCTGGGGTTTTTGCCACAGCATCAGGAATTATGGGTCGGGGGCACTCCGCTCTCAATTTATTACGGCTCTCTTGAGAAAGGGACTTACGTACCCTGAGGGCTAGGTATCGGCTGATGTGCTCGGATGGTTCCCACTCGGCAGAGCGTGGGTGCCGTAAGTTGTCAGGGTCGAATAGCGGAACCTCTTTAGGGTCGCGGGTTGTTTCTGGTGTCAAGGGGAACTGCTTTCCCTGGAGGCTTTCACCCTCTGAGAGCTTGTCCTCGTACGGGTCAGAGTACGGGGCGTCAGACCCCTCATCCCCCTCCTCGTCTGAGTCAGACAGTATATCATGGGCTCTAGCCCTTTTCCAGTCTCTGGTAGCCGTAGCTCGCCCAGAAGCTCTATTGCGCGGTTGTTGCGCGCCATCATGGACAGCCTGAGGCATGTCAATCAGAGCAGGGTCAACCTGCATGGGGGGGGGGGTCTTGTGAATGTCTGCGTTTGGTTAGCGCTTTGTGCCCTGGTAGTCTCCCTTCAGGAGAGGTATGGGTCAAGGCTGGGGTAGAGTGAGGTTGTACCTGTTTGAGCGCTTGCGTAATGGAGTCCGAGATGGTAGAGGACATCGCGCCCATGGCTGAGGATATGGCCTTTGAAATAGATTTGGACATGGTGGTGTCCAGTGTACTTATCTTCTGAGGGAGCAGCGAAGAAAGAGGAAGAAGCATGGAGTGCTACACCTTATATACTAAGGGGGTGGATACCTATGAGCACTGTTCCATATGCTAATGTTATTGTTATTTTTTCTCTCATTTGCATATATCTCTCTTCGCTGCTGAGGGAGAATTAAAGAAAGAGAAGCATAATAGGAGCCTCCGTGTCTTTAATAAAATCTACTTTGTGGGGAAATGGAATTTTGATATTCACCACAAACCAAATTTAATTCAAATTGTTTTGGAATTTTGGCAATCTAATGAAGATTCAGAGATTTTTGCTTGTACTTTTGTTCAAAATGCTTCTTCATTTTACTCACAACTAATCATTAGTTTTGTTGTCAAATAGTTTCACAGTGTTTTGACAAGGCACTAGCATAGTCTGCAATACTTTTATATATTCCAGTTTTTACACAAGTTTTCATTGTCAGCAATTTAATGACAAATTCAAATTTTAGGCCAAACTAAAGCCATTGCTGACTTTGGTAATTATTCAAATTGACTATTTTTGGTCTAAAATCTGTATAACTAAAAATGGGAACTTGCACACTTGCACACTTTCCTACAATTTTCTAATTTGCCCTAAATTTTACAATTTGTTTGTAGACACTCCACAATTTTCAGTTTACTATTTTAACCTCATTGAAAAAGAATAAAATATTGAAATAAGATGATAAAAAATACTGCGTTTTAAATCTTGACAGGTGAGTATGACAGCTTTAATGAAATCCAGGGCTGGAAATTCTAGCTGAAAATCGAGGACACTTGGCAGGTATCAGTGATGGTATCTCATGGAGCTAAAAAATATATATATAAAATCTGGGTCATTCTATCTAACTGGTTGTGTAGAAGTGATGCATCTACAACTAACTACAACATCAAAGAGTACAAATATAGATTGAATGTTTCAATATCTAATACTATAACTTTATCTACGTGCTGGTGGAACACAGAATTAATGTGATTGTTCTGTAGAAGACTATAGAAATAAACGATATATCTTACAGCCTACGAAAATGAAATGTATGGGTCACACCATGACCACTGCAGGTAGACTATGTTCTGTAGCAATGGTGCCTCCCCTCTTGCTAAGAATATCATTTTTGGAAAGATTCTAATTCCAAAGCTTCATCAAACTCTGATCCCAGCTCTGACTACGTCCACCATAACTTCATATAAAAGCAAACCAGAGAGTAATTGTAATGAAACCGATGATAGTCATTAAACAAATGTCTGTTATCTGAGAGATGGCATAATAACAGGACAGTTTAGTTGACTTTTTGACTTGCTGATAACCAAAAAAATTTAATTTATAAAAGAACAATAATAGGAACAATGTAACTTATTTACACAGACTGATTTCTCACCACATTTATTGTAGTTTAAAGACACATTACTGGGAATATTATTGCTGTGGAGCTCTGTTATACACTCAGACACATTACTGGGAGTATTATTGCTGTGGAGCTCTGTTATACACTCAGACACATTACTGGGAGTATTATTGCTGTGGAGCTCTGTTATACACTCAGACACATTACTGGGAGTATTATTGCTGTGGAGCTCTGTTATACACTCAGACACATTACTGGGAGTATTATTGCTGTGGAGCTCTGTTATACACTCAGACACATTACTGGGAGTATTATTGCTGTGGAGCTCTGTTATACACTCAGACACATTACTGGGAGTATTATTGCTGTGGAGCTCTGTTATACACTCAGACACATTACTGGGAGTATTATTGCTGTGGAGCTCTGTTATACCCTCAGACACATTACTGGGAGTATTATTGCTGTGGAGCTCTGTTATACACTCAGACACATTACTGGGAGTATTATTGCTGTGGAGCTCTGTTATACACTCAGACACATTACTGGGAGTATTATTGCTGTGGAGCTCTGTTATACACTCAGACACATTACTGGGAGTATTATTGCTGTGGAGCTCTGTTATACACTCAGACACATTACTGGGAGTATTATTGCTGTGGAGCTCTGTTATACACTCAGAGACATTACTGGGAGTATTATTGCTGTGGAGCTCTGTTATACACTCAGACACATTACTGGGAGTATTATTGCTGTGGAGCTCTGTTATACACTCAGACACATTACTGGGAGTATTATTGCTGTGGAGCTCTGTTATACACTCAGACACATTACTGGGAGTATTATTGCTGTGGAGCTCTGTTATACACTCAGACACATTACTGGGAGTATTATTGCTGTGGAGCTCTGTTATACACTCAGACACATTACTGGGAGTATTATTACCATGGAGCTCTGTTATACACTCAGACACATTGACAACTCCGTATTTAAATCTTGTTATTTAGTAAAACATTTAGAAATGCAAAGGAAATTAATCTGTTAATGTGGAACAAAGCTAAAATGTCCATAATATCGGTGCAGATAAAATTCTAGTTTAGTAAATACCCCCCCCCCCCCCCCCCTTCCCATTGTCTCTTCGACTACCAGAAATAAAACATAATTTAAAGACGGATACTCAACCTGCTTATTTAAATTTAGTGCTGCCCTCTGCTGGAGTAGATCATTATTTCCACAAATGCTTTAATTTCATTTCAAACTGATTTTTAAAAGCAGATGATATCATTTGATAAATGATTTTGGAATATGCAGTTTAATCCAGAGCCTAATGTATACGTTATTTCATTGGCCGGAGCGTTACTGAATCTCTGCTAATACTATGTTATTCTATTTAGGTATTAAATATGTTTGTTTTTTAAACACAGTGACAATGGACAATTTCCAGTGATTTTATAATGAAATATATTTATGTAAATTCTAGTAAGTGGACAGAAATTGTAATAATGTTAGTAAACTACGATTCCTATGAACATTCCCCAGCCATTTGATTACATTCCCTATGGTAATGTGGGAATTGTAGTCACTGGGTTCAGTATACTGTTATAAATTCTTTGTGTACAAGTGATTTACCAGTTCAGAATGACCTCCGTTAGTGATCTGAATATTACCAATGATCACCAGCGTGACCCTTGATTTATTTATTTCTATGCATTGTCCTTAACAAGATTAGTTTGTTTAAAAGCACCAACACGATCTGTAGCGCTGTGCAATATGCAGGAATCAGTGCTGGCGTTGTGGAAGTTCCTGGAGGAATATGAAAGCTTTGGAATTCTCAGACATTGTACAGGTCGATGTTTATTTGCTACATTGTGCAGCGATCCATTCTTGGTACTAAGAAATGCAGAGCTCGCACAATGTGTCCTTTTCGTAAGGTGGTTGTGGATAATGTCCATCAAGGCAGACCCACAGAATCCAGCTCTGTGATGGGAGTTACCTGTTACCCCAGGGAGTGCAATGCTGACAGTTTCTTTATGTTCTTAAAAACATTGTAAATATAAAATATTAGATTGTCACTTCCTCGTCTGTTCTCTAATTAATGAATCAGAATGATCATCCGGGTTTAATGTCGTATCACCACAAATCGTGGTTAAACAGCTGGTAATCCTGCAAATCCCATGATCCTTTGCCACTGATAGGCTGACAAAGTATCATGGGAGTTGGAGCTGTATTATAACCGTGCTCTCCATATTTGGTTCTTTGTATGACATGGCTCCGTGCAGATTACTGTGCGTCCTGCTGCAGACGGTCCATCCGTGTGGTTTCCCAGGTATCTCTGAGCCACGTGACACACAATGAGCCCACGAGAAAACGAAACACAATTAAACTGGCACGAGAAAAAGTTTGTTCGTGCCAAACAGCGAAATTTAAGTTATTTTGGGCTTAGAACCATTTTATTGAGCATGGCCAAAAGTACTGGGAAATATGTCTGGCTACCTTGGCAGTTCATTTATCAACGTTCTCCTCTGAGACAACCGAGCAACTAAAAAAGAGAAGAAGAAGAATCTTAAACAGGAAAATTATAATAAATTGTATGTTGTAGCAGTTAGCGCTGCAAAGACTCTAACAGAACAGGTAAAGTGGTGATGATCAAACCTGCCTTTCGACTCTTTGTTTGCCAAAGCAGTTAGAAAAGCAGCACAATACACTTTGTTTCAGCACCAGGGACTAATCATAATTTGCATTATTATCATCATTGTTTTTATGTCACATTAAGACATTTTGTACAGTTTAACCAGGTGGTCTTTGCCATTTTCTCAGTCAGATTTGGTGGTTAGTGATTCGGCTCCTTACAATAAATACTTACTGGGCTATTTACTAACGGGACAATCCCAAGTGATTTTAACATTTACGGTCAGAGAAGCCAAATTGAAACATTCTCTAAGTTGTCTATGTTTCCAGATCAGCTCATTTTACCTTACGGTTAATATAGGGTTAATACAGATATATCAGTAACTTTCCGCTTTTCTGGAACTTACACAGTTGAATAAAATTTAACTTTTAAAATAAATAATGGGGGATGGAGATATCATTGTTCACTCCCCTGCTCCAACCTGTGATCAGCAGGTCGGGGGCTCTTTAAGGAAAGAAAATCCCAAAGTCCCCCAAGCCCCACGTTTTGCCAGTGGGTGGAGCCTAGAGTCCTCCCTTAGGCCAACACTCATTGGAAGTGGGTGGGGACCCTAATTATAATATTCTGTGGGCCTAGTAGATGAGTGAGGGCTGGGGAGGACACTAGGTCCCCACTAAATTTTATAATTAGGACCCCCAATGTCAAAGGGTGAATGTCAGGGGAGGACAGTAGGCCCCCCCCACTAAATATTAAATTTAGGTCCCCCCACATACCACCTATGGGTGGGGGTCTTGAGAAGCACACCGCTTCCCCCAAAATATTAAAATTAAGCCCCCACCACCGCCAGTGGGGGACAGTGATATTCATTTTAAAGTCTCCCACCCGACTTTGTCCCCCCCCATTATTGTACAGTGTCATTCCCATGGGGCAGGGCCTTTCTAGTGAATGGGCAGCAAGGGATACCCAGTCACTAGTTGCAAACATTTAATTTATATGCCGCAAAATGACGAGGGTTTTTAACTATGTCCCTCCTGACTGCTAGCACTGCCAGCAGGTAAATAATATTTCAAATGATTAATTAATTTGGAAAAAGCAAACAAACAAAAATTTGAGAATGTCGATCCTACTGGGTGCATTCGGTTCCAAATTTTAGTCCAACCAATGCCTTCTGAAACTTCTGAATTCTATACTTTGTAAAATCACCAATATTATTCTGGACACCGAATGCATCAGGTTAAATGCTGCAGATTCGCTCGGGCCAAACAGATTCCCAGTTTATTTTTCTTTTGTAAATATAAGTAAATTTCAGTAGCAATTCGGTCATTTTTACTGGATTTCGTCCATTCGGTGTTTACTAAATAACTGTGTTAGTGTATTTGCCTGATACCACTAACCACAGATTATGAACCGATCACACATTTCATAGCATGCCAATCGGGACTTCCAAAACAGTGTTCGAGCAAGATAACAAGAAACAGAAACAGAAATGTAAAAAAGAAAAAATACATATTGTAAAAGGGCTAAATAGACATTCAAAAGGAGAACAAAAATGGGTAAAACTGTCTCCTTAAGGAATGAATATAAAAGTACACCCAATATATACAGAATATATTAAGTAATGCTGCTACACACTCAAATGCTAGTGCCCCAAAGGTGATTAGCACAAATAGATACAAAGGGATCTTTCGGTCCATTGATATGTGTGGGTTTCGCTATATGCAAATTAGTAACTTTATACTTGTCCATTCAAAATAGAAGGGATGGACTTAGTTTGCCCTTAAATTATGCCCAACTGCTTAATGGCCGATATTCACTCAGAGTTTGATTGGACAAGTATAAAGTTACTAATTTGCATATAGCGAAACCCACACATATCAATGGACCGATAGATCCTTGCAATAAAAACAACTTAGTAGATACAACCTTATAAATGGAAAAGCTTATGAAAATACAGACTATTTAATAAATAAATACATAGTAAACAAACTGCATAATAAAAACAGCCTTGTGAATATACTAATTCTAGTAATAACACTGAAAACATAATCCAGATAAATATTAAACAGTAAATAAATGAGACTGTAAGCTAGAAAAGTGAAAGAGAATATAATTCCCTTCTAGTGCTCCAAGATGGAATAAAAATCCAGAATGCCCATGTAAGATTGACTCTATAGTAGATAACTAAAATGACACTTTCATTTTTTTATTTTTTTAAAAAACACTTTAATTCAGAAAATGGCAGAGCTCAAAATCTTTGTTGAGTCCGTATGGAATAAGTGTGTTGAAATAAAAAATGTATTTCATCTCTGCCTGTCCCAGATTTTTAATATAGTCGCCACCTCTCCAATCATGGTTCACCTTTTGAATGCCCTTGACATAGTGTGGGGGAGGGTGGGGGTGACATGGTGGGTGACATAGTGTGAGGGGGTGACTGTGTGGGGGGTGACAGGGTGTGTGGGATGATGACAGGGTGAGAGGGGGTGACAGAGTAAGGTGGGGGTGACATAGTATGAGGGGGGTTAAAATTTACCTTTTTTGTGTGTGAGACGATTCCCTGGTGGTTCAGTGGGCTCCTTCAGTCCCTGGTGGTTTGGTGGGCTTCCTGTGTCCCTGGTGGTCTGGTGGGCTCCCTGTGTCATCGGTGGAGATGCAGACAGGAGGCTGGCTCTCTCCCTGGGCAGACTGGAGGGACCTCGCACCCAGCGGCACACAGGGCAAGCCACCGGGCCCCCTCCTGTGTCGGGCCTTCGGTAATAGACTAAGAACCCGACAGTTCAGTCTGCCCTATGGCAATTATTGCCTAATTAGAGAGCCACCTCTGTGCCCTTAAACTTTAAAAGAGATGGATCGGCATTATGATGGTTACTGAAATAGAGTGATACTTGATGTTGCTCAAACTTGCGTTTGATGTTATTTACATGCTCCGCTAACCTCGTTTAGATCGCACGGGCATGTGAGTATGTACATAACCCCATTAGAGTGACAAGTAATGCACTCTCTAATGTTATAACTGTTACCATTTACTTCATATTGTGTGATGTGGCGTCTTTTAGAATAAGTAATTTGACATACTTTGCACCTACCGCTTCCAAAAAAGCCTTTATATTGTGTTAAGAAAGTACTTTTATTTTCCTCTTTTCTTTCAAAAATAGTATTATCAGTTAAAACTCTTTTTAAATTGGGCAGACCCTTCATGTACAATTTTTGGTGATGATGGTAAAATCTCCTTCAGAACTGGATCGTTTAATAGCAGATGTCAATGTTTCTTAATGATATTTCTTTCTTTACCGTTATGGTTACCTGAAAATTGGCAAAGAAAACAAACTGAATTGGATCGGACCTTAGGATCTCTCGTTCTATATTTTAATAATTCCGCTCATTCAATATGATCCACAGAGCCAAGTGCCTTACATAAGAGGCTATAATTATAGCCTCTTTCTAAAAACACTTGTGTGATCTTTAGTCCTTGATTCATGAAAATTTCTCGTTCCGTACAGTTGCGTTTGAGTCTAATACATTGACTCTTCGGCACATTTTCAAGCCAAGGGCTAAAATGGCAGCTAGTTTTCTCGATGTATCTACTTACATCAAAAGTCTTAAAGAAGGATTCTGTTCTAATTGTGTCATCTTTTATGTAAATTGAAAGATCCAAGTAATGCCCCAATCATTTGTATTTATCTAACTAATAAACTGTTGGAGTAGTGGTTCTTCACCTCTCCAGATAAATAGAAAGTCATCAATATCTCATATAGAGCACCAGGTTTCTGCCCAGCCGCCCCCCTCGCCAAGGCAGACTGATTCTCAGTGTGCCATAAACAAGTTTGCCTAGCTGGGGCAAACCTGGTGCCCATCACTGTGCCACATTTTTGTAAATAGAATCTGTCATAGAACGAAAAATAATTGTTGTTCAAGATGAGCAGAATAGCTTCCAACACAAACTGTCTCTGATTCCCTGCATTCTCTGCAAACTAAAAAATGGTTTACTGCACGGATCCCAAGTTCATGCTTAATCACAGTATACAAAGAGGAGACGTCTGCTGTGACCAATAGAAAATATTTTTGCCATTTAACTGTGTCTAAGACTTGTAACACATTTGTTGTCTCTCTCAGATATGATCAACATATTCCGACAGTCGACTTGACACAGAGTTGATGCCCAATATTATTGGCCTCCCTGGAGGATTGGAAATGTGTTTATGCATCCTGGGCAAGAAGCAAAACACAAGGATTCTAGGATGTGTTATATCTAAATATTGCCGTTCCTTTTTAGTTAAAATACCTAAAGTGAAGCCTTTCTCAATGAGTATTGAAAACTTTGTTTATATGTCCTTGGTAGGATCTGATGGCAATTTCTGGTAGGTGGCACTGTCACCTAGGAGCTTAAAGGATTCTTCAAGGTAGAACTCCCGGCTCATGACGACAATGCCACCTCCTTATGTTTTTTTCCACTAAAGTGAGAATTGTTGGGAATATAAAGTAAATTCCACATTTAAAGGGACACTATAGTCACCTGAACAACTTTAGCTTAATGAAGCCGTTTTGGTGTATAGAACATGCCCCTGCAGCCTCACTGCTCAATCCTCTGCCATTTAGGAGTTAAATCCCTTTGTTTATGAACCCTAGTCACACCTCCCTGCATGTGACTTGCACAGCCTTCCATAAACACTTCCTGTAAAGAGAGCCCTATTTAGGCTTTCTTTATTGCAAGTTCTGTTTAATTAAGATTTTCTTATCCCCTGCTATGTTAATAGCTTGCTAGACCCTGCAAGAGCCTCCTGTATGTGATTAAAGTTCAATTTAGAGATTGAGATACAATTATTTAAGGTAAATTACATCTGTTTGAAAGTGAAACCAGTTTTTTTTTTCATGCAGGCTCTGTCAATCATAGCCAGGGGAGGTGTGGCTAGGGCTGCATAACCAGAAACAAAGTGATTTAACTCCTAAATGACAGTGAATTGAGCAGTGAAATTGCAGGGGAATGATCTATACACTTTATTTAGCTAAAGTAATTTAGGTGACTATAGTGTTCCTTTAAGGCTAAAGAAATAAAAAAATTGTCCAAGTCGACTATGTTTCCAGTTTGACTACTTCAGGCTTCACTTTGAATTCACACTTTAGTTAATAATCCTGTAAGAATAGGACAATGATTCACTTTTCAGATAAGCCTGTGTCTGTTTCCTGACAGTGTTAGTATGTAAACATTGACATTAACCCCTTCAGGACGGGTGACGGACGAGGTCCGTCACAGAGGGGAAACCCTTAACGACGGGTGACGGACCTTGTCCGTCACGCGGTAAAATTAACCCCGGATCGCCGCTATCGCGGCGATCGCGGGGTTAATGGTGCTCCGGTATGCCTCTGCATTAGAGGCATACAGGGAGCACCCGGTCAGTCTGCCCAGCACATGTGCTCGCTCTGACCGCAAGTCTGAGCGAGCACATGTGCTCTCTATACTCACCTACCGGCTCCCTGCACTTCCGGGTTCTGTGTGAAGTGCAGGGAGCCGGATCAGTGCTGATCCTGCCCCCTGCTGTTTAAAAAAATAAAGTTTATTTAAAGTCCCCCTTACCCATTTTAATAAAAAATTAACCCCTTCCCTGCCAATTGATCACTGACTACAGTGATCAATTGGCAGGGATTACATTTTACTATGATCTGATTTTTTTTTAACCCCTGAGGGTTAATTCTTTTTTTTTTAACCCTCAGGGGTTAAATTAATTAAATTAATTAATTAAATTATTTTTAATTATATATTTAGATAGCTGGGGTGGGTGGAAGTTAGTGGGGAATTGGGGGATTTGGCGTTAGGCTAACTAGGGGTTAACGTTAAAAAAAGTTTTAAAAGAAACTTTAAAAAGTTAAAAATTAAGCTTAAAAAAATGTTTTAATAACATTTAAGTAAAAAAAACAAAAAAACACACTTTACCTAGTCCAAATAAAAATTAACCCCTTCCCTGCCAGTCGATCACTGCCTACAGCGATCAAATAGAGATCACAGTATTATACTGTGATCTAATTTTTTTTAACCCCTGAGGATTAACTTTTATTTATTTTTTTAACCCTCAGGGGTTCAATTTATTTAATTAATTTAAATATTTTATAACTATATATTTTGCTAGCTGGGGTGGGTGGGAGTTATGGGAAAATGGGGAATTTACTGTTACTGCTGCGTACTGCTAGTTAGGGGTTAACGGTAAAAAAAAAGCTTAGAAAAATGTTAAATCTGTAAAAAAGTTTTAAGAAAGTTTAGGAAAGTTTAAAAAAAATTTATAAGCAAAACAAAAGTTTAAAAACTAGTTTTTAAAAGTAAAAAAGTTATAAAAAGTAAAAAAATACATTTTAAAAACGCTCATTACCACTACACCTGGAGCAAACTAGAGAAAAAATTATCCCACGCCAAGGTTCAAAATATGCCTTTTGAATTACCCCAGGGTGTATTCTTTAATAAATAGTATGTGTTTGTGGGGAAGTTTCAATAACCAACCGTCTAAACTACTCCAAATTGGAACATGGACACAGCGTAAAACTTCAAAGTTAGAAAAAAACTGAATGGCTGCGTCTCAAATGCGCCCCTTCAACATCCACATATACCTGGCAAAGGTACATACGGGGGTATTGCTGTACTCAGCCGACATAGCTGAGCAACATATGAAGTATTATACAGTCATAGCACACATAAGGTTTGCAAAATATGCTGCGCAAACTCACTTTGTATGTCAAAAAGGCAGAAAAAATGCTTATTACCACTACACTTGGTACAAGCTAGCGGAAAAATGATCCCACGCTAAGGTTCAAAATATGCCTTTTGAAATACCCTGGGATGTCTTCTTTAAGAAATGGTATGGCTTTATGGGGAATTTGGATTATATAGCCTGGTAAAATACTCTAAAATGGGACATAGGCACAGCATAAAAATTCAAAGTTTGAAAAAAACTGGAATGGCTGTGTCCCAAATGTGCCCCTCCGATGTCCACACATACCTGGCAAAGGTACATACGGGGGTATTGCTGTACTCAGCCGACATAGCTGAGCAACATATGAAGTATTATACAGTCATAGCACACATAAGGTTTGCAAAATATACTGTGCAAACTCACTTTGTATGTCAAAAAGGCAGAAAAAACGCTTATTACCACTACATCTGGTACAAGCTAGCGGAAAAATGATCCCACGCTAAGGTTCAAACTATACCTTTTGAAACACCCTGGGGTGTCTACTTTAAGAAATGGTAGGCCTTTGTGGGGTAGTTTGAATTTAAAACCTGCGAAGATGCTTGGAAATTGCACATAGGCCCAGCGTCAAAATTCAAAGTTTGGTAAAAACGGATATGGCTTGGTCTCCTATATGGCACTGTAGCTTCACGAAATAGTGCCAAAGACATTCATATGGGGTGTCATTTTACTCAGAAGACTTAGCTGAGCATAATTTGGGGGGTTTGAACTTAGTGGCACATATGAAATATACAAAACGCCCAGCAAAAATGCAATCCGTATGTAAAAAATGCACAAAATTATTTTTTACCACATACTTTGGCATATATTGGTGAAAAAATGGGGGCATGTTAAGGCACAATATGCACCTTATGAGATACCCTGGAGTGTCTACTTTTACAAATGGTAGGCCTTTGTGGGGTTTTTTGAACAGTCAAACTGTTATAATACCCCAAATGGAAGCTAAGGCTCATTAAATCCATCTCTCAAAATTCTACTGTGAATACTGTAAAGGACAGGTCTCCTATATGGCACTGTAGCTTCACGAAATAGTGCCAAAGACATTCATATGGGGTGTCATTTTACTCAGAAGACTTAGCTGAGCATAATTTGGGGGGTTTGAACTTAGTGGCACATATGAAATATACAAAACGCCCAGCAAAAATGCAATCCGTATGTAAAAAATGCACAAAATTATTTTTTACCACATACTTTGGCATATATTGGTGAAAAAATGGGGGCATGTTAAGGCACAATATGCACCTTATAAGATACCCTGGAGTGTCTACTTTTACAAATGGTAGGCCTTTGTGGGGGTTTTTTGAACAGTCAAACTGTTATAATACCCCAAAATGGAAGCTAAGGCTCATTAAATCCATCTCTCAAAATTCTACTGTGAATACTGAAAAGGACAGGTATCCTGTATGGCACTGTAACTTCACGAAATAGTGCAAAAGACATACAATGGGGGTGTCATTTTACTAAGCAGATGTAACTGAACACAAAATAAAACTTTGTACAGGAATAGCACACACCAACTTTACAAAATATACACGAGAATTTCTCTGTTATAAGTTTGTGTGCCAAAAACCAAAAAGAACACAATTTTACTCCAATATTTAGCAGAGGTTGGCGGTGAAATGGCTACGTAGAAAGTGTCAAAACAACCTTAGGTAAATAGCCCGTGATGTCTACTTCATATAAATATATACTTTTGTGTGGCAATTTTGTTTTCTTTTATGGCTATTAAGCTTACAAGACAAACATACCAAATTCTAAAATCGCTCCACATTAAAAGTTTATTTTACTCCTTGTGCTTTGTGACCTGTAACTACCAAAAAAAACTTAAAATCCCAGACACATTATATATTCTGTAAATCAGAACAAATAAATAAATTTATTTTTAATTACTTTCCTTAACCTGCACTAATTATGCACACATTATTATTGCAAAAACTGTAAAAAAAAACAATATTTTTCATTTTTTTTGCATTTTTCTCTATTTTTTTTATAATAAGTAAGCATTTATATATATATATGTTATATCAAATTAAAGCCCTTTCTGTCCTTTAAAAAACAGTATATAATATGTGTCGGTGCAATAAATGAGAGAGATGCAAATTGCAGTTGAACGCAAACAGAAAGAAAATGCAAAAATTGCTTGTGTCATTAAGCGTAAGTCAAGCTTCTGAAGCTGTGTCCTTAAGGGGTTAAGGACGGAGCCAAATGTACACATTGTGATCAAAACAAAACGTAAACAAACCTGGCATTTGCGCTACATGTCTGTCCAACCGTAATTCACCTCTTTCATATTAAATGCACCCACCCTTATTATATATCATTTTATTCAGGAGAAACAGGGCTTTCATTTAATATCAAATATTTAGCTATGAAACATAATTTAATATGAAACAAAATGGGAGAAAATAAGAAATTTTGTTATTTTTTTAGTTCTGCATGACATTTTAACGGTGAATGTCATAATACTGTTTGCTTTTACTGCAATAAAATACACATATTTATATTCGACGATGTCTCACGTGTAAAACAGTGTACAGGTTTTATGGTGTTTTGGGAAGTTACAGGGTCACATATAGCATCTTACATTTTTCAGTTTCTTCACATTGAAATTTGCCAGATTGGTTATGTTGCGTTTGAGACCCTATAGTAGCCCAGGAATGAGAATTACCCCCATGATGGCAAACCATTTGCAAAAGTAGACAACCCAAGGTATTGCAAATGGGGTATGCCCAGTCTTTTGTTTAGTAGCCACTTTGTCACAAACACTGGCCAAAGTTAGTGTTAATATTTGTTTGTGTGTGAAAAATGCAAAAAACTAATTTGAATGCCAATTTTGGGCAGTGTTTGTGACTAAGTGGCTTCTAAAAAAGACTTGACATACCCTGGCGAATTTCAATGTGAAAAAACTGAAACACAAGCCTTATATTTTACTCTGTAACTTTTGAAAACACTATAAAACCTGTACATGAGGGGTACTGTTATACTCAGGAGACTTCACTGAACACAAATATTAGTGTTTTAAAACAGTAAAATGTATCACAACAATTATATTGTCAGTGTAAGTGCCATTTGAGTGTGAAAAATGCAAAAAAATTCACTTTTACTGATGATATCATCGTTGTAATACATTTTACTGTTTTGAAACACTAATATTTGTGTTCAGTGAAGTTGCTCGAGTAAAACAGTACCCCCCCACCCCTCCCCACCCCCCCGTACAGGTTTTATGGAAAGTTGGAAAGTCTTGGAAAGTTACAGGGTTAAATATAGTGCTAGCAAATTAAATTCCCTGGACTTTCGGCAGATAGGTCCCGCTAATTGTCATTAATAAAATGACCTAATTATGTAAAAATATTAAATAAATATAAACGTAGAATTATTATATATATATATATATACAATGTTTAAAAATAATTTTTATTTATATATAGGTATATATCTATGTATATAGATATATATATATATATATTATTTCGTTCTACATGTATTTTGATATCTATCTATCTCTCTCTCTCTATATATATATATATATATATTAATATCAAAATACAGTTAGAGCGAAATTACACATATATATATATTTTTTTTCATTATTTATTTTATTTTTAATTTTTACGTATTTACATATTTATTTATTTTATATATTATATATAAATATATAAATAATTATAATGATATATATTTAATCAATATAATTCTACGTGTATTTTGATATTTAAATATATATATAAAACTATATATATCTTAATATTAAAAGACACTTAGACAGTGTATGTGTATATATATGATCTAAGTATATATAATTTTATTTTATATTGTGTTTAAACTTTTATTTTTTCAGGCAGCAGGGGGAGTACCTGTAATTCCAGGCACTCTCCCTGCTGGCAATGCTGTGGACGGCCATGCCGTCCATATGATCATGAGGACCTCGTGATCACATGGCCCAGGTGGGACCAGAATGGTCGCAGGAGGACTCCCTGGGCTGCCAGGTGAGTCCCCGCACCGTGATCGCCAGTGAACGGATAAGTACATAGAATGGCGGTGACGTGCTATGCCACCCCCTGGCGTTTAGAGCCAGGTCCCGAAGGACGCCCACCATCCTTAAAGGGTTAACAACCAATAGACATGTTTGGTGGTGATGATGTAAGGAATTTCTAGATACATCCTTCCTTTGGAAGATCAGTGCTATCATGTATATCTTGAGACCTGGTGTAGAAAATTCATGTTTCAATTCACTGGCCTCGTCCGATGGGGGCAGGCCCACCTGGAAAAGGGGGAGATCCACCCAAAGTAACCCTGGTGCTCGCTGTCAATTATCCAGGCCAGCCCAATGAGGGCGGAATATGCAGAAAGCATTGTTTCAGCACTCTCTGGTGCCCTTGGAATAGAGGTAGCATGTGTATCGATGTACTTGTGCTACTCTTTTTGGGGACAGTTGGCGGTGTCCCCAAAAGCAGGAAACCAGAGCACAAAGTCAGGATGATAGGACAGGACTCTAAAATCAGGACTGTCCCATCAAAATCGGGATGATTGGGAGGTCTGAGGTAGAATGTTTGCATCAGATATTAAATATAAAAATACATTGTATAAAATGAAATCATGGGACGTTACAGTTTCCGCTTCAATGCACCATAATCACAATAGATGGTCATTAAAGTATACCTGATGATTTGGTGCATCTGCATAAACGGCCCCTTAAATCATTTCAACAGTGTTTGTCCGGCTGGACCTGCACAAGTTCCTTTTCATGAACAGACCTGTCTTCGTGTGCTGCTTGGTCAGTGCTAGCCATCTCAGTGGCATCATTAGCCCTGCCGTACTCCCCCTGTCTGCTGACATGCAATGTCCTCACTCTGCAATCTGCTGTTACATGTCCAATGTTATAGCATCACACAGTATAAGAAAATCTGTGTATTATACCTGATATATTAATCAGGGAACCTCTATATTCTATAACATGAAACAAACTGACATGTCCCCAAAACAGTGAGATTAACGCATGCCCCAAACGTGCTTAAAACGGTTAATTCTCATTTAATATCAGAAACATTTCCCAACACTGCAGAGAAAGGACCAGTATAATACAGTATCAGCCTGTCAGGCCGCATGAATAACGTGGAATCCTGGAACGGTTGGCTTTAATACCATCTCCAAGTAGAGAATTCTTAAGTGCACTTTTATGAGACTAGAAAATCATCGTGTGATATCAAGTTGAAGCAATTTACCTATTACACTATATATGTGCTTGGGAACCTGAAGCACTTTGTTTAAATCCTCTGCCAGGCAAATCTACAACAAGATGTGACTCAATGGCTCTCTGTGCACTGCGGTAATCAAGCAGCTAAATATTAATGATTACTATTATAGCACCATTTGGGACCTATTCACTAAACAGCAGCTGTAATGAGTAAGCAAAATGATTTTCAAAATGCTGGCCCCCCAAAAAAACAGAAACTCTGAATGAGATTGGTTGTAACTGGATCTCCGCATCGTTGTACAGTAGGTAAATTCTAACAAGACACAAATTACATACGGGGACGAGGGCCCAGCCCAAACATGTTTACATTCTGAAAGGATTATCGGGAAATACAGAGAAGGAATGAAATGATCATTATTTACCGGGGGATGGTGGGGGGGGGGTATGGAAGGAAGGAACACGGTAAGTGGGAGATGGCAAAGGAGGGAAACAAGGGATGAGGAGTAAAAGGACGAACTGATAGGCTTCTTTAAAGTAATGTGTTTTAAGGATTTTTTGAAGGACTGCAGAGACTGGGAGCGTCAAGCTGTGGGAGGGCATTCCATGAGGCGGGAGTAGCCCTAAAGAAGTGCTGTCATCTGGGATGCGAGAACGGGGCAGGACAGGTGGTCGGCCGAACAAAGAGTACGGTTTGGAGTTTGTCTGATAATGGGTGAGTAAATATAAGGAGATCTAGCAGGGGTGTTGTTATGGAGAGCTTTGTAGGTAACTATGAGAATTGTGAATGGAATAACAGGAAGCCAGTGAAGATAATGACAGAGGGGTGAGGTGGGAGAGTCGCTGGATGTGAGGTAGATAGGTCTGGCAAAGCATTCATTACAGACTGCAGGGGGACCGGCAAGCAGAGGGTTACAATAATCAATGCGGGAAATGACGTATTTAAAGTGAATATGATTTGTGTTAGTCTAGTTCTCAAGATATATCTTAATATTCCCTTAAGATTTACTCCAATCTCTCTATAGAGGCCCTTTAGTCTCAATGAGATCCTGTGCTCTCTTCAAACCATTTCACCCTGACAGCTACCACCATCAAAGTAGGAATCGAAAACCTCTCCTATAAATGTTTTAATGTGCACTATGCCGTCCTGTGCAATCGCCCCAACACTCGACAAGGACTGATTATTAGATAATCCATAGTAGGAGTTCGAACAGAATCTAACTATGGTGCAAATATTTCCTAAATACGCAGATATGTGTTGCTATGGCCCCTTGTGGTCGTGTTGAGAAGTGTATGACAAATGAAGAATACATGTTTAATTTATCAGTTATTGCATGGGAATATAATGAACTGCAGATTCAGGAAATAGAAAGTTAAATGCTTTGTAAATGCTGGAGAAAAGGGCGGTAATTTTATATACCTTTTAGCCTTTCTTACACAGCAACAATTCGATTCTGAAAAAAATATAAATATTTATCAAAATCATTATTTTACCTTATTCTTGGAGTTGACTTTTCCATTAATGAACTTCTCTCTCAAAAATATGCAGATGTGAACGAAATATTCTTCTTCAAATTAGTGCAAATTAAACTTTATTCCCTGGAGCTTACTTACCTTCTCCTCTAATCCAGTATCTGTTTTCAAACTATGGAGAAATGAATTTCCCTGCAGGGATCGATTTTGTCCCTCTGTATTTTAGCAGAAAAACTATAAATGACACCACATCCATCACACTATAGCAACCCATTTAGGTCAAACCTCATGGCCACAGGAGAGGATCTGAGCACACAAAGCTCACTACAGAGATTCCTTGCAGGTGCATTAACAGCCTATCAAGGTTGTACAATAAACCTTTAGATCTCTCAGCCCACTGGAAATATTTCAAAAACAGGAATGCTAAAAAATCTCTTAAAGGTCTTAACTTACTATTTTGTTCCTAATATTTCGTTACAGATTGAAAAAAATAATGAAAAATGAATACTGTGTATATTTTATATATCCCTCAACAAACAACATGCTGGTTATTAATTAAATTTTTTACATTATTATTATTATTATTATGTTATAATTATTATGTTATTATTTATATAGGGCCAACAAATTCCGCAGCGCTTTACAATGGGTGGACGAACAGACATGTAGTTGTAACCAGACAAGTTGGACACACAGGAACAGAGGGGTTGAGGGCCCTACTCAATGAACTTACCTGCTAGAGGGAGTGGGGTATAGTGACACAAAAGGTAAGGATAGTATTAGACTAATGACAGTTGCAAGAGAGTTTAATTGATACGCTTTTATGAAGAAGTGGGTTTTTAATGATTTTGTGAAGGAGTGGAGACTGGGTGAGCATTTAACGGAGGAAAGAAGTGAGTTCCACAGGAACGGTGCAGCCCTCGAGAAGTCTTGAAGGCGAGCATCAGAGGTGGGAGTACGGACAGAAGATAGACGTAAGTCTTCCAGCCTAGACTGGACATACTTGTGTATTAGGGAGGAAAGATAGGTGGGAGCAGCATTATGTGGAGATTTGAAAGCAAGAAACAGAATTTTAAATTGAGCTCTATATTTTATAGGAAGCCTATGTAGAGACTGACAGAAGGGTGAGGCGTGGGAGGTGCGGGCGGACAGGAAGATGAGCCTCACCGGCACCTTAGTCGCATCTGACATTAACTAGGGGCGGAGGCTCGCAATGTTTTTGAGATGGAAGCGGCAGGATTTGGCGATAGACTGAACATGAAGTGTGAAGGAGAGGTCTGAGTCAAAGAGAACACCTAGGCAGCTAGCCTGCGTGGTGGAGCTGATGGTAGCACCATTGACTTGGAGGGAGACAGACACAGGAGTAGCAACACTTGGTGGAGGAAAGACCAGAATTTCAGTTTTGGAAGTGGGCAGCCATCCAGTTAGAAATAGCAGAGAGGAAGTCAGAGACACTAGTCAAGAGGGACGGGGAGAGATCAAGAGAGGACAGATAGATTTGCGTGTCATCTGCATAGAAATGATTTTGGAAGCCAAAGGAGCTAATGAGTTTATCAAGGGAGGCAGTATAGATGGAGAACAGTAGGGGACCATAGACTGAACCTTGGGGGACACCAACAGAGAGGAGTTGGGAAGAAGAAGCATAGCCAGAGAAAGAAACACTGAAAGAGTGCTGGGAGAGATAGATGGAGCACCAGGAGAGAGTAATATCTTGTAGACCGATATTGCAGAGGATGAGAAGAAGTTGTTGATGATCAACAGTGTCAAAAGCCGCAGACAGGTCCAGGAGAATTAGGATAGAGTAGTGACCACGAGATTTTGCAGGGAGTAGATCATTGGATACTTTGGTCAGTGCCGTTTGCACAGAGTGCTTAGCGCAGAAACCAGACTGAAGTGGGTCTAGCAGAGAGTTGGGCTCGAGGAAGTCTGTCAATCTCGCATATACAACTCTTTCAAGGATCTTGGATGCAAAAGGCAGTAGCGAGATAGGACGGTAGTTGGATGGGGAGTTAGGGTCAAGGTTGGGCTTCTTTAGAATTGGGGTTAAAGTTGCATGTTTGAAGGGCGATGGAAATATGCCAGAGGAGAGAGAGAGGTTGAGAATTTTAGGGAGAGGTAGAGAAAGAGAAGAAGACAGAGTACGGATGAGATGCGAGGGAAATAGATCTAGGGAGCAGGTGGTGGGGCAGAAGGACTGGAGCAGAGCAGAAACCTCAGAAACATAGAACAGCAGAGGGAGTGAGGTTAGGGGAAGTATTGTAAGGGGAAGAAGAAAGATGAGAGATCTCTTCCCTGATTGTAGAGATCTTGTCAGTGAAGTCAGTTGCAAAGTCTGAGGCGGTCAAGTTAGTAGGTGGAGGAGGGCGAAGAAGAGATTTAAATGTGTGAAATAGTCGTTTGGGTTTGTGGGAGAGTGTGGTTATGAGGGTATTGAAGTAATTTACTTTTGCAGAGGAAAGAGCCAAACTGTATGAGTGCAGCATAAATTTATAGTGGACAAAGTCAGATGCACAGTGAGACTTTCTCCAACAGCGTTCAGCAGTTCTGGAGCATTTTTGCAGGTATCGATTGAGCTTGGTGTGCCATGGTTGTTGTTGGGGTGCTTGCTGTGTTTAAATGTAGGAGGTGCCATGATGTCTACTTGAGAGGAGAGGGGGGGAATTGTAGAAGGAGGTTGCAGAGCTAGGGCAGGTGAGGTTTGAGATAGGTAAAAGAAGAGTTTGGAGATTACTGGAGAAATGCTCTAGGTCAAGACATTGGAGGTTTCTGTAAGATTGATGTTCAGACAGTGGTGTCAATTGGGTCTTAGGTATGCTGATATCAAAAGTCAGCAGATGGTGGTCAGATAGAAGAAAAGGAATATTGGAGAGATTAGAGGTGGTACAGAGATTGGTGAAGACGAGATCAAGAGTGTTTCCTGCTGTATGGTTTGCTAAATTGGACCATTGCATAAGGCCAAAGATGGAGGTTACAGAGAGCAGACGAGAGGCATCAGTGCAGTTGGGGTACATAAATCTAATACTATTTTTGACAATAAAGGGGTTAATGGCTCATGTACTCTGATCTAACCACGGAAATGCAATGCTGAACATATATATATATATATCACAGGTGGATGTGGGTTGCTATGTCAAAGTTCATGTTACAAGCGGACGTTGGGATACATTTGATTAGTTTTCTTTCCTTTGACTCGATATGAAACTGAAACGAAACACGCAGAATGGATTAGCTTGTTAACATATGTTGAGACAAATGACTATAAATTCCGTTATATGGAGGGAAATTGGCAACAAGCGATTTTCAGTGTCAGATTATCACAACAATGCACAGTAAAATAGCTTGGCTCGAATCACCAAATTCTTTAGTGGAGATATTGTCTATCTTTGTGGATCAATTCACTTTGATATATTGAAATGTTGTATTAACCAGAATTTTGAGAAGGACAGTAACATGAACCATATATAGTTTCTAACTGGTATTATTTAAATCCAATCTATTAGGCCAGAGAGAGGTCACATTTCTGGTTGATAATGAAAAACTGCATTTGTGATATTTGGGGACAATTTACGAATAAAATGTTGTAGACAAAAATAAACGTGTATTTCAAACATTTTGTAAAATCATTTAGCTGGGGATTGAGCAGAATGGATACATGAATTGCAAATTTTAGGCCGAGATGTATAAATTGTGGAATTAGAACATTATTTTTGTTTCCTAAAATGTCCAATCTTTGTTGGTTCTCGTTTTGTGAGTGTTTTATAATTTCATAGTTTTCTAAGTTTTATAAAGCACACAAACAGTTAATATTATAATATATTGGTAACATTGCTTTGTTATATATGACATATGACTTTACTTATGAATTGTAGCAAATTTAAATATTAATCTAAAGTGAATTCAAAGAGAATTTAAAATTTAAGGTTAAAATAGACAAAGTGGAAAAATTCTTTACGTTAGCTCTGCTTTCAGTTTGTCTATAAATTCAACATTCACTTTGAATTCTAACTTTAATAAATAATCGTATTAATGGAAAATATTTAGGTTAACAGAATAATGTTTCCTGGTATTTTTATCTTTAGATGGTCATTTCTGTTTATCTTTGCTACAATTCTGTGTTTAGTGGATATTTTAGGGCAATCTCTGGCTTACTAAACCTCAGGTGTCTGGAAATTGGACATCCTCACACTCTGAGGGCCAGTGGCCAGGGCATCCTCACACTCTGAGGGCCAGTGGCCAGGGCATGCTCACATTCCGAGGGCCAGTGGACTGGGCATCCTCTCACTCTGAGGGCCAGTGGACTGGGCATCCTCTCACTCCGAGGGCCAGTGGACTGGGCATCCTCTCACTCTGAGGGCCAGTGGACTGGGCATCCTCTCACTCTGAGGGCCAGTGGACTGGGCATCCTCTCACTCCGAGGGCCAGTGGACTGGGCATCCTCTCACTCCGAGGGCCAGTGGACTGGGCATCCTCTCACTCCGAAGGCCAGTGAACTGGACATCCTCTCACTCCAAGGGCCAGTGGACAAGGCATCCTCACACTCTGAGAGCCAGTGGACTGGGCATCCTCTCACTCTGAGGGCCAGTGGACAGGGCATCCTCTCACTCTGAGGGCCAGTGGACAGGGCATCCTCTCACTCCGAGGGCCAGTGGACTGGGCATCATCTCACTCTTAGGGCCAGTGGCCAGGGCATCCTCTCACTCTGAGAGCCAGTGGACTGGACATCCTCTCACTCCGAGGGCCAGTGGACTGGGCATCCTCACACTCTGACGGCCAGTGGACTGGGCATTCTCGCACTCTGAGGGCCTGTTGACTGGGCATCCTTTCACTCCGAGGGCCAGTAGCCAGGGCATCTTCTCACTCCGAGGGCCAGTGGCCAGGGTCTTACTCTTGGGGCCACTGGACTGGGCATCCTCTCAGTCAGAGGGCCAGTGCCCAAGGTGCTCTCTGAGCCATGTTTTCATTGACTTCCCCTAGCTGCCCACCAGGGAGAAGAAGAGGTGGGAGAAAGTCTCAGGACCATACTCAGCATGGCTCCCTATTAACCTCCCAACTTGTAGTAAATAAAGAGGGGAGACTACACACTGGGTCTCCCCCAGCTTCTTTGTGGTTTAATAGACCCCATGTTTTTAAATGATTTGGTGTTGAGATCCTCACTAATCTCTTGCTCTCCCAGCGTGTATTAATGTACAGTATTTAAAAACCTTTTCAGTTCACCATCAAAGGGAGGGTTAATAAAACATCTACAGGGTTATTCACGAAAGTGAGAATTTTCAAGAATTCAAAGTGAACTTCATGTTTAAAGCCAAAATAGCTGGCAGCAGACTTGGAGATTTTTAAAATTTAGCTATTTTGGCTTTCAATGGGAATTCCCTTTGAATTCTTACCTATTGTCAATCTGCTGAATAACTTGGTTATAGACACCAGCGTGTATTTTTATAATGCTTCTATTATTATAATAAGAATTAAGCATTTATTGCTGGTATTTTCCTCGCATTGTGCAAAGCCTGCAGTAAGATGATGGAGCTGTATTACATACAACGGATCCTTTAAGTGACATTTAGAGCTTGATTCATTTACTCTGCTATGTCCAGTAAATTGACTAGTGAACATTAACCCCTTCAGGACGGAGTCAATAGTGCACGTTCTGATCAAAACAAAATGTAAACAAAAACTGGAATTTGCGCTATATGTCAGTTCAACCGTAATTCACCGCTGTCACATTAAGTGCACCCACACCTATTATATATCATTTTGTTCAGGAGAAACAGGGCTTTAATTTATCATTAACTATTCATATATGGAGCGTAATTTATTATGAAAAAAATGTGAGAAAATAAGATTTTTTTTTAAATTTGTATTTCCGTCTGACATTTTAGCTGTGAATGTCATAATACTGTAAAAAAATGCACATATTTGTAATCAGCGATGTCTCACGAGTACAACAGTGCCCCCCATTAACAGGTTTTATGGTGTTTTGGAAAGTTACAGGGTCAAATATAGAACGTTCCATTTTCAAATTGAAATTTGCCAGATTAGTAATGTTACATTTGAGACTGTGTAGTAGCCCAGGAATGAGAATTACCTCCATAATGGCATACCATTTGAAAAAGTAGACAACCCAAGGTATTAAAAGTGGGGTATGTTTAGTATTTTTTAGTAGCCACTTAGTCACAAACACTGGCCAAAGTTAGCGTTCATATTTGTTTTTGTGTGAAAAAAGCAAAAAACTAATATTTGGCGAGTGTTTGTGACTAAGTGGCTACTGGACATACCCCATTTGCAATACCTTGGGTTGTCTACTTTTGCAAATGGTCTGCCATCATGGGGGTAATTCTTATTCCTGGGCTACCATACGCTCTCAAAGACCAATCTGGCAAATTTCAATGTAAAAAAAATGAAATGCAAGCCTTATATGTGACTCTCTAACTTTCCAAAACACCATAAAACCTGTACATGGGGGGTACTGTAATTCTCGGGAGACTTCACTAAACACAAATATTATTGTTTTAAAACAGTAAAACTTATTACAACAATAATATAGTCCATAAAAGTGCCATTCGTTTGTAAAAAATGCAAAAAACTTAACTTTTACTTAAAATATCATCGTTGTAATACAATTTACCAGTCTGAAACACTAATATTTGAGTTCAGCAAAGTCTCCCGAGTAAAACAGTACCCCCTATTTACAGGTTTTATTGTGTCTTGGAGAGTTACAGGGTCAAATATAGTGCTTGCGAATTAAATTCTCTGCACTTTCTCCCTGTGTTGTCAGGCATGTCAATCAAATTTTAATTAATCAAATCACATAATTATGTTAAAAGATTACTTAAATATACACGTAGAATTTTAATATATATGCATTTATAGGTATTTAAATTCTACGTGTATACTAATGTAATCTTTTATGTAATTATATGTATTTATCTATATATATTTATTTGCGGTTATTTGTATTTTATATATAGATAGATATATATATAGAATGTCATTTTAAGTGTATTTTGTTACCAATATATATATATATAATAACAAAATACAGTTAGAATGAAATTACATATGAATATATAATTTATATTAAATTTTGTTTCAATATTTTATTTATTTATTTTATTATTTTATTTATTTATTATTGTAATTATACGTATATATGTATATATATAATATATGTGTATATATCTATTATATATAATATATATATATTATATATATGTAATGTCATTCTAAGTGTATTTTAATACTAATATATGTTCTTATATTAATATTAAAATACACTTTGTATGACATTACATACATATACATATTATATATATAAATACATTTCTATTTTATTTTATAACATGTTAAATTATTTATTTTTTTACATTTTAGACAGTCCCCCTGCTGGCAGATCCACAGCCAGCCATAGGGGGCCATGTGATCGCTCTTTGAGAGCGATCACATGGCCCCCGGGGTCTTCCTTTGCCGTGGGAGGGCTACCTGGGCTGTCAGGCAGTCTTCCCGAAGCGGAGCGCCAGGAAGGTGAGTATACCGGGCACTCCAGGGGCTTCAGCCGTTACGGCGTTCTATGCTGCCGCAACGGCTTTAAAGCCCATTTAATGAGGGACGGCATAGAACGCCGTAATGGCGTTAACGGGTTAATATCCCAGACATTAAAAAGGTAAGAAACTATTCAGAAGTAAAAATGTTCATTGTTCGGGTTGTGTGGAAACAATATTTGTCCCATGTCTTTCAAATATTTATTTGTTTAAAGGGACATTCTAAGTACCAAAACTACTTTAGCTCAGGGGTGGTTTTGGTGTATAGATGACAGTATAACTCGAGCTTTTATGCATTCATCCATTGTTTGTTGGGTGTATCTGACACTTTGTTTCGATTAGTTGTGCATTAATACAGATGTCCAAGGTCTACATCTAAAGACTAACCCAGGTGTGGACTCCTTGTAACTAGTGCTAGAAGGATATCAACCGCTGACGAGGCAAATTAGCAGCCAAAACAATTGTATAGAATTGCTGTGTCTTATGTCCAGAAGCAATTCAGTTCTGGATGCCTGTGTGGATGGTATCCGTCTGCTATGAATGTGGTATAAGTTCCCAGTGCGATGGCAAATGTAAATTTAAGACCTGAGAGTGAACTATCCAAAGGGCAAGCGGCAAGCTTGTGTTGACTGTATCTTTTTCGTTATGGTGAAAGATTATCCAACCGTCTACACGGGTCAAATGTCCATCCAATATCTCATCATAGACATTGCCATCAGCTGTGCTAGAGTGTGGGCTGTCATTGAATCTCATTGATATTGGTCTACATACTGATCAGTTTCATTCGCTAATGTCACTTTGTAACAGTCTTCCCAAAACAACCGTGAAATCCCAGCGACCGTATGAGCAATCACAGCCCGGCAAACTGCCGGTGTGCCCACCCCTCCATGAACTCGCTTAACTGACTGCTGAATTACTGTCAATAATCTCTGGAAATAGGAGGAAAGGCTGGGAGGGGAGATGGGAAGATGTACATCGAGGACCTACAGACAACATGAAATGTGTTTTCTCAGTTTGCGCATGATGGTTCATGTTGTCTCTTTGATCCCTTTTTTTTTCCCAGCTCAATCTGTGTCACAAATGCCCTCCTCTCTCAATCTAATGAACTCAAAGCATCACTGCATCTTAGGTTCGGCTGTCTGTTCTTGCATAGTTAATATTAAAAATGTACTAACTGCGAGGCTGAGAAATCAAATTATGCACATAAATATGCTGGCATTGCAAAGGAGGCGGCAGAAGCTGAAGTTAGCAACATCGATGCCAGTTCACATTTGCAAATCCGCCGTCAATCTGTCATTAAACATGTTATCAAATGATGATAAGTGTATGCCTCGTGTTGCGTTGGTATGCTCGCTCTCCGTGTTGACGTGCATTAATGGAATAATGCACATTAACATTGCGATGCTCGGGTGAACAGAAAACATTTTCTATCTGTCTCACTTTGTTTCCCCTTGTGGCCTCCAATAAGTGTTCATGTTATCAGATTGCCATAAAATGGGAAAAAACACATTCTTTCTAATTATCAGCCCTATCGGAGTTTATATTTTGTTCTCCCCTCGTGTCCCTTGGGTTGTTTTTTTTTTCAAGAAAAATAAACAAATAATAAAACAAGTCTGTGTCTTTAAATATACATTGATTCATTGCAAGAGTCTGGACGTGTGAAGCTAAAGATCAGGTGTTTTCTGTTAGAGGTGGGATGACTAAAAGGTAAAACTACAAATCCCATGATGCTGGTGATCAAGATGCTGACTGCTCCTTTGCGAGGGCATTGGCTTTTCGACACTCTGCTCTCTTCTAATATGTGATAGGAAGAGTTTAAAAAGCATGATTCATGGGAGCAGCAGAGAGCAGAGGGTTATATAATACTGAAATTAGCCAACAACAGGAGTACTATAAATGAAGAGGGCACCACTTTGGATGGGCATGTTACTAGATGGACAACATGGTTGCATTATGGTGGACATAGGTTGTTCTGTGCAAGTAGTTATGGTGCCACAAAATGCTGAGATTACTCTGCTACAGGTTATTCTTCCTCCATTCCATAATCTGCCCCAGCCCAGCTTCCTCCATTCCATAATCTGCCCCAGCCCATCTTTCTCTGCTCCATAATCTGCTCCAGCCCATCTTTCTCTGCTCCATAATCTGCTCCAGCCCATCTTTCTCTGCTCCATAATCTGCTCCAGCCCAGCTTTCTCTGCTCCATAATCTGCCCCAGCCCAGCTTTCTCTGATCCATAATCTGCCCCAGCCCAGCTTCCTCCATTCCATAATCTGCTCCAGCCCAGCTTCCTCTGCTCCATAATCTGCTCCAGCCCAGCTTCCTCTGCTCCATAATATGCTCCAGCCCAGCTTTCTCTGCTCCATAATCTGCTCCAGCCCAGCTTCCTCTGCTCCATAATCTGCTCCAGCCCAGCTTCCTCTGCTCCATAATCTGCTCCAGCCCAGCTTCCTCTGCTCCATAATATGCTCCAGCCCAGCTTTCTCTGATCCATAATCTGCCCCAGCCCAGCTTTCTCTGATCCATAATCTGCCCCAGCCCAGCTTCCTCCATTCCATAATCTGCTCCAGCCCAGCTTCCTCTGCTCCATAATCTGCTCCAGCCCAGCTTCCTCTGCTCCATAATATGCTCCCAGCCCAGCTTGCTCCATAATCTGCTCCAGCCCAGCTTCATCTGCTCCATAATCTGCTCCCATAATCTGCTCCCGCCCAGCTTTCTCTGCTCCATAATCTGTCCCAGCCCAGCTTTCTCTGCTCCATAATCTGCTCCAACCCAGCTTCCTCTGCTCCATAATCTGCTCCTACCCAGCATTCTCCGCTCCATAATCTGCTCCAGCCGATCTTTCTCTGCTCCATAATCTGCTCCAGCCCATCTTCCTCTGCTCCATAATCTGCTCCAGCCCATGCTTCCTCTTCTCCATAATCTGCTTCAGCCCAGCTTTCTCCACTCCATAACCTGCTCTAGCCCAGCTTTCTCTGCTCCATAGCCTGCCCCAGCCCAGCTTCCTCTGCTCCATAATCTGCTCCAGCCCAGCTTTCTCCGCTCCATTATCTGCTCCAGCCCAGCTTTCTCTGCTCCATAATCTGCCCCAGCCCAGTTTTCTCTGCTCCATAATCTGCTCCAGCCCATGCTTCCTTTGCTCCATAATCTGCCCCAGCCCAGCTTTCTCTGCTCCATAATCTGCCCCAGCCCAGCTTTCTCTGCTCCATAATCTGCTCCAGCCCATGCTTTCTCTGCTCCATAATCTGCTCCAGCCCAGCTTTCTCTGCTCCATAATCTGCTCCAGCCCAGCTTTCTCTGCTCCATAATCTGCTCCAGCCCAGCTTTCTCTGCTCCATAATCTGCCCCAGCCCAGCTTTCTCTACTCCAGCCATTGCTTCCTTTGCTCCATAATCTGCCCCAGCCCATGCTTCCTTTGCTCCATAATCTGCCCCAGCCCAGCTTTCTCTGCTCCATAATCTGCCCCAGCCCAGCTTTCTCTGCTCCATAATCTGCTCCAGCCCATGCTTCCTCTGCTCCATAATCTGCTCCAGCCCAGCTTTCTCTGCTCCATAATCTGCTCCAGCCCAGCTTTCTCTGCTCCATAATCTGCTCCAGCCCAGCTTTCTCTGCTCCATAATCTGCCCCAGCCCAGCTTTCTCTACTCCAGCCATTGCTTCCTTTGCTCCATAATCTGCTCCAGCCCATGCTTCCTTTGCTCCATAATCTGCCCCAGCCCAGCTTTCTCTGCTCCATAATCTGCCCCAGCCCAGCTTTCTCTGCTCCATAATCTGCTCCAGCCCATGCTTCCTCTGCTCCATAATCTGCTCCAGCCCAGCTTTCTCTGCTCCATAATCTGCTCCAGCCCAGCTTTCTCTGCTCCATAATCTGCTCCAGCCCAGCTTTCTCTGCTCCATAATCTGCCCCAGCCCAGCTTTCTCTACTCCAGCCATTGCTTCCTTTGCTCCATAATCTGTTACAGCCCATGCTTCCTCTGCTCCTTAACCTACTCCAACCCCTACTTCCTCCACTATATAATCTCCTCCTGCCCAGCTTTCTCTTCTGCATAATAAACTCCAGCTTGTGTTTTCTATGTTTAAAATCAGATCCCATAGGCCAGCATAAGAGGCTCCTGTTTTGCGGAGACTGTTTCTGTAAGGAAGGGGTATTCCTGCTATCGAGACTTGCCATGCATGTTGTGAGGGAACCTCCTGTGCCACTGACTTTTGGAGAGACTTAAAGGCCAACCTCCTGCCTATTGGCCTGGTCCCAACAACCCCCTAGTAAGAGGCTACTGTCACTGTGGGGAGGCTTATGGGTCCCTGAATGCTTAATGTGCTTTCCAACCAGACTTGAGCATGAGGTCTGGTGTTAACTGTGAAAGAGGTCCTCAGCAACCCCAGACAAGCTTGGGTGACTGGGTCTGAAGTGCTACAGAGTCCCTGGTAGCAGAAAAGAAGCTGGCCTGGTGGAGATGCTCAGTCTGACATTACAATAGCATTAAGGTGTTTTAAAAAAAGTTTATTAATTTGCATATTATTTTTAAAATACATTATTTATATAAAACATTAAAATTTACAGATCATTTGTTTAGCTAAAGTTTCTCAGCAGACAGGAAGCATTTGAAAATCGTCCATCTGAGAAATGTAAGACAAATATAAACCAATTCAACAAATCCATTAATAGTGTTTTCTGGGATGAGACCCTATGAAACAAACACTAATAATAAAATGTGACCATTTATCTTGAGTAAATCGCACTCCACTCTGCTTTGTTCTTTATCAGCTACAAACAGGCTCACCCCTCGAAATAAAATGCTGATCGGAAAGCAGTGTTTGTGTGAGCGGTTTACATGGATGCAGTGAATCACTAGCCTAACGTTTACGCTCTCAAATACATATCTGGATTTACTTTATTGATCCTTCCCAAAGGCAGGTAAAGCCACCGTGGATTTATAAAATTTATTTTAGAGGCCTTAAAGTAAGCTTTGAGTAAATAATGTCCCCGGTTTGAACTGTCAGCTGTGGATGTAAAGTAAATCGATGTGAATCTTTAAAAAAATAATCATGTTAAAACAATCCGGACAATGTCTGCCTACATTGCTGTGCATGGACTAACATTAGTGCGTAGAAACTCGTACAAAGCATTATCGCTGAGCAGACCTGACCAATCAAAGCAAAACGTTAACGTTAAAGCACAATCCACACTTACTATACAATTCCAATTTACTGCTGTATGTGTGGATACACAGCTTACACATGGAATTACTCTAGGAAAGCTATCTTATGGCTTAGAAAACAAACCTAGCAAGTATGCTAATAAAATTCAATTTTATTCATTTATTTGTTAAAAGAAACAGTCAATGCACCATAACCACTACAGTGCAATGGGGAACCCCTCAATTTAAGTAGTAAGACTGTTTGCTAATTGTTTGATCATTGATACAAATAACGTATCAATTGTACAATGGTCCACAGTATACTAAATAAAACTGCCCTCATTAAGATAGTTTGATCAACAGCCATTACAGAAGATGTAATAAAGATCACACGTGATCAGGAATAGACACGTGTCTCAAAATGGTAGCTGGCAAAGCATCATGGGAGTTGTCCACTTCTAATCTAGAGTTTCTGTGAAGTATGGTCAGTTCCATAACTCCTGCTTTAAATCCTGGCCCACTAACATTTCAGTTCTGTAGTGTTTAAAAAAATAATAAAGAAAATGCTGTAATTGTGAATATTGTTCCCAGTTACAATGTTAGAGTCCGGTTGGGGATATGACTGGGCTATAGATATAGACACCAGTTCGATGGAGGTTCAGGACGCTCACTGGGACTGAGCTGGTTAATATCTGATTCTCATGTTTCTGTTTCTGGCATGGAGAGTTTAAAAACGTCTTGCCGGCACATGAAATTCACTTAAGATGAACAATTTACACTAGCCAAATCACTTCATTGGGCCGATTGCCACAACCCACTCTTTGGCTGGGATATGCCACTATTTTTTTGTTTTAATATTGTGCCTTTTATTACTTTGGAAATAGTTAAGTGGTTCTGTATTTCGCAGTTTGTTGGCTGCTCGGAGCTTGTTATCATCCGCAAGATCGGAACATCATGGTGTAATTTTCCATCTTTTGATCTGTCCAATATATTACAATATCTAATACTAACAGAATATCCTGACTCCAAATAACTCCTCCGCTTCTCATACACAATGAAGTCACGCTGTTTATGTAAGAATATACGGAGAGGGCACTGGATTTGGGAATAGAAATGTGCAACATGGGAACATCTTTTTTTTTATTATTATTATATTAAAATATATATATAAAAATTTCATAGTGCAGGGATTAACATACAGGCTTGTGATGCCACGACAGCATTGACTAGCATATTGCAAATTCTCAGGTAGGTATCATGTCATGGCAAATAAAGAGAGTGCACATTTATTTGGCTGAAGTATAGTCTGAGCTTAAGACCAGAGAAAGTACAGAATAAGAATGGTAGCAGTGGATGGAGGAAGCTGTTGCGTCAGAGTGTGGAGGTTATAATAATGCAGGAGCAGTGTGTAAAACATTCAAGGAAAAACAATGTCAGCTCTATCAGAGCAGATTTGCAGTGCCAGAGAAAGGGAGGGCATAATGTCCACTCATCTGGGCAGCACATGAGGAGGAACTCAGAGCAGTCATCCTATGCCCAAGCTGGGTATACTCCTCGTACGTTTGTGCAGTACACTCGATTGAGTAGTCTCTTCCTCCCAGTAAAAGACCCTTGGAGAAGCATGCCTCAAGGTGTCACCCGCTCATTGAGTTTCAGGCATCTTGGTCTTCCTTTTCCGAGTAAGAGAATGCCAGCCGGGGTGAACAGCGTCGCTGAGAACAGCGGTTCGCCGATTGTGCGGCTTTGAAAGTGAGGTGAGTCTCCGGGTGGGTCTCAGTATGGAAGTGTTGGGGATGGAAGGGACGGCTGCATGGGTAGTAGCGTGGTATGTAAAGGGTCCCTCAGGCCTCCCTCTGTGGTCTCTCCCCTTATCCCCTACCTGAGCCATGACCAGTTGCACCAGTTTCATCGTTTCCTCCAGAGTAGCCCAGAAGTGGGCAATGATTGCTTCCAATTTAGAGGAGATGTGGCAGGAGAGATCCATTGAGTTGGCTGAACTGTGTAGACTCTGGCCTCGTGTTCCAGACACTGTTGCGTCTGCCATCTTGATGGATTTTCTCTCACTCCAGGTGAGTATGTTGTTAGAGATTCCTCCCCAGCACCGACATCTTAGGTTTTGCTAGGGTGGACCGGGATATTCCCCACCGCTCTGGGGGTGGGAAGGGGGTCGGAATACTGCTGCACTGGTCCACGAACACGAAAGCAAGGCGATCGTCCGCCTCTCCTTGTCTCCGTCCCCGGCAGTCCGCAGCTAAATTTCTCAGGCTCCCCACGGTGTACACCCCCAGAAGAAGTGTCATAAGGCTTGCCCAAGATTCACTGACCAGAGATGGGCACAGGATGAGTCGTGGCAGGCTCCACCCCCCATAGGAACATCTTTTAAAAGAAAAAAAACTATTGTAAAAATTAATCAATCTATCTGTCTGTATGTATGTCTGTCTGTCCATCTATCTATGTTCATCTGTCCATCCAGCTGTCCACCCACCCACTTGCTCGTATGTCCATGCTCTTTATTTAGGTTCATAAGTTATTCAACGTGATTTAGATTTTATTGCCACATGTATGCTTTGGTCCTTTATTAAGTTTCCTCTCACATTTTCACACATTCCCAAATGCAGTCTTGGTTCTAGATGTTTTTCGTGGCTGGGACTGTGTGGTACTCATGGGTTCTCCACCTCCCCCTCGTGCATCTTTGAAGCAACATCAGCATTATGGATTCATCCTTCACATCCTGATGGTGCGCCCCAACGTTCAGTATGAAAGAGGTGTGTAGCATCAGTTCTTAGCTAGAACAGCGTTCACCGAATACTTATACGAATGCTATACGAGTGTTTCACTCTCAAAAAAATAAGTGGAAGACCTCCATGTGCTTCCTGATTAGTTCTCTAAGCGATAAAAAATAATTTGTGACTCTCTACTCAAAAACTGTAAAGATTTATTTACTCTTTCTAGCAAAAATAACCTTTTTTTTATTTATACCAGATAGTGTTTCCAGCGATTTCGAGAAAAAGAGATTGATTATGCTTTGGAAACAACATTGGAAAAATCGTCCTTGATTTGCAGTGTTTAAAAACATCAGAATATTTGTTTCATTTAAAAAATATGAAAAGGATGCAAAACAACATAAAAAGATACACCAGGAAAGCGAATTGCAAATTTTAGGTGAAATCAGGTGAATTACAGAAATTCTCCAATATAGCTATTTTTGTCTAAAATAAATCCTTAAAGGGACTCTCCAGTGCCAGGAAAACAAATCATTTTCCTGGCTCTGCAGGTCCCCACTCCCTCTCACCCCCCATCCCAAGTTGCTGAAGGGGTTAAAACCCTTTCAGTGACTTACCTGTATCTAGCGCCAATGTCCCTCAGTGCTGGGTCAGAGGCCGCCCACACTCCTCCCCCTCCAACATCATCCAGCAGGGGAGACCTATTGAGCATGCGCGGCCGCCGCCGGCGGAGACCTAATGCGCATGTGCGTCAATTCCGCGCACGCGCATTAGACCTCCCCATAGGAAAGCATTGAAAAATGCTTTCAATGCTTTCCTATGGGGATTTCAGCGACGCTGGAGGTCCTCACATAGCGTGAGGATGTCCAGCGACGCTATAGCACAGAAAATCTGTGCTATAAACATGGAAGTGCCCTCTTGTGGCTGTCTAGTAGACAGCCACTAGAGGAGGAGTTAATCCTTCAAGGTAATTATTGCAGTTTATGAAAAGGGTAGTGGGAGTTGGCACCCAGACCACTCCAATGGGCAGAAGTAGTCTGGGTGCCTGGAGTGTCCCTTTAAATCTGAGATAAAATAGTAAACATTTGTGGCTTCATGGTTGAAGCTGCCAGAGATCTCCATTAAAGGTGAGTGCTCGTGCTAAGTTACAGACTCTGTGACCCAGGTGTCCTCTGTAAATGTCATGGTCACTTCAAATCTTATAAAGAAGGAATTGGTTATCTGCAATCACAGCTGCATTGCTAATTTGTGTATTAGTCTCAAAAATGAAAATACAAAAATTTACCAAATATGCCTCACTTTTAAAAAAATGATGGACTGCTAATTGTACATTGACAGGACTATTTATGAAATATGGACTTCATCATGGCATGAGATTAAAAGGGGCTTAGAAGGGTGCGAGGCCTGACACTCAATGATACCAGACGTGTCTCCTCATACCTCCGGCTCTCCTAACACTAAACTACGTCTGAAATTGCTTTTCTGGGACGCAGAAACTCCTCTGAAACAGCTGTGGACCAATACTATACTAGCCTGAACCGATTATATGTGTGGAGTGTTCCGGTCCGAAGGGCTTTCACCAGGGTTTCGCCTCATGGCCTAGTGCATCAGATGACAGGGAGCGGCCGCCGACCTCCCAGTCTGCAGAGCACTGCTCATTACAGCCTCTCTGCAGCTCTGTTACCCTCCCCTACCCCCTCCCCCCCCCCGGACCGGTGGGGGTTATCCCGGTCCTCATCAGAACAAGCGACTAATCCCCAAAGGCAAAGAAAATAGTAATCTGCCTGACAAGCCAGGGCCTTGTGGCATACCCAAAATGGCCGCTGCACCGACCGAACACCCAGTGTCCCATTGGGAAGAAAAGTTTAATGCAGCTTTTGATGACATATGTGCAGCCTTTTGGTCCCGGATTGAGTCTTGCCAGCAGCAACTACCACTCACCTCGACCGCAACAGGGGATGTCCCCAGCGGCGATCCAGCTCTCTGACCCTCCTCCAGGCCGGGAGCCAAGATGGAAGTACTGTCCGTCAGCTGTCCACCTGTGGAGCGGGAACCCTGCAAAGTCCACACACTGGAGATTGCAGGATTGGAGTGCGGAGTGTAGGTGGCACCCACAGGGGTACAGCTCAAATACAAGCGGCTGCTCCTCTTCATACTCACCTTCCTAGGTTGAAGGCTACTAGGAGTTACCCCTCAAAGCATCGCCCACGTAAGCGGAGACTCAGACATAGATGACGGCGACAGTCTACACCGACCCTCTGCTGTACCCTTCGGGGAAAGGACTTTAGCTTCACAAGTTTCAGAGCCTGTGGTTTCAGGATGCCTGCCTCTCTTCTGACATGGGGCTTTGGGGCTGTCAAGCCTTATTACTGCACAGTTGCCACTGCCAGCGATCTCTTGGCTCCCCTTTACAACCTTCCAAGTGAGGGAATAGGCTGAATCTGGACTCTTTTTATTCTTTACCTTCTCTTACCTTACATTTGAGCTGTGATTAACGGGGTGTTGGCAGGGCGACTTAGGTGCAGTGGAGTTACCATGAGCAGTTGTGTGGTCTTCAGGCATTAGTCACAAGTGGGCAGCCCCATGGAAAGTGCACCTAGTGGCAGAAACTATTTAGAATCAATCTGATGTTAGCCTCCGTTTCCGCGACATTGGATCTCAATATGCCTTAAGATGCTATGAATACATAGGTGTTTTACCTTTTAGCTGCTCCCAGTTTCTGTTAACCTAACATGACTTCAAAAACCTGTAAAAATGTGCAGATTCTTCCAATGCCATGTGAATGCTTTACTATGTCTGCTTCTTGTTGCTACTGTGGCACTATGCGCTTAGATGTATTTGGATGCACAAAAAAAAAAAGCACGCAAGATGCCTTCAACATGCATGTAGCACGTCCACCTACACATACTCTACATTAATAGACAAGCTCACACAACATGCCATCCTCAAGCTCAGCATGGAAAATACCAGGCTACTGACACAAACATGTACGCGCTCCACTTTACATTTGTTCACGCTAAAGTTCAGCAAGTTTCACGCATGTTTATCATAATATAAAATTGTGCACGTTCACTCTACTACCCAAATTGTACAGCTTGATAAGATGCCAGAGGACTGCCGTTGGGGTACCTCGGGCATATATGTACCTATCTTATGCACTGCAAAAAAAAAAAAAATGAAAAAAAAGGGGTAAGAATTACCTTTCTATGTTAAAATGATGACTTTAATTATATTTGTTATATGCGTTATATGGTCAGATTTCTTAGAATCACTTACGTCAATCTGTTCCATTTCCTGTTTCCCAGATGCCACCAGAATCCTCTAAAATCAGATCTGCTGAAAACAATGGTGATCTCTGCAATGAGCCATTGCATTCTAAACACCATAACTGCTACTGTTTACTGTAATGGTTCTGCTGCAAGGAGTCTGACACTCTATTTTTTGTCAAACCATTCTCAAGTGGTTCGAAAAAAAAAAGGTGATCTCTCTGGCATTCCCTTCTGTTACTTATATGATATGGGAAAGTTATACTACAGCAAGTAGCATGCCAAACCGTCGTCAGAGGTCGAAAGACAACTGGACCTGGAGAATTTCTCCAATTGACCAGTTTGGGATAAAATTAGCTTTTCCATGATCAATTCTCCAAATTTCCCATTTTATTGTATAAACCCTGTTAAAATAATATACAAATCATTATCTGATATTTGAACAGCAGTGTAGAGCCTCTGGATCACAGTTCTCAAAATGTAAATATAAATATTCTATTACCATTACATCATTGCTGGCACCGAGCTCTGGTTATTCACAGACTCTTGAGTGAGGCCGCATAAGGTCACATTACTTGATGCATCCGAAAGGCGGATATCGCATATACAGCACCTTATCCCAGCATTCAGACTGGCCTCATACATCATAAGGAACTCATTGACTAATGGTTGGTATCAGGTATAAGCACGGCTGGCAGTACAGACATGAATTCCTGTAAACCATGTCATCAAGGTCCATCTAGTATGCTGTCCTTTTGGAGTGCCATGCATGATCTACAGATTACTCATCTTTCAACATGGCTTCCTGTTTGACAAATACATGTGGATTCTCTTATAGTTTAATTTGTTTTCTTGGTAGGAATTCTAAGTCAGCTGCATAGTATAAGCCTGTGAGATTGGTTAATGCCGCAATCATAGAACTGGTTGATATTTCAAGGTTTCAAGTTCCAATCCTGGAGGTATCTCTTCAGCCTTTCAACATGCCAAACTCTATAATGTAAATCTATTAAGAATGAGTAAAAACTCTCAATACTCTGATAATCTGGCTGAAGACCACATTGAAGCACAGTTATTTCCATGGGGAGAAGATAAAGCATTTCTTTTGGTACTTTTAATCTGTATTACGTCACAGTATGTATGTTCCATTTTGTGGGTAGTCAACCTAGTGTCAATTACTCGATCTACATCAGTGGAAACCTGCAAAGTTTATTATGAGCAAAACCTGCTTTTATTTAGCTCAATCCTTTTCTTTTCTTTTTTCCTTCATTTTTCACGTACTTCCATGAGTGTGCCCTTAGGTTCGGATATCTTCCAAGAGCCAACTGCAAAAGGTTCATTAAAATGCACCTCTCCATTGCCCTGAAGGCACCCCAAGCATGCCTCGAGGCTACTGCGCAGAGAAAACCCATAACTTAAAGAAATCTTTCTAGGTGTAATGGGTTGGTACAATAATGGCAGGCGTCAGCAAATAGTTAATGGTTTTCTATTTTACAAAGAAAAGTCAAGACACTCTTGCGATCCTTGATGTTAATGAAGGTGTCATATATTGTCTACAGAAAGTTGTGCCTGGCAATCTTCTTTTTTGCGGATGCCTAAACCAGTGACATTTCATCTCACATTCAAAGAGCACTACCTTAATGAAATTCATAATTAACATATTCTAATTGTGCTGAGCGCTGTGATGATTTTGACAGAACTCTCTTTCCATGTCTAATTTGATGCTAATTTAATCTGTTTCTCTCCCGCAGACATGACCTTTCTTGATTGAGTTTCACTAAGGAAATTTTTTGATGGATTGATTTATCAGCAATTGCAAAAAAAATAAAAGAAAGAAAAAAAAACAACAATGGTTCTGGGTACATTAATGAAAATATAAAGTAAAGCAAATGGCCCTCGCATCACACTCGATGCTGAACTTTCCGTTTGTAAAACTCAGCTAATTGTCCTGAGGCTTGTTTGGAATCTTTTCGTGAATGTCTGTGACGCCTTGAGAGTTGATAAACACGGATGGAATTCTGAAGATTGCTTAATCTAGTATTTACTAAATGAACCCAGCAGCATCTCTCTCAGGCACTGCATCTGAAGTCAACACTTCTCGTACTCACTCTGAATACAGTGTTAGGTTTACAGTAGTACCTCGACTTCCTTTCCTAAAGAAACTCAAGACCTCATCGATATTAAAATAAAAGATCTCAGTTTGATAGAACATTATCTTTGTGTAGCTACAGAAAATGATGTGTTTTATCCAATGACTTGACCCAAGTTGGAGCTGAATGTTCCTTCTTGTTATTAGCCTACATCAGTAGGTAATAGTCAGGTTCAATAGATTTACAGAGTTTTAGGAGACTCATGTTTACCAGGTACTTGGAGAAGATATACTTGGTTTGATTCCTTCTGTAAACAATGTGTTTTGATGGAACTGTTAGGTGTTAGAAAATGTATTTATGGTAATGGTTCTTAAAGCAACATTCTAATGTTAACAATAAAAACATGTCATGTACTATCAATGTTAGCAAGCTATACTAACCTTTTAGATTCAAGGAGAAACTTAATTAAGTAAAATAAAGCACATTTAATGACTATTATTCCTTCGGCTCCCACACCTAGTGCACATGTGTAGCACACTACATCAATCAGCATCTCCTCGTAGAGGACTCATGCATCTCTATGGGGAGTGAGCAGTATTTTCAGGCTGAGTGTAAAGACGTCAAACGTCAGTCCCGTAAAGATTGTGGGCCCACTCCTGGAAGTCCCTCCAGTGGCTTTCTCTTTCAAAAGGCAGTGTTTACATTCATTTTGTCTTTGCATCAGAACCACTTTAAGCTGCAGTAGTTCTCGTGCTAAGTGTGTGGCTTTGTCATTTTGAGATGGAATCAGATAAGTAGTTAGCTTTCTGGCTCACTTTTCAGTTTATAAATTAACTTTGAGTGAACTCAATGAACTCTTCTTCCATTGCAGTTGAGTAAAACACATTCTCATGTCAAACGGATTTACATGGCATTGGCAAAAGGCCAGTAAACTGTTTATTGTGGGTATTTACCTGGCCACTAATCGATAGGCTGTGCCTTTTGCAATGAATGGGGCCATTGATAAATCATGAGGACTCAATTATGGGTGAAGAACCTCGTATTTGATACATACATCCAGGTGGGTAAGATATTACTCTGAACAAATGACCTCACTAACCCCCAACTTTTATAAAGCTTAAATCTGCAGTTCCAAACATTTCTATCAAATTCTGGAAAGTCAATCATTAACCATCCTACAGAACTCTTGCCAGACACTACAGGAACCGATATCTGCACCATAACCTTTTTTAACCACAAATAATGATTTTGCTAATCTTCCCTGTGAAAGAGAGCTACGTTGGTGTCCTCCATCATAATCAATTGGCGTGAAGATACAGAACCAGATCGAGAACTGCCTAGGATTAGAAAGGGAATCTAGTCTCTTAAAGGGTTACTCCAAGCACCATGACCACTTCATTGATTTGAGTGTCCACAAGCTGGATGCACATCACATACCTGTCAAAATGAGATCAGTGGGCAGACCATTGCCTGTTTGTGCCATTACAGGGAATTGTGGGCAGGGTATTCCTTGCATCATTACCATTATGCGGACTGTGGTTATGACACATCCAGTAACCCTTTAACACATCAAATCAAATGCTCTGCTCTCCTCTTGTCTAATTTTATAAGCTATGTGCCTCTACAAGTTCTGATATCACATTAGATAGTTTGATCATGTTGTAGAACTGTGCAACCACATTGGACTTTCATTTCAATGTAGCTCAAATATAACAAATGTCTTTCCTTTTACAGGAAAAATAAAAAGATTCCCAGCAAAATGCTTTGAAGTAGAACTTAGACTGGGATATTGCTTCTACCTCCGTCCAAATGAATTCTATGTGCTGTGACTGTTTTTTAGATTATTTTCCCTGTGTTTACCTCTCCATCTCCCTAATCACTTCCTTAACCAGAATCGTTCCCTACTGACATCATCTTTCAGCTTTTGCAGAGTTTTTACTCCGTTGCCAAATATATGTAAGCTTTCTCTACAGGGATCGTATATTTCGCGTAGGGAAATCCTGGGCAAAGCCTGCGAATAACAATAACTCATTGGAGCTTCTGTAAAAATAAATGGAGAGTCGGCTCCCAAAATACTCATTGGTGCTAAACCCAAGCAAAGAAGCTAAATGATTTAGATCAACAATAAAATTAAAAAATATAATAGTATATTTAATGAGTTTTGTAATGTATTAAAGAGTCTATTTAAAGGAGAACCATCAATTTGATAGATTTTAATATAATGTTTACTTTCCTTCCAGTTACCAAATATGAGTTTGTGAAGTCTGAAAAATAAAAGTAAAATGTGGAAATCTGTGTGGCTGTGTTTATCTAGAACTGATTGCAACCATCTTGTCATGCCTGCTTTTTGTTGTGACTGTTTATTGATGTTTGAGAGGATAGTGTGTTTTACCTGATAAACCACAGATTTACTCACTAGGCTGCTGTACCCTTGCCATTAGCCCAGCATGCTCCTTCATTCTACACAGCGCATCGTACGTACGGACATTGACAGTAGGGATGTGCATGGGCAAAAAAATTTGGTTTGGTTCAGCACTTCAGCAATTCGGGACTTCGGGACTTCAATTCAGCACTTCCAAAATTCGGGAATTCGGAAATTCTGCACTTCGGTTCGGCAATCCGAAATTCGGAACTTCATCAATTCAGGACTTCGGTACTTCGGCACTTTGGGCCTTCAGGACTTTGGCAATTCCCTAAGCCTAACACTACCCCTAATCCTACCCCTAACCTTACCCCTAACCATACCCCCTAACTCAAACCCTACCCCATAACCCTAACCCCAACCCCAACCCTACCCCAATCCTAACCCCTAACCCTACCCCTAATCTAACAACTACCCCAACCACAACCCTACCCCTACCACTAGCCTTAATCCAAACCTTACCTTAACCCTACCCCTACCCCTAACCTAACCCTTACCCCTTACCCCTAACCCTACCCCTAACCTAACTTCAACCCTAACCCCAACCCTACCCCTAACCCTAGTAAGGTTAGGGTTAGATTCCGGTCATCATTCCCTTAATTTTCCCTCCCTCTCCTGTTTTGCCACTTTTCTGAAATCCGAAGCACTTCGGCACTTCCGAAATTCGCCACTTCCGAAATTCGGATCGGTTCGGCACTTCCAAAATTCGGCACTTCAGCAATTCAGACATTCGGAAGCATCCGAATGTCTGAATAGCCGAAATTCATCAGAATTTAAATTCGGACCGAAACGAATTGCACATGTCAAATTGACAGTTGTATTCCACAACATCATGAAATCACTGCAGAATAACTTGGTATTTATTGATGTTCATGGTCCCCTCCACAATGAATGGAGATGACTGGGATTGTTGTAACAAAAGCCCTAATCCCACTGGCATTAGTGATAGATGATGTCTTTCTTATTGTGATTGAGCATTGTTTTATTAATTTGAATATCTGCCGTCCAGTCCTCCATTACATCTAGTAGTCTGTATTTCTATAGCTTGATTTATAAAAACATGACTGGAGCTGGATCAGGCCTCCCAACTGTCCAGATTTCAGTGGGACAGTCCCGATTTTGAGGACCTGTCCTGCCATATTGGTTTTGTGTCCTGGTGTCCTCCATCCAGGGACATCAGGGAACTGTCCTGAAGCAGCACAATGCCAGTGCATCATTAGGCGCAAATGTGCTGTGAATGCGCTCTAGGACCACGCAGAAAGCACTTTCTGTCAGTTTGGCATGCTTGACGTCCCTCTACATCACAAATTTATAATTGTGATAGAATACAGGTTGTTATGAATGGGTTTCTTCAGATTAGGACAAGACTGTCCATAGGTTGATCCCCAACCTAAAACCACCAAGGACATGTGCATGATGGGAAAGTTTAGTTCAGTTAAATAATATTTTAGTTTGAAAAATCCAGTGCTCGTTAATGGCTCAATTCGGCTAAATATAGTCCGCAGAAAAATATTCAGGAAAACATTTGAACAAATCAAAAAGGGTGTAAACATGAGCTAGTACTGCAAAATATAGACATAGTATAATATTATGTATATGTTGCAGTACACTGCACATTTTCCCACTATTTGGTTCATAGATTAAGTTAGAAAAAGTAACCAATAACGAAAAGACGAGGAGTAGCAGCGACAATAAATAAATAAGCTCAGAATACTAAGTCAAATGAATATATTCAGCCAAAGTGCTTGGTTTGCTTGGCTATATAGTTCCATATGGAGATTCAGAGATACAGAATTATTCCGAAACGCTGATGGCCCAAATTTGGCCAAATCTGAATGCACAAGTCTATCACTGCTTCCATTTCAATACTGCTTAATCTACAAAGAATAGAATTCAGAAATCAAGTCACACCGATCTGGCAGAAATATACTTATTTTATTGTGATATTATTAATATTGCAAATGTTTTTCTACATTTCTTTCTTTCCAGTAAATGCTGGCAGCTTGCCTCAACTGTTACCATAATTATGAGTCAGTCTGTATCTCTAAGGTCTAGGGTCCATATTCTTTATTTCTGGGTAAAGCATTCAGTTAATTTATTATATTGTGTTCTAGAAATTATTCCGTACAGGAGGAATAAGAGTGAGGTTTCATATTAAATAGCACAAGATTGCAAAATGCCAGAGAAACACTATGAGAGGCCAGCAAAAGTTCAGCAATTAGATGTTAGTTCCTCTTATAAGAACATTTGGCTTTTAATAAAATGTTTTATGTCTTTGGGGATTAGGAGAATAATTGTCCCGTTTTGTTATATATGAGTGCTTTGCTGCCAAAGTTACACTGTGATGGGGAAAAAAGGTGTAAAAATAAATTAGATCAGTTATTTTTATTCTTTACAATAAGGTCACTGGTTATGACTTTTGCCCTTGGCTTCCATAATCCTCCACTTTAAAACAGACAATTCTAAAAAGCCCATTTTGAATTCTATATTCCAATAGTGTCCAATGTTTATCCATACCGTTCCATTAAGTTGCAGGGAGCCATAAAGAAAAAAAGAAAAATGTAGTTGAATTACTTTTTGGCACCACTAGAAAGTAATAGCAACAATTCTTTGTCACCAAAAGGAGATTTAGTAGATGGCATAACTAGGTAGGACAATCAGAAAAATCTACAGGGTTACAATAGTCCCATGGGTCAAAAGAATAGGCAGAGTTACCAGCTTTAAAAACGTGCAAGGAAGCATTAGGACGCAGCCTGAGGAAGTTCAGAAGAAAAGAGGCGGGTGAAATGCATCACGAGATACGTCATCAAGAGGCGGAGCCAGGATCTGATGTCTGATGAAACGTATCACACGCAAGTCACCGTTTTATGCCGCAAATGAACTTGTGTGGGGGATTACTATATGGTATATCCCACCATTGCTTTAAGTAAGCAGTTTTAATTGTTTTCTATGTGATAAAATTCATGTTATACTTGTAACGGCTTACATTGGTTGGGAGTCTGTAGCGCAGATATATGCTCACCCTTGCAATTAAACACAGGCCAAGATGGTCAGGTAAGAACTCACCTGGCCTGTGAGTCTGTGCACGGGGGCTGTGCAGGTAATGCTCCAAGTCACAGTATATAAACAGGAGAATAGTCGTGGGTAAGCCAAAGGTCAGTGGGTGCCAGAAATCAGGATACACGAAATAACAAGCCAAGGTCAGGAATCAACAGGAGAACACTGGAACACAAAACATCAATACGAGAACCAGAGTCAATGAACTGACACTGCCCTAAGGGAGTGTCTTATACCTGGCTAATCAGTGATCAGCCAAAGGTGAACCATGAGTGACAGGAGCAGTCTCATGTAAATTCCAACCCCCAGTGCTGGGTACAAGGCAAGATCAGACTTCAGGCTATTGAGCTGTATGGTGGCTCAGAGGGGGAACAGCAGGCCCAGGACTGCAAAGTACCCATCTTCAAATCCCTTATTGGGCAATTATGGAGCGACCTCGTCTGGCAGTCTGGATGTCACGGTGAGAAACGTGACAGTATCCCCCCTTTAAGAACAAACTCTGGGCATGAACAGGTTCTTTGTAGAGGTCGGATTCACCCTCTTCCTCTGAAAGGTCAAAAGCATTCTCTGGCAGGAGGTACATTCTCCCATAGGCATCCATGCCATATGTAGGGCCTTCTTCCCGATTTTTGGGAAACACAGCACCTACAGTAGTCTTTGCTTTAGTAGTTCTCACAGGGGAGGCATTCACAGCTTGCAATGCTTTCTCGAACATCTCAAGATCCTGTTTACATACAACAGTGCCATTAGAGACATATGTGCAGTCAGGTGAAAGAACTTCTTTGGCAAGGCAGGACGTGGTGATGGTGCTTGCTTGAACAGGTGCTTCTTCGGGTAAAGGTATAGATGTTTCTGGAGCTGGAGGAGGGACTTTCTCAGGGGTACTGGCTGTGTTGATTACCGCGCTCGTGGTTCCCTTTTGTGTCACGGAACGAGGACAGGCTAGACAGCAGCCTTGGCAGATTCCAGGCTGTGTTGCCGGGATGACAGGACGGGTACAGACAGTACCTACTTGAACAGTTTTAGGCAGAGGCGGGTGAGTAGGGCAGAGGGAGATAAAGTGCCCTCTTTCTCCACAGTAGAAACATAGGCCACACCTTCTCCTACGGTCTCTCTCCTTAGACGACAACCTAGTTCGGGTAAATCCGATCTCCATGGGTTCCTCCCTGTCCACTGGAATTTCACGTCTTGCTTGAGTACAATCAGGGTGACAAGGCAGGTCCCTGAAAGTGGGGCGACCTCGTCTGGCAGTCTGGATGTCACGGCGAGAAAGGTGGGGTTTCTTGGTTCTGTCATCCCTACAGTCACTGTATATAAAGAGTGAAATCTTTGGAAATAAAAGTCTTTGGGTCTGAGTGTTGTGAGAGTTATTCCCTCTCAAATGGAGCCTTTCTCACACAGAGCCAGGGTTGATAGAGCTCTGGTAAATGTGAGTGCAACCCTCATATATTATTATATTTATCATAAGCATAATCTGCACTAGATTGTGTTTTTAATTCTGTCAGTTTTTCTTTGATCCATGGATGTTAAGTATAATTTTTAGAACAAAACTTGTATTTGGTTTTTGGATTATTTCGTCACTATAGGTGTGTGCAGCTGGTTTGTTTTGCAGACACAGTTGATTTTATTTGGCTTAATTTTTTTTTCAAAAAGCGCTATCCACTTTTGGGTTATTGTAAACCCACTATAAGGCTTACTCAGATGAGTCTGACTGCAACCACCAGACAAAACTCCACTGGAAGAGTGAAGGGGCTATATCAAGGATTACTAAGGGCAAGGTGCCACTCAGACGCCTCAAGACTCCGGCACTCATGGCTACGCTGCCGGCGCCTGAGATCTTCGAAGGTGAGGAACATAATCTGCCGCATTGCCTCTCGATACTTGATGAGTGATGCCTCTGACTCTGATGGAGGAACTTGGAATTCAACCTCCAAGTCATATTCCTCCTTCCATCCGAATTACCTTTCTGTGTGAGCGCAAGATGAAGGAAGGTGGGGATAGTGCGGAGGCACCGTCCCAAGCGAAAGTCAGCACGTTTTCCACCCACTTAAATCCTTCGCCCTAACTCCGGGGACTGGACATTACTGGATTACGTTTATGCACTTCTGGATTTTATAAGTCTGCAAAAGCTTAAGTATTTCGTGCACACGCCTTTCACTGCCAGACAAGGTGGTGCATACGCCTGAATTTGACCACTTAATGGTGGCCTTTATGACACGTGGCAGCAGGGACCCATGTAAAGGGCTCAAAAGAGGGATTAAGAGTGTGTAGGATAAACTACTGGATGCTATTGGGTCAGTGACCCGTGTCATGTATTTGGCGGATGACGCCTACTCCAGACCCACAACTTTTGATGTTGATTGGGTGCATGAATAGGTGTACAACATTAGGGAATGGGCACAGAAATGCTTTTGCTTCCTGGAGAAAACTAATGCGGTGCTTTCTTCAGAGAGGCAATACGCAGCACTGTTCCGCCTAGATGGCAAGATCTAGGGGCCAAAGAACTCAACCCACAGGCAAAATGAAAATAGTTTGTATAGGCCTTCATGAAGGAGTTGAATAAAAACTCAAATGTCACGTCCCTGGACAAGGCTCAGTCCTCCATGATGAAGGTCTTCAGAGGCAAAACCTCCAGGGGTGTTTTGGCAGGGCTTGTTGACAACAGGGCCATGCCACCAGCTGTTTATGACCATCAGGCCACAAGACAGTGCACACACTCCTTCTACCTGGCAGTGGGAACCAGACAGAATTGGAAAACATTATCCACAGACACTTGGGTACTGCAGATCTTTTGAGGCATTGCTTATATCATCTTCTGCCACTTCAAAATGGAGGGTATCCACCTCTTGAGGGACCTCCTCCAGATTGATGACTGGTTTACCTGTATAGACCTACCTACACCAACTCTTTCCTTTATCTGAGAAAGGCTCACTGATTCAACTCTGCACCCATCTCCAGCACATCTTTAACATTCTGCTGCCGAGACTCCCAGAGCCCAATTGAGTTTGTGAGGACACATCATGCTCTTTACCTGAAAGGCCCTTTAGATAGTCCCTCCAGTGAATTTTTTTGTTGCCCAGCATCAAGAAGGACATCTTCCACAAGACCAGTGAAATATCATCCATCCATTTTGTTGACTCTGCCATTCACCTATTCGTAGACTCATCTCCTGCAACTTTGGGATACCGAAGGGCTATTAAACACCTCAGGCAAATGCTGCTCAGCCAAAAATAAGGTACAGGTGGCAAATGCCAGCATACCTCCTGGTTTTTATCCTGTCAGGCCCACAGCTGATTCGCTTACATGTGGACTTTGTGGCTTAGAGCCACGACCTGCAACCTCCTTCTAACATGCACTTTAGACGCAGAGCCGATCATGACAACTCAGGACTACATGTCACTTATGAAAGTGGTGAACTTCTCTTCTCTACTCTACAGGATCAGAGAGGGGAGTGCCAAGATGTTGTGCCTTTCTGTAAGGAAAATAGCCTCTATCATCATTTGATTGCCAATTGGCCTCCCCCATTTCATTTGGCCCCCTTCCTCCACCACATGACAACTCAGTCATCCATGTACAAATTATCCATGACAATCTGCATTCTAAACACAGCAAAACAAATAATTCCATACTGTTAGGTGTCAGAAGACAAAGCCTGCCCTATCATTGTGGTATTCAAAAATAAAGAAGCTGAGGTCGCTAGAGGAACTGTGTGATTTGTCTCTCAGGGCAGAACCCAAACATGGCTGACATCTGGAAATAATGGATTGTAGCATCCAATATCAATAATTTCTGGCAACAATACCTACACTGAAAACACTCGTGCTAACACCAAATGCCGGGTTGCCAGGTACCACATACCTGGGAAATGCCCTAGACCATTTCACACAACCCATACCCAGGACAGTAACCCAAGAAAGAAAGGGTTTATCCATCCCACACCCGAACCCTACCTCCACCCAACCTGTTTTTTTTCTCTCTTTTGATCTTACCCAGCATCCCTATCTCTCCCTCATGGCAATGTATACCTATATCTACTTGCAGTAGCACTCTATCCAAACTGAAAATCTTCTCGATTTTATCACTTTGATACAATATAAAGTTACAATATATATATACCTGAGTTATGTACATTTTTACTGATTATTTTCACTTTTCTGCACAACCTCATACAAGACATGAAAGGTAAGTGACAGTAATTTTCTCCATCTGTGAGATCTGCGAGTCTTGAACACATGGTGTCCTGTGCATCCCTTTGGTTATATCTCTATTGAACACCGTCGACAAATAACAGATAAACAGATATTCACCAAAAGCTATTTTTCCAGCTAAGGCCTCAATTTAATATATTTGGATTTTCAAATGATCACATTCTGTTAGGTAATCTTTAAATGATTTATATAGAGAAGTCACCATTAAAGTCTTTGGGATTTTTAAGAGATATGACTTATGACCTATATAACGAGGCATCTCAATACTAGACCCCTGGAATTATTTATATAAAAACCTGTAGCTAAAATATTATTTGTAACAAGTTAAATCAGTTTAGCTCCCCATTTGCTGGGAAAAAAAATGAAACCACTTCAATGCCGGTGTTTATGTATTATGTTGAAGGCTTGACGTCTTAGTCTTCTCTGAAAGCATTTTCTAATGGTTAGGGCTGTTTACTAAGGTGCAAATTGTAGAAAATTCTAAGTGGATTCAAAGTGAATTTCAGATATTTCAAGATATTCAAGTTAAAAATGTGTCTGTTTAGTTTAACATTTGGAATTCAATTTCAATTCACTTTACATTCCCAACAAGTCACCCTTTAACGAATAGCCCGGATAGTTAATCAGTTTTTGAAAATGGCTATTTATAGCCCGTGCTATATGGCCACTCGGAGTGTATTTTCTCTTTTTATTTCATTGAATTAGCCTAGTAAGCGTGCTCATTTATATTTTTTATAGTGTTAGTCATTTATGAGATGTCATCACAGTAACCTTGGATAATTGTTTTTGTATTTTTTTACTCTATGTTTATTACATTAGCCGTGCATGTTTTTCTATGTTTTATAAACGTTTTAATAAATAATATTAGTTATATATGTATTTTATATCTGAACTTATATTTATAGTTTGTCCTATCAGACTATTTATATATATATTTCACTTTTTATTTAATGTAATATATTTTATTACTCATCTTCGTCTTATCGGCTACTTATTATCATTATTGATCGAGCTCCAATATATGCCACATTTCTTGGCAATGGGCGACATAAAAATGACAAACAGTTTAAGGTGCACTGAGATAAAAGAGACACAGTTTGAATGAGTTTTGAATCTATTCTAGAGAAAGACTAAAATTGGAGGACTTGGTTTTAAAAAACATAAATGTTAAACAGCAGCAGTGCGGCAAAAGTTTAGGTTTTTTTTAACACATTTTAGAATTTTTGCAAAAAAATAAAGCCTAGTTCGAAAGTCAAGTTTGACTTAACCCCTTAAGGACCAATCATCTGAAATAAAAGGGAATCATGACATGTCGCACATGTCATGTGTCCTTAAGGGGTTAAAAACACCTGCCTTAAAGGGATTTCATGCATGGATTTTATAGATAATGCATTAAAATAAATAAAATTAAAAAAAACATGCATCTAAATCTGTTTAGCTGTCCCAGCCAATCCCTAACTTCCCATTTAGCGATGACTCGAGTAAGGTGCCGTTATTAACATAAATAAACGGAGAAACTTTAATGTAAAAATGAACAACTGCCAGTAATGGATTCTATTCTTTTGTATAAGCAGTTTTATTTTTTTCAATGAATTAAATGTCAGCTGGAGGTACATCATAGTAACACATGTCAATCATTGACATCTGCTGGAAATCAGCTATGAAGGATTATGGCAAATGTACCATAATCTGTATTTTGCCATAAACCTTAATGCAGAGAAAGGATAACCAGTGGAGATAAGGAGCCCAGGTTTTTGTATTTTATTTTTTGTACAAAAAACATGCACCTGCTATCCGGCTCCCTCGTTGGCACAATGGGACAGATTTTGGTTGATCAACAAAACGGGGTGCTGGGTTCAAGTTAGGACATTCAAACTATGTTTTAAAAGTGCTATAATCTGAGTGGGGAATTCTAGAATAAAGAACTTACATTTCTTCAAAACCGGTACCATCCCAAAACAGGAATAGCGGATACCTTCCTCCAAGCCACTTATTATGAATGGGGAATGTTGAGGCCTACAGCGTGGCTCAATTATTTTTAAAAGTAAATTGTTCCTACATTATCTGCTTTTACTTGGCCACGTAGGGAACATTGAATGATTAGAAAGTTCAGAGAACCTTTTCCTCTACTCTGCACTGAAAAACAACGATCGTATGATCTCCGCAGCCTCTTTTTGTCCATCACTGAAGATTTGAAAGTGTTGAAGCATTTTTATGATGGCTGCCGCTTCCATGTGACTGCAACTGGGCTGAATTTTTAATTTAATTTAAAAAAACTGGACAACTTTAATCAAAATTAGTCCAGGTGCCCATAGTGTCCCTTTAAGGATTAGTGAATTTGATAACATTTTTACATTGCACTTCCTGACTCTGTGATAGTTTAACCTCTTGGCTGACTGATATTAAGAATTAGTCTGTTGGCATAAATGCAGATTTTTTTAAAGGTTTTTATTTAATGAATTGTAGAACAGACTATATTTTTTGAATATTAAAAAAACAGGTCAAAAACAAAAGGAAAATAAAGTGAAATGTATGGAAATGAAATGTAAAACTAGAGTGCAGGAGGCTTCCTTGGGGAGATACCGCGTGTGCTCTCTCCAATCCTTCCAATCGTTGAAATGACTGCCAGTCATTAAGAGAAGCCGCGCTGAGCACACTGCGCGATAATTGAATGCCTATGGAACCCCTGATTTGCATATTCACAGGTTTGAGTGGCAGCTGTAAATTAAATGCCAGATCAGTTGAAAGTATGTTGTGAGCTGGCAATAATGATTCGTTGGCTTGGGGGAGACCTGCCATATTGTAATTTGGCTATCAGGCATGAAGAAAATAATTCCAAGTGCCAGGGATGTAAAGCTGGATAACTGTTTCCGAGCTGCCGGTTGCCAAGGGTGACACTTTTGATTTACTATAAACGGATACCCTGTTGCCTTTGGGGGATGGTTGGGGGGCTTGTATTGTATCTGAGCTGTGTGTATAAAACATTATTTTGAGAAAATAGCTACGGTGCAGGATGTGAAATACAGCCATTCCCACGAGGACCACAAAATGTTTACAACTAATGACTGCCTGAAAGGATTTTTTTTACCTTCTGTAATGACAGTCAAAATAAGATTTGCTCTCCGTGAGCTGGTGAATAATGGAAATATTAACACTCGGTTTCCCTGTTTTGTTTCTATTTTTGTCCATAATCAAGACGCAGCTGTTAAATCGTATTGGACTTTTCGTTTTGAGGAATTCCTTTGTAAAGACTGGCACAGAACCCGTGTCTTCATTGTGGTTGGAGGCTTTACTGTACTGCTGAAGCATAACGTTCTCTTGTAGGTTCCACTAAAAATAATAGGCGATAACACTCTAATAGATTGCTATTAGTCTCTTTTACATAGGCAGTCTTAGATCCCTTATTGTAACTCTGTAACTCTGGTGACTGCCACCAGTGATAACAATGTATGTATTTCAGTAACACTGTGTTATCTCACACTCTGGTCACTTGTAAACATCTCCAGAGACTTCATACATGCTCATCATAGTCTGGCAGCTTTGTCAGACCCACATACTGCAGTCCATCTGAAACTATTTCAGATGGCCAATATGAGTCTGGCCACTAGCCCAAGCTTAATCATGGGTCACAACAACAGAAAGAGGTCCTGTATGGTGAAGTAAGTTCTCAGTTGTATATTGCACAATAAGGTTGAGTATATGCACTCACATGTAAGTGAGCCCAGATTGACTCTATTGTGATTATGTGGTACAACCCCGACTCTAGAAACAGAAACTCTGAGATCCTTGTCACTTTGGATATACTCATCAGGGATATGTCGAGAAAGAACACATCAAGATTTATATTAAAAAACAAACAACAGTAGCACATTTTCTTTACATTCACCAAATGGTTACAAATTAGCATTTTTTAGGATGGTATGGGCATCCCTTTCAGTTTTCTGATTTCACCCTATGGAAATGCCTCCTTACCTCCCTCAAGAAGAAGCATACAGCTCCAGTGAAGAAAGTATATTCCAGTCCACAAACAGTTGTGGGCTCCTGCAAAGTGGGCTTTTCAATTCCACCATAAAAACCACAAATTAGTTCAAAGTCAAGCAGGACCACCATCTCTAATCCCCCCACATACAGTAAACTGTTTAGACTGGGAGAACAACTGTTACACTGAGAATGTCAAAGAGTTCACAAGTAAGGTAATGCCATGGTTGGAGGAGACATGAAGTAAAGTGGTCCAAACCCAGGTTGGCATGGGCGGAATGCTCTGTGCTGGTGTCTTTCAGGGAAAGGTCTTAACAGTGAGTTTGAATTCCTGTAAGAGGAAGGCACGAGTATCATAAATTGACTTAAAATTCCTGTTGTGATAATAAAAAATTGGCCTCCCCTCAATAATTAAAAAATATATTCAATACACATAAACATATTATAAAAAACATTTTACATTTTATCCACTACAATACTAATTGTAAAGAGAAACGACTCCAAGCAGCCCTTACGTGATTATTTTTTTAAAGAGGTGGGGGAGGCACTCGTGATGATGATACAATGCTTGGTTCATCACCTAACCCTCCCCGGCTTGCTGTACCACACATCTTGCTAAGCAAAATATTGAAAGCCTTTACAATTCCTGAGATACATAACGTTCTAATAAAATAAATATTGCAGTCAATTATCATAGCTCAGACAACATTGCACTGCTTTGTTCTAAGTATAGGGGCTGCTAAAAAAAAAAGGATTCTTGGCACCGTCCTTGTTACAGTACATAACTTCTTTGTTCTGTTGGCAAAGTGAACCTATTTTAAGACATCTGGTGGATCAAATTAATAGTGTCATGTTTATAAAATAATTATATTTAAAAAATGCAATATTGCTTAGTTCATTCAATATTGGCACACCCCTTGAGCATGCCAGTGAAATTAAATCCTTTGAGATGTAAGAAATCTCTATAACAATTTTATGTAAAAAGGAACACTCACCCCTTCACCCCCCGCAGCTCAACCAAAAGTTAAGAAAATAAAAATCACTATGTTGTAGATATACCCTTTGAAAACAGGCATACATTTAATTATGTGTTTGATCATTGGGTATATCTAAAAACAGACCCTCTGTGGCCGTCCAATCACACACTTCCCAATGCAGCTCTATGAGAAGTCTTTGCAAGGCAGGTGCTCTGGGCAATTGCTGCCTCAAGTTTATCTCCTCTGAGCTAAACAAACCAGGAAGTAACAGGACTGATTCTGTGATTGACAGCTTTATAGAAGTGCCAATTTTTTTTATTGAAATCTGCATTGTCAATAAAAAATAAATAAATACTAGCATACACTTGTCACACATAAAGTACTCCAGGAAGCTAAAGTATTTTAAGCTAGGGGGGTTTGGAGGAACCTATGCTTAAGGTGCTGTTGATAAGTTTTGTGGGGTACAGCATTGTAAGATGTAAAATCAAAGTGTGGGGTGCACTGCTGTACCCTAAACTGTAATGATGCTCGGGATTATAGATGGCAATATAAAGACAATAAAGATGTTTAAGTTGGCGTCTGTAAAGCAGAATTAAAATAAAGGACAATTCATTACTAGTATCAATGATTTACTTTCTCCAGCTTTGGACATACAATCCTGCTTTGGATTAATCACACTATATAATAAAATACTACAATTAAATTACTGGATTTTAAAGTAGGCAAGATTTAATTACTATGTTCCAAGAATCTTGAAAACTCTGCTGTAGGAGATAGTATTGCGTAATATTGTCTCTCACTAGTTCACTGTCGGTAATATTTACTTTATTGGAACTTTATGTACCTGCGGAATGCAATATAAAGTTTAATATACTTTATAGTGTTTACAAAGGTGTGGTTCATTTGCAATATCCTGGCATCACATTTTATATTTGCTCAAAAAAATAGTTTCAGAAAACTGGAACTGTCACCACTTATATTTTGTCTCTCTAAATACATAGTCTTAAAAAACTTTGTTTTTCAAAGAATGCAATAATTTAAGAATAAATAAATTAAAGATTTTACCTCTGCGATTCTCGACATTTCTTGCAAATGCTGTGTAAAGATACACTTTCTTGTCCTGAGTTCCGTCAAAATATATAACAAATTTATGGATAAATGTCTTTTCTTGGGCAGTTTAACCATAGATGACTGTAGCAAGAGATATCTCAGTGGCACTGTGGCACTGCTAGTATTGCTGGTGTTTTGGACAAGACTAGATTTCATAGAAACTAATCAATTGGCAATAGGAGTTCTTTCTAAGTCAATTGTCAGCACATAACAACTGTGGAGGATCTGGGCATCTCCTAATGGGATACTGACAAAACTTAAACTGTTGGCGTTGGTGTGCCACGAGGATCGGCTGACGAACTATTGGTCTACAGCAGTGGTAGGCAACCTTCGGCAATTCCGATGTTGTGGACTACATTTACCATAATGCTGTAACATCTTGTTTCTAAGAAAATATAACAGTTTATATTTTAGATGTGGTAGAAGTCCTCAATGATTTATTGTTCATTATTTACATATACATCATTTTTTAATTTAGATTATGTTTTTGTGTTCTTTGCTGAGCTTAATTTGGGCTAATACAGCCCAAAAACATGATAAACAAAGTCTGTAATGACCGTGGTTTGCTGCTGAACAGAGTGGGAATTAGTGGACACACGCTTTATATGTTTTAAGGCCTAGCATGGCAGGCGACCTGGAGGCTGGGGGAAAGCAGCCGATCTCCCACCACAGGGTCTGTTTCAAACAGCAAATCTCTTTGTGCCCCACAACTGTTGGGGGATATCCCAGTCCCCAGTCGGGAAACCTACTTACCTGCAACATATGACCCTCATGTAGAGCCGAAGCCCACATGGCATTCCTAAGATGGCCGCCATGCCACAACCTCCACAGTCTGAGGGTTCAGAGCTCCTGTGCTGGAGGAAGCTCTTTGAGGCTCACTTCGACCACATCTGCTGGGCGTTCTGGAGGCACATATACCACGGACCTCCCTCCCATACCTCACCTATTGAACCGGAAAATATAGTTGAAGTAGCGGTTCACCAATCCTGCTCCAGGCTGACACGTACACCTCACCGCCTAAATATATTGAAGAACAGAAGGCGGAGGCCACAACTCTTACATTCTCGCAGAAATTCTGCTAAACAGCCCTGATACCACTCTCCTGCAAGGCGCTCCGGAGGGAGCCAAGTCTGCAAACTCAATCGGCTCAATCGGAGGGTTCCCACTCAGCAAGGCCAGTGGCGTGCAAATGAACAAGCCTGGAAATCTGCTCCTGAGGCTGGACACAGCCGGTCCTATTGACCTACGAAATAGGAAAGCACCATCGCTTGGAGCTGTAGGGAACTCTTGTGTTTCTGGGTTGCTGGCTCTCCACTCGTGGGCATCGACTGAACAAGCCTATGTCAATCCAACAGATTCTTCCCTGCTAGACATATTCTTTCGATTGTTTTCTGTTTTACATTTAGAAATGTGATAAGCTGTATTTATATAGATCAGAATATTATATCATACTTCTCTGGGAAGGTATATTGGTCCTGGCAAGGAACTGATCTCTCGACAATATGGCCAATATGGTGACTCACAGAGTGATACCTGTGCTCCCACTCTGTACATTGTGCTCTAATTAGCCTCATGGCCTTTGCTTGTCATACCGTTTGGTTACCCCCAGTGCTTACTTTCTGCTTTTTAATTCTAAGTTGCTTTAGCCCCATTTTTGTTTTATCTAAAGGCATAATAGTCTAGCATGTTCCATAATCTTTATAACTATCGATCACCAGCATGTCTAACTAGCACTATATTCCTGTTTTTTGATGTGTCTGCTAATATTGTCGTGGCATAGCAAGCTTTGTTGTTATCTCATGCACAGAAAAAATAAAGAATTTAGAAAATAACAAATGCTAATCTGTTGCTGTTATTAATTTAATTAATTTATATGTAGTGATGTAATTATAAAATGCTTATAGTTTTGCCTCTTGAAACCTTAGCTCCACTGCCGGCCGCCCTCTACTGGTAAGTGAAGGAATATCAGATTGTAGTTAAGGCCTCCGTATTGCATCGTATTATCTCTTTTCACGTATAGCATAAATTAACTGGTTTTCTGTAGTGTATTATTAGCATGTTTGACAAAATGAGAATTGTGCATTAATAAATAGCAAACAAAACCAGAGACCAGAACCCTGTGTTCATTCCCGCTTCCAATCTTTCTTCATTTACTTTTAATAATTTCTGCAACTGTTCCATTTAATGTTTAATTCATGAAGTCAACGATCAGCTTCACATGCAAGAGAGTTTAGCTGTGATGTTCAGGAGATACAAACAAGGATATTTCATTAAAGGTGCAACCCTCACAATGAATATATATATATATATTAACCCTTTTGCTACCAAAAAAATAAATCTCAAAGTAAAATGTATCATTTATTTAAACATTTGCTGCATATGGAATAAAAAAAATAAATACATAAATAAGATCTTAGATTGCTCTTAAATGATTTCAATAAAAAAAAATATAAGATATATATATGTATGTTTAAAGGCCACAAGCCTGTATTTGTGGGAGTAGTTAGCGTTCCTATAAAACCCTACACCTCCCCTTCTTACCTTTGCCATGGCGATCTGTTCACCCCACCCACCTCACCCCTCTTTTTACTTAAACAATTCTTCCAACGGGGCCCTCTTTGTTACAGGCCTACCCTTACGTTGGTTCCGGCACACCCACACCGACTTGCTCTAATCTCAAGGTATTTCACGGTCTCTATATTACCGATCCCAAATATATATATTTTATTTTATTATTTGTTTTTCCACTGCAGATAAATTGTTAAAGATTATTGTGTGCAAATCCATGTCTTAAGGTTGTATCCGTTCTGGATCAAAATAAATATTATCAGATTTATATCACGCAGCAAGTGGTATATAAAATAGGATATAAATACTATGATCGTGGATAAATGCAGACGCTAGTATGTTTGAGAATTCAGATTCCCAATATCTCAGTAATATAGGAAACAAAAAAAAAATGATATATTTGTATAATGCCACAATAGCAAGTTATCTGTAGAATATATGTGACAAATCATAGGCATTGTATAACATTATCTAACACAGAATGATAATTGAAAGTATTCACATGCTCCCTAACATTCTATTCTGCCACATGTCCTTCCTGCGGATTCCATTATAGTGAGCATCCTGTCTTAGTAACAGTATATCATCCTGGTCTGTCTAAACACTACTCAAGTTAGCTGGGCAGCAGAATGAAGTATTTGGCCACCTAGTGTTCCAGAAGCTACTCATAACTAATTGAGTCCAGACTTTCCAATGCAGCTCAATGAGAAGTCTTTGCAAGGCAGGTGCTCTGGACTTTGGCTGCCTCTTGAGTTTATCTCCACTGAGCTGAACAAACAAGGAAGGGACAGGAACAGTTTTCTGATTGACAGCCGGTGGGGGGGGGGAGGGGATTTTGTAACAAGGTTCATTTATAAAAGTGCCAAATTCTATTGAAACCTACACTTTGCGTAAAATAAAAAGAAGACACACTCAGAGTAAATGGGCAGACTCTCTTGGATAACAAAGTGAATGGGCAGACTCTCATGGGTAATAAAGTGAATGGGCAGACTCTCGTGGATAACGAAGTGAATGGGCTGACTCTTGTGGGTAACAAAGTGAATGTGCAGACTCTTGTGGGTAATAAAGTAAATGGGCAGACTCTCATGGGTAACAAAGTGTATGGGCAGACTCTACTGGATAACGAAGTGAATGAGCAGAGCCTCGTGGGTAACAAAGTGAATGTGCAGACTCTTGTGGGTAACAAAGTGAATGGGCTGACTCTTGTGGGTAACAAAGTGAATGTGCAGACTCTTGTGGGTAATAAAGTAAATGGGCAGACTCTCATGGGTAACAAAGTGTATGGGCAGACTCTACTGGATAACGAAGTGAATGAGCAGAGCCTCGTGGGTAACAAAGTGAATGTGCAGACTCTTGTGGGTAATAAAGTAAATGGGCAGACTCTCATGGGTAACAAAGTGTATGGGCAGACTCTCCTGGATAACGAAGTGAATGAGCAGAACCTCGTGGGTAACAAAGTGAATGGGCAGACTCTCGTGGGTAACAAAGTGATTGGGCAGACTCTCCTGGATAACGAAGTGAATGGGCAAACTCTTGTGGGTAACAACGTGAATGGGAAGACTCTCGTGGATACAGAGCTGATTCTCCAGGTAAACAGTAAATTGACAGATAGTCTGGGTATGGAGTGAATTTTGATCTGGTTACAGATGTTTGCATATCTGATTCTCAATGTAAATGGGCAGAAACTCGATCAGGGTGTATAATCGGGGTGAATTAACAAATCAAAATCTCTCCCGAAAAATATATTCAGACTGTAACACCCTCTTGTATAGAGATGACTAAATTAAGTAGACATAACATGTTGACCAAAAATAAAAGCACTCTATTTATATTTTCTAGATAATTGTTATATTTTTGTAGCATAAACGATGAGGCTACATTATGCTAAAATTGCCAGGTCTACCCCAGTCAGTGTATAATAGGATTATTTTTCCCTATTTATACACGACCACATTATGAATTTCAAGTCCCCCGGACACAGATTAACAATTATAGGTTAGATGGAGGGTCAATGAATGTTAGCTTCTGGCCTTTTCAAACTCAACTGTAAAATGCCTTAAATAACCAAATCGTCATTCAATCTGCCATTGGTACATTTACTAGATATAACACGCGTCCCAACAGAAGCAGTCACTTCTTGTTTATAGTATAGTATCGCTGGGAGCTGACTGCGAGCCAAATGGCAGAACAGAAGGAAACATAGAAACTCTGAAATGATGACATTAATAAGCAAATTACAAAAGGACCAACAAATGCCATTTGTGTTAAATCAATAATGCTCTGTTTGTTTTGTTTTTTGTGTTTTATTTTTTTTTTATTCTCATCTTTCTTCTGAAAAAATAAATAAAATAAAAATGATCTTTCCAAACAGTTGGCAAAGTCTATTCTTGTTCTTTTTCCCGGACATAATTAAAAACATGTTGTGGCATCTACTTAAGACATTAACTTTCCCAAGGCTGTCCTGTCCACTGCACTTATACAAAGACACTTGTATTGGCGTTGTGCCCTTAATTAATCATCTGAGATTTAATAGCCGCGTGGAAAAAAAAGTCTTTGTTTTTTTAAATGATTCATCACAGACCGATTTCGACAAACTGCAATCAGGTCTGTGAGTAACATCTCAGATCATGTTGAACACAGCGATAAGATAACACTTGTTTATTAGAAAAAAACGTCAATATTAAAAAATATTTCGCTGCACAGATTGCAGAAAAAATTCTAAAAAAAGATGCCATCACAGAGCCACTTTATATATAAACAATTATTTTTATATAGTATGGGGGCCTGAGGAGCTCTGCATGGTCTGAGAGGTGTGATAATTTGTAGCTCAGTATAAAAGTGGGGACAATAATGTGCTCAGTAGACTTGGAGATTTCTTTTGTGCTGAACTGCAGTTTAGTCGAATTTGGGCCGATCAGGTGATTAGTTGAACTCCCGAACCCCGACCTAAGAAGTACCAAATCATGGACCATGAAACGCCCCAAAAAAGGATGATTAATGGTTAGGGGACAGTCACTTAAGGCTGATTTTATTAACAGATCACGTGAGGAGTTGACCAATAGAGAAGGAGCTGCAAAACAAACCAATTATTTATTACATATTTAATATATGTATATATATTACTGCTCCTCTTGTTGTCCCCTTCGCACTTGATCTGTGAATAAAATCAACCTTCAGTGACTGTCCCCTAACTGTCCCCGACCCATCAATCATCGTTTTTACCATTAATCATTGCTTTTTCATGGTATTATTTGGAATAGGAAGAAAATAACCTCAAAGAGTCTCAAAGTAACGTGTTTCTGGTTGAATAAAATGAGTAGTATTGGTAATACCTCTTCAAATGTAACTACAGAATATTCCAATATAGAGTTCCAATGAGAGTGCTTCTTGCTTAATCTATACATTTTTCAAATAATTGACCTAGACATTAGTCAACAGAGTTCCAACATTTTGTTAAGTTCAATCATGGTGCCCATTGTCCATCCCTCTTCACAGATAACATTTAAAGTTGAATTAAATTTACTCACCTTAATTCCAGCGCCTAGACTTCTCAGCTGCAGCCGCTCTGCCTTTGAAGACACCAGCATAACGTTTTCGGCAGCTTCATCCAATCCAATGCTTCTCATAGAGATTCATTGGTGGATGATATAGGCAAACTATTTGCATCATTTCATTGCAGGGCCGAGTTTGACTTGTTCTGGAGGACAAAGCTCCTCTAATGGCTTTCAATGTGACATCCACTAGAAGGGAGTTTAACCCTTCACTATAAACATTGTTGTTTATGCAAAATGGCAATGTTTTACATTGGAGGGTTAAACATACAGGGCCACTGCACCCATGCCACTTCATTGGGATGAAGTGGTCTGGGTGACTTCAGTGGACCTCTAGGATGAGTCCCTGCTAAACATCTGAATTGCATCTCAATTCGACCCCACCATAAGCCCTAAAACCCTTGCTATTTAAATGATGACTCTCTACAAACCCTCCCTTCATACTAGTCTATTGTCTTACTCCCCAATGTCTATGTATGTCACCCCATGACCTTCCATTAATTTGTCTTTTTTCCTAGGAAGGATGCTTGCTTGTTTGGATGAGAGATGCTCTGCGTTTTGGAATAATATGAATTATATGGGACAGGTGATGCACACGGGACTGGTGATCTACTTTCTATCTGATTCTGCTGATCCCCTGACATTGCTCTAATCTCATTTTATAGCTGCTATGGAACCTATCCAGCACTGACTCTTTTCATGCAATGCTGTTAGATGCGTATTACATTCCAACTAATTTATTTTACGTTTGTTACACACCCCTTTATTTCTGAGGTTGTAGTATGGGTTAGTTCTGTTGGTTTTTATTACTTGGTTCACATTCAGGGCCTGGCGCTTCCTATAGGCAAATTAGGCAGCCGCATAGGTGGCGCTGCTTAAGGGGGGGCGCTGGCTCTGGCTTTATGATAGTGGCCGCCCCTCCATCAAGTTAGATTAATTTGAGCATGCCGACCATGAGCAGCCATGTTACTGGATGGTCGGAATTACTTTGTTGCTCACCAGTGCCCAGTAGAATACCTGTCCGGTGGCATACACATCAGCTAGGACCCCCCTCCCAGACATTCATTGCAGGTCGGTGGTGACCACAGTCAAGGGCGCTTCTATTCCTCGCTCCCACTCCTTCCCCTGTGTAACGGAGCTCCACGTACTCCGACCGAGTACCCTCCATTGATGGATGCTTCCTAGCTTGCACCGAGGATCACAAGCACCACACCGGACACCACAACCACCACAGACTCCGCAACCGCTGTAGCTTGACTGGAGTCTCGCCATCTTCCTTCCACCCTGGATCAGCTTCTGTCCGCCAGGACCGTGTGGGAAAGACCTCTTCCTTCCACCCTGTATGAACCTCCAGCATCCAGGACTGTGCAGGGAAGAACCCTCCTCCAATGAGAGCGTGTCAGGAACAAGCTCTTAAAACAGCTAAGTGATTCAAGCTCAGCGGAGCATGCAGAGCATAGCAATCCCCAGTGTGATTATAACTGCTCCCTCCAATAACAAGACAAGGCTACATTTAGAGGAATCAAGAAGAACTGTCTCAACCTTTATTTCCCTTGGGACTAGCCCATATGGTCATTACATTAACATCTGTATGGGTCATTGTGTGTTTGTCTGTATGGGTTATTGTGTGTTTGTATGGGTCAGTGTATGTTTGTGCATGGGCTACTCTGTGTCTGCACGGGTCAGCGTGTCTGTATGTTTGCGTCTGCATGGGTCAGTGTTTGCATATGGGTAAGTGTGTGCATATGGGTCAGTGTGTGTCAGTCTATATGGGCATGTGTGTCAGTTTGCATGGGTCACTGTGTGTCTCTGTGGGTCACTGTATCTATATGTGTGTGTTTGCATGGGTCAGTGTGTGTCTACTTGAGTCAGCGTGTGTGTTAATCTGCATGATTGGGTTGGCAAAAATGCTTGCACCGGCCCTGATCACAATGGGCAGCTTTCTTTGCCAAGTACCACATATCAACAGACTTTTACCCTAGTCTTATTATCTCCATCATCCGTACATGTAGAAGGTATAATTTAACCTACAATCTGTCTAACTGTCATTGAACTACTATAAATAAATAAAATGAAAAAATAAATGAATAGATAAACGTAAACGTATTTCCAGTTGTATCATCGCCAGGTTTCGGCAATTTGAAATCTGCTGGTGCAAAGAAATATTTATCACAAAATAATTTGAATTCGGAAATTATTTTACCAATTTTAGAATTAAGATGTTTATGTATTCGTAGTGTTCATGATTAACTAGCCCATTTTGCTCTAAACCACCATCCCATTGCCTAATCTGGGCCTAATTCTATTTTGGAACCATAACCCTTATATTTATTTGCACCAAACCCTCACTATTTAATCGCATTTGACCTTTGTTTTACCCTGTGTGCCAGATGGCTGTGTTGTGGTACCAAGAAAGCTAACATATGGAATGTCCACACATGTGTCAGGCAAATTTCTTCATGGTCAAAATGCCAACGTAAACGAATATGCAGTGTGAATGGTGACAATTCCAAATAGGACCTAAGGTTTTTTACCCTCTGCGTGGCAGTTGGGGGGATGGTAAAAAATCTATAACAATGCTGTGGTTTAATCTCTGAGTTAAATGTTCTAGGGGAAAGAGATAGATTACGTGGACCATTTAGTTTATCGCCTGTCATCTAGTCTATGTTTCTATGAAATCAGATCAATATTAATTACATAGCTTGCCGGTTTAGGATACGGGCGCATTAGATACAATGTTTAACTTAGAGTATGTTATCCACAGTCAAATTATACTGACAAAACAGACACTATAAGTATTCACAAATATATCTAGACTGATAGATAGACAGACAGACAGACAGATAGATAGATAGACAGACAGACAGACAGACAGATAGATAGATAGATAGATAGATAGACAGACAGACAGACAAACAGACAGATAGACAGATAAATAGATAGATAGATAGATAGATAGATAGATAGATAGATAGATAGATAGATAGATAGATAGATAGATAAATAGATAGATAGATAGATAGATAGATAGATAGATAGATAGACAGACAGATAGAAAGGTAGATAGATAGATAGATAGATAGATAGATAGATAGATAGATAGATAGATAGATAGATAGATAGATAGATAGAATAAAACAGCAAAAAGATATGCTGAATGTCTAATAAAGCAATTCATCTGAATTGAATTAGAATTGAAGAGATTGTTGGGAACTTTAGAAAATGTTCAGTAAATGTCTACAGGATGAAAGGCATGTGAATACCATTGATAAAGCATTATCCTTTAGAAATATTAGATGTTTTACTTTCTTTTATGGAAATTTATCGTTAAAGAAAATGTAGAATTTGTGCTACATTATTTTCTAGTAAACACTGATTGCATTCCGGGTATAATTGAGATAGATTCTCTTCTAAAGCAATGTGGCATCGTTAGAACTCCGAAGACACAGCTGGGTATTAGATATTTCGAGAGACGATATGAATAGCCTTCTTTCAAATGATATAATTTGTTGGTGCTGATTTGTAATTTTAAATAAAGCAATCAACATATCAGAATGCAAATTGTACACATATGCCGAAAGGCCTGATATTTCTCGATAAAAAAAAAATATGATTAAACATTAGAAAGTTAAAACTTACAGGCATGGGATTGGAAATATAAATAAAATCAAAATGTTAATGTTGATAAGCCTTTTAAATGATGATTATTTAAAAGATAAAAAACCTTACCGTAACATTTAAAGAGGCAGACAAAGATCACCCAATTAATATCTGACCCTGTGCCGTTTATTAAGAGGATAATATTACATGAACCAATATTAAAAGTGACATGAGCTCAAAGTTTAAGATATGATCAGCCTATCCTAGCCACAGAAAAACAGGAATAACCTTCCAGAAATCACTAAATTCTCCACAATATTTAAATTCCACAAAATACCTCTCTGTATTTATTTCTCGTGAAACTCCACCTGCTAAACCTGTTTCTGTTTATCTGTGTATTGTTAAAGATCCCGGGATTTACTTGATCACAATTAAATTCTCAATATATTCTACTTTGTAAAACACTTTTGATTATTTATTTATTTTTGTTGTTGAATTGCCACACACCTGAATAATTAAGCTGAATATCAATGATCTGTTTCACCATGTTTAAGGACTAAACATATTATTTAGATCAGGGGTAGGCAACGTTCGGCCCTCTAGATGTTGTGGACTACACCTCCCTTGATCTAAAAGTACGAGGTTCAAGTCCAAGATAATAAATAAATTATTAGTGTTTTATAACAAAAAATAGAGAAAACTAAAATGTACTCAATGTTCAGAGAATCCATTCTACATTAATTCCAGAAGTAAATGGAATTTTATAAGAAATCTTAAGATTATGGATGCTTTTTGAAGAATGGAAAAAAATGTTACTGGTTGTTTTTAATAATTAAAAAAAAAGTTGAGAAATGATTCCTCATCTCAGAATCTTTACAGAAAGTGCTGCAATATGAGAAAAAAAATCTATCGCTGAAGGATAAATCGAAAATATTTGAAGTTTCACAAAAACAAAATCTCCCAAATATATAAGCAAATGTTTTACGTGTTTTTTTTTTTTTTTTTATGGAGAAATAAGTCTACAGAACCTGAAAACATTGATTGATCCTTCGTGAAGAATTGTCTAGACGTGTCTGACATCCTGCTTAGGTAACATTTGAACGTCATAATTCACTTTGTTTCTCTTTGGCACAAACGTGACCAAAATTGTTTTGAGAGATACACCTGAAAATAAATGGTCGGCAAGTAAATTTTCTTTTTTTTTTCTTTTCTACTGAGATATCATATAAAACTCTTAGTCATTAGACAGCAAAAACATTACTCCTGGTGAACTGTGATTGACCCTTACATTGAGAACAATGTGCTGTTCGTTTTCTTCAAATCCAGTGTCAGAACAAGGTAATCCTTTAAATGGGAATGATAAATGATGCCCAGCTGTAATATTTTCTAAGCCAAAGGGGATTTTGTATTTTCTCGTTTACTCACAGGTTTGTAGGCTGTAGGACACGTCAAGAGAAGTCACAGACCACATTCAGGATCATTATCTCTCGATCCAATATTAATATGTGTATACGGCATGGTTTCATTCCAACAACAACCTGAAAAAAGGAGATGGACAACTGATTTGTTTTGTTAAATGTTGCAAGAAAAAAATATTTCGGAAAGGTAGATTATCGAGGGGCAAAGATTGATGAAACATATGGAAGATTGAAACTTCTTCGACTCATTAGAATGACGTATGAAGGCAAAAGCAATGAGAACAAATTGAGCTGCTGATGTGGGTGCCACCAGTCAGTTTTGGTCAGAATACATTTATATCGACTGGAGAGATAATGTTATTGGATGCGGCCATGAATTCTCTTATTCTGCATGCTGCAGCCTACAAAGCTGTGAGTAAACGAGAAAAGGTGTGAAATACCAACTATTCTCAGGTCTTGGAATTAAGACAATTTTGGGGTACAGACAGAGGCGGCCAAAGACATTGTGCTGCCTGGGTCCAAGGATGAAATGCTGCCCCCCTCCCCGCATCAAAAGCACGCCACCATCTATTATGTTATGCAGTGTGCGTAATGAATGCAATGTCGGTTTGTGTAGTGGATGAGGTGTTTGTATTGTATGCATTGTGTGTGTAGTGAATGCAGTGTATGTGTGTCATGGATGTAGTGTGTATTGTATGCATTGTGTGTGTAGTGAATGCAGTGTATGTGTGTCATGTATGTAGTGTGTATTGTATGCATTGTGTGTGTAGTGAATGCAGTGTATGTGTGTCATGGACGTAGTGTGTATTGTATGCATTGTGTGTGTAGTGAATGCAGTGTATGTGTGTCATGGATGCAGTGTGTGTGTGGACTACATTGTCTGTGTGTGTGGAAGTTGGTGCAGTGTCTGTGTTTGTGTAGCATATGCAGTGTGTGTAGTGCATGCAGTATTTTTGTGGTGGATGCAGGGTGTCTAGTGGATTGTGTCTGTGTAGTGGATGTAGTGTCTACGTAGTGGATGTAGTGTCGGTGTAGTGCATGTAGTGTCTGTGTAGTGGATGTAGTGTCTGTGTAGTGCTGGATAAGTGCTGGGGGAGGATGAGAAGTTTAAATTACCTGAGTGCTGGAAGGGGGAGGGTGGTAGTGTGAAGGAAGGTGACAGTATAGGGTGCAGTGTTTAGGAAGGCTGTGGGGGGCAGGCTGTATGCCTTACAGTGTGGGGGGCAGGATGTGGGGGAGCAGGGTGTGGGGGGACAGGCTGTGGGAGTGCAGGGTGTGGGGGGACAGGCTGTGGGGAGCTAGGCTGTGAGGGACATGGTGTGGGGGAGCAGGCTGTGGGAGTGCAGGGTGTGGGTGAGCAGGCTGTGGGGGACATAGTGTGGGGATGCAGGCTGTGGGGGAGCAGGCTGTGGGGCATCAAGGTGTTGAAGTGCAGGCTGTGGAGGGAACAGGGTGTAGGGGACATGGTGTGGGGGGCAGGCTGTGCAGACATGGTATGGGAATGCAGGGGGAGCAGGCTGTGGGGGACATGATGTGGGGGTGCAGGCTGTGGGGTGCAGACTGTGGGGGATCATGGTGTGAGAGTACAGGCTGTGGGGGGGTGCGTGGTGTAAGGAACATGTTGTGTGGGGGCCGCTCTGAGGGACATGGTGTGGGGTAGTGGGCTGTGGGGGGCAGGCTGTAAGGGATGGGGTAGGGTGTTGGGGTGTAGGGTGAGGTGCTGAACCTTGTGGTTTGAGTTTTAGCAAGCTCTGGTCAGAGCGTTGCTCTGGGAGCTCGCAAGGCCTCCATCACATAGTATGCCGCTCTGCACACAGCGGAGCTGCAGACAGGAGGCTCTCAGTCACGGCAGACTGAGAGGAGGGGCTGGACCAGGCGGTACACTGGGTAAGCCGCCGGGCCCCCTCGTGGTGTCGGGCCCTCTGTCATAGACCGAGGACCCGACAGGTCAGTCTGCCTCAAGAGATGCCTTTGCTGCATATATATAGGCAGCAGAGGAGGCCCACGCTCCTAACGGCTAGAGCAGGTACAGACGACAAATATCAACATATTTTATTATGAAGGGGTGCATTCACATTATGCCAGTACTGATACAGATTAGTAAGAAATACTTCCATTGGAATGTTTTACATTAAAGGGACACGCTACTCCTGAAATATAAAAAAAAACATTATTTAGTAGATGTACCCCAATTAAAACATACATGCATTTAATTCTGCATTTTTTTTCATTCGGGCTATATCTAAAAACAGTTTGTAAAAGCTACAGATCTATTGTTTGCCCCTTCTAACCCCGCCCAGACTTTCAGTGGCTGTCCAATCACAGACTTCCCAATGCAGCTCAATGAGAAGTCTTTGCACGGCAGGTGCTCTGGACAATTGCTGCCTCTTGAGTTTATCTTCAGTGAGCTAAACAAACCAGGAAGTAACAGGACCGGGGGTCTGCACTGTTTGAAGAATGAAAAAAGAGGACATGCTCTTCACATATAAAACAGTTCAGGCAGCGTTTGGAGTGTTTATTTAATCTTGTAAAATTAAAAATTCCAGATAATCTTTGCTAGGTCTTGGTTTAAAGAATACATGTAACATGTAGGAATAGCCAAAAGCCAGCTTAGAGTAATTAGTAGTAGATTTCTACCACTTGTCTAATTTTTGCACAACCCGTTAGCTATGGTCTATGTTTTTTGTAAAATCTCACTGAAGTGGTCGGGTGCACTGGCCCTGTAATTGTAACCCTGCAATGTTTTTCAGACACTTCTATTCCAGGATTAAACACACCTTTAGTGTCTTCCAGAAACCATTAGGAACACTTCCTGTGCAACAACTGCGTGAAACTCAATCATGTGACATTCAACGTCATCTTCATTGATTGAAATGCTTTACTGTGAGTAGCTATGGATTGGACGATCTGCAAGGAAACGACACCTTCACAATGACGTCACCGTGCTGAGGGGGGGGGACCGTCCTGGTGCTGCGTAAAACCTTCTTTTACTCATTTTTATGGCTCAAGGGGTGGACTATATCTACTTAGAGTATTATAACATTAGTGTGACAAGACCAATCTCGCCACATTGCATTGGAGAAGCCTGGTTGCTCGCCTGTTTTCAAGTTATGAATAATGTGGAAAAAAAAGTATTTCTCTGCTTGTGATAATTACATTACCCAATGTGTAAGGTAATTGTATCACAGGCAGAGGGGAGGATTTTGTGTGGGAGTGTCTGAGTGTATTGTATGTGTTTATTGGTTGTGTTCCAAAACCCTGTGGGTGGTACTAATGTGTATATAAGAACAATAAACCCACAGCTCTGACTGTTCCTGTTTGACCCTCAAAACGGAGCCTTGTCTCGTTCTTGGGGGGATTTACTGTATGCTGTTCCAATTTGACTGCTAGGAATGTAAACCTATTCGGATGGTTTTTCCTATTCGGCTGTTTACGGCATTCATATGGTTTCCTGTTCGGCGGATTGGTGTTCTGCAGTAGCTGTGCCTGTGCATCTGAAAGGGGAATATCGCCTAAACGGTTTTTAACCTCTTGTGGGCAAAATGGTCCGTTACAATTAGTAACAGAGGTTTATTGCCTATAGAAACAGAAACATAGAATGTGATGGCAGATTAGAACCATTCCCACAGCTGAGATTTGCTGCCAGGACGTACATTTTCCTGAAAGTTGAAGAGTATTTATTAAACTGCAAATCATTAAATTTGGGCACATGATATTTTTGAAGTTGACTGTGTAATTAAAACTGTAAAACAAAATAAAATCTGATTTAAACCGTAAACATTTCTTTTAATTCAGATTTATTGTAATTATAAAAAACTTTTGCTGCCACCTCTCGAGTTTGCCTGCATTTCCTTCTTACAATCTGACGAGAGAAAATCAGAAATATAATTAATTGAAAACAGCTAGGGGCCTGTGCAACCATTGCTTTCTTAATTCCGTCCTGCAGAATACTCACATGTCATGTTGAATTTACAGAAAGCTCTTTATACTTTCTTACGAAAGGTGGGGGCAGGATGTAAATGTTGAAGTGATGTGGTGTAGTTGGCAATTCTGTCTCAAACCTCTAAAACCATATTACAACGTCGCTCTAAATATGAAGTGGGAAAAAAAATAAGAAAAGAAGACACGCAGATTCATAAACTACAATATAATCCATAATTTCATTCATAATAGAATTAGAAATATTGCTTTTATTTATTGATACGCTGTAGCAGATCATATCTGGAAGACTGCTTTTTGTACAGCGCTATGATAAGTGTTAGTGCTTTATAAGTAGTTCAGTAATACAATTATAATAGTTTAATTGTTACACTGTTAATTACTAAGGGATCTGTTCTAGCAGGGCAAAACGGGCAAAGAGAAATTTCAATTTGAAAATGATTCAGTTATTGAATAAAAGGGTATATCACTGCCCCCATCTTGACATATTTGTGCAATATCTGACTTCTCTATTCTTCGACATTATTCTTCCAAACAAGACCAATCAGAGACGCACTGAAACATCTCACATGGGCAAAGGGACATACAGGGATTTGGGTTCAAAATATGGACTGTCCCTCCTAAATAGGGCAGCCTGGTAGGTATGCTGAAATCGCAGTGCCTGAGTCCTGACCCATGGATTAGAACCAATAATTTAAGGGATTATTGTGTTAAAAAGAAACTTCCCTGCAGAAATAGAATGCTACATCCTGAACAGTATAATCCCTTACCAACTCTGCTGCAATGCAGTGACATGTATCTACTACTCTCTTAGCTGTTACACTTCCGTTCTTAAATTACAATTAAAAGAGCAGCTGTAACGGTAGATTCCGATTTTTCTTTTTTTTTACTCGAGTGGTAAACATCCTGAATTAGCATATTTCAGACCTATTTTAGTCTCATTTGCATATATTTAAAAGCATTGTTGGCACTGTGTGTGCAGAGGGACTCAGCAGATAACGAGAATATGGTTTATAAATTGTAACTGATGAATAAAGAAAGATAAATCAAGCTCCCCTATAGATTTATTTGAAGCCCAGCACTCTGTTAGCACACAGTGCTAATCAAACTTGAAGCTTTATCCCAACAGACCTTCATCAGGGCTAATTATTTTCAAAGAACCATCAGACGCCCAAAAGCATTTCACGTGTTCGAATGAAATACTTTGAGCGAAACATTATCCTTTTTTTTTTGCCTTAACCCTTTAGACACCAAAGGTGGCGGTGTCAGTAGTGAATTCTCTCTTTTCTCATCCCCTGGTGTTTAAAGGGTTGAAAGGATGGATTTTACAGCTCAGCAATAAGGAAGTTAGGATATTAGGAGTTGTAGTCTGCAGCAGCCAATGTTTCTTAGCCTGATGCTTAGAATTGCAGTCATTAAGCTGGATGTTGGAACCTGAAACAGCAGGATACTGAGAATTGCATTTCACAGGACCTGTGCTCCTTCAGATGAATGCTGGGAATTGTATTCTAAACTATCAATGGTCCAGCAGTTGCTCTGGGAATTATAGTGTTAAGGATGCTTTATACTCCAGTTGCATGCTGGGAATTGGAGTTCAGAGTTCTAAGGATGCATGCTGGGAATTGGAGTTCAGAGTTCTAAGGATATATGCTGGTAGAACGAGTATTTGTCCTTACTGCTGCATTCAGCCCTCTTTACCTCAGGTTGCTTAAAGGGCTATTGTTTTGCCATCCTTTTACTCCAAGGTACACTTCCCCTTGGGATGTGGACCTTTTATTAATTATTTGGACAATGACCAGACTGACCAAAGATGGATGGCGATTACACGTCAGTTGGCATCCCTTCTAGCTTTAACTCTGGCAGCTAGAGGCTCAGAATTAACCCAGTTAAATATTGTCAAACCATGGTTGTCTCGAACTCCAGGGGGATTTCTTGTCAGAAGACTTCCCATATTTTCCCGGGTCCTTTAGAACTAGATTTGGTGCAGGATTCTGCTGAGTCGAGTTTATGTTTAGTTAATTTGTTAAATTCATACCTGAATCTTTCTGCCCCAGTCAGACAAGACTTTAGGCAATTACTTATCACTTCCAGGAAACCTTTTCGGCCAGCTAAGGTTAACACAATCAGGGGTTGGATACTGTCTGCTATGTCTGCAGTGGGTATTGATGTGACAGTTTTTAAGGGTCATTCTATAAGAGGGGCTTCAGCTTCAAAAGCAACAGTGAGAGGCCTTCCTCTTCCTATTATCCTTAACCCCTTAAGGACCAAACTTCTGGAATAAAAGGGAATCATGACATGTCACACATGTCATGTGTCCTTAAGGGGTTAAAGCTGCAAGATGGTCCTCCAGTAAGACTTTCGTTAAGTTTTACTGGAGGCCATCTGAAGTTGAATGTTTACAGTTCCTTAGGACCACCACCAGGTGTGTGCTATTCAACCCACTAGCTCCCTCCCCAGGTTTATTTGTAGTGCCTGGTGGCGGCAGGCTATTTCTCTGGTTTGGGAATCTCCTAATTAAAGTAATTTTGTGTTTTCTTTTTCACTTATATTTTTTTATATTTATTCTGTTTATCTTTACAGATTACAACCGGCTACCCAGACAGGATCGCCAAGGACCCTCCTAAATAGTTCTGGAGGTTAAGAAACTCATTCCAGAAGCTCTCGGATTATGAGTTATACTATACTAATATTTCTCTCAGAGACGGTTTGTTTTTCACCTTAATGATCAAAGATTGTTTTGTTACATTTTCATATGTTACTATTAACTGTCAGTACTTCAGAAATGCTTCTTATTTATTGTCACTTTATTATATTACCTTCCCACTCTGCTGACATAACCCTTTCATAGGAGTAAGTTCATGTTTGGTTGAGTAAATAAATCATTGTTACCCCCTTACATTGTCAGTGGTGCTCTTCCTTTATTATATTTAGTACCGGCTACATTGATCTCTATCCTACATTAGGGGGTTCTTTGTCTCTGGATGAGTTAACCACCTGCAGTATCCCGATTTTAAAATCTGAGATGATCATGGCTGCCGCGAGCTGCTCGACTGTCCTGATCACCTGATTGGCTAAAACGCTGCTGCTCTGCAGGAGCACAACACAAGCGTTTTTTTAGAGCGGCAAAATCATTCTCCGGGAGGCTGCCACATACCCACTAGCTTTGCTAGGTGGTTATGCTTATTCCTAGGACAAAGAATGTTTGCAGGTCATCGATTGCTGCAAACTCTATTAACTCTTCTTAGAGACAGGGAGATCTTAAATGGGAGATGGCTGGCAGTGATGAGAGATGGTGTCTAACAGGGTTATTTCATTTTGCAAATTAAACCTGAATGGAAAAACTGATGCAAAAGTTTGTGACCAGAGCTGACTTGGAGAATTTTTCAAGATCTGTAGTTTTCACCCCATTTTTCTCTTTGGATTTAATTCACTGAAATTCAGAGTTTATTGAATAACCTAGATAAATCCAACTGTGCAGCTTTAAAGATAGGGATCTGAGGCATCACTATGCAAACCAAATCCTTCTGTCCCCAAATCCATTCATCCCCAAATTCCTCTGTCCCCAAATCCCTCTGTCCCCAAACCCCCTGTCCCCAAATTCCTCTGTCCCCAAATCCATTCATCCCCAAATCCATTCATCCCCAAATCCCTCTGTCCCCAAACCTCCTGTCCCCAAACCCACCCGTCCCCAAACCCCTCTTTTCCCAAACCCCCTGTCCCCAAATCCCTCTGTCCCCAAACCCCTCTGTCCCCAAACCCCCTGTCCCCAAATCCCTCTATCCCCAAACCCTCCTGTCCCCAAACCTACCTGTCCCCAAACCCCTTTGTCCCCAAATCCAGCTGTCCCCAAATCCCTCTGTCACTGGATGATAGTATTGAACTCCAAAGTCTCCATATTCCCAAGTTACGTGCTGAGAATCATAGTTTACTGCCACCTCCTGTCGTCCAGATGGAATGCTGGAGTTTGATTGCAAGCAGCTGTAACACTGGGAGTTGCAATCCAAGCATATCAAGTCTCCTAGCTGTATTCCAGAGATCCAGAGAACCTGCGGTGGCCGGCTGCCCTTGCTAGGAGTTGTAGTGCTCCTCTAAAGCCTCAGGTCTATTTCTAATCCGGTTATTTGACCAAAGACACACATGGAAGATTTCCTATAAGCGATTCCCCCTTCATCTCTGATTAATATTTCCTTAAGAGGTTCGGGCAGAGAGTGAGGTCCCTCTAAGAATTATTGTGATCAGATTCTTACAAATGGCAAAGAAGGATTTTATTCTAACGCTCGCCAGGAAGGTCGGAGCACTTCAGGTTTAAGAGAACTTGACGATGGATTAATGGCAAAGACAAATGATAACTTTTATTTGCCACGCTTTAGCTGGCCGGCTGCCCTTGCTAGGAGTTGTAGTGCTCCTCTAAAGCCTCAGGTCTATTTCTAATCCGGTTATTTGACCAAAGACACACATGGAAGATTTCCTATAAGCGATTCCCCCTTCATCTCTGATTAATATTTCCTTAAGAGGTTCGGGCAGAGAGTGAGGTCCCTCTAAGAATTATTGTGATCAGATTCTTACAAATGGCAAAGAAGGATTTTATTCTAACGCTCGCCAGGAAGGTCGGAGCACTTCAGGTTTAAGAGAACTTGACGATGGATTAATGGCAAAGACAAATGATAACTTTTATTTGCCACGCTTTAGCTGTGGCAATCCACCATTAATAAAGAACACTTGACACAGAACTGTAAGTTATTCCACAAATGGATTTTTCTGCTGAGATCAACAGAGAATTGGGAAAGGACCGCTTCCTTTTTACAAAAAATGAGCACATTAAACCTTTTACACCTTGTGAGTTCAAGTTTCATAGTACTTGGCAAATGTATGAGACGGAAAACTACCACGAGAAAAAAGGGCACTTGGCAATCACAAGGAACGTACCTGAATCTATATAGGAGTCTATGTAAATATATAAACAAGGGGGCTGCACTCACCTGAACATACATAGCGCTACGGAATCTGTTGGCGCTATATAAATGGCAATAATAATAATAATACATACATACATTATAGGGGGCTTTACTTACCTGAATACACATACATTATAGGGGGCTGCACTCACCTGAACATACATACATTATAGGGTACGGCACTCACCTGAACACACATACATTACAGGGGACGGCACACACCTGAACACACAAACATAATAGGAGGGACACATACATAATAGGGGACAGCACTCACCTGAACACACATACATAATAGGAGGGACACATACATAATAGGGGACAGCACTCACCTGAACACACAAACATAATAGGAGGGACACATACATAATAGGGGACAGCACTCACCTGAACACACATACATTATAGGGTACGGCACTCACCTGAACACACATACATTATAGGGTACGGCACTCACCTGAACACACATACATAATAGGGGGCAGCACTCACCTGAACACACATACATTACAGGGGACGGCACACACCTGAACACACATACATTATAGGGAGCTGCACTCACCTGAACACACAAACATAATAGGAGGGACACATACATAATAGGGGACAGCACTCACCTGAACACACATACATAATAGGAGGGACACATACATAATAGGGGGCGGCACTCACCTGGACACACATACATTACAGGGGACGGCACACACCTGAACACACATACATAATAGGGGACACACATACATAATAGGGGGCAGCACTCACCTGAACACACATACATTATAGGGGACGGCACTCACCTGAACACACATACATTATAGGGGACACACATACATAATTGGGACAGCACTCACCTGAACACACATACATTATAGGGGGCTGCACTCACCTGAACACACATACATTATAGGGGGTGGCACTCACCTGAACACACATACATTATAGGGGGGTGCACTCACCTGAACACACATACATTATAGGGTACGGCACTCACCTGAACACACATACATAATAGGGGACAGCACTCACCTGAACACACATACATAATAGGGGACACACATACATAATTGGGACAGCACTCACCTGAACACACATACATTATAGGGGGCTGCACTCACCTGAACACACATACATTATAGGGGGGGTGCACTCACCTGAACACACATACATTATAGGGGAGGGCACTCACCTGAACACACATACATTATAGGGGACAGCACTCACCTGAACACACATACATTATAGGGGACACACATACATAATTGGGACAGCACTCACCTGAACACACATACATTATAGGGGGCTGCACTCACCTGAACACACATACATTATAGGGGGTGGCACTCACCTGAACACACATACATTATAGGGGGTGCACTCACCTGAACACACATACATTATAGGGTACGGCACTCACCTGAACACACATACATAATAGGGGACAGCACTCACCTGAACACACATACATAATAGGGGACACACATACATAATTGGGACAGCACTCACCTGAACACACATACATTATAGGGGGCTGCACTCACCTGAACACACATACATTATAGGGGGGGTGCACTCACCTGAACACACATACATTATAGGGGAGGGCACTCACCTGAACACACATACATTATAGGGGGCTGTACTCACCTGAACATGCATACATTATAGGGAGTTTCATAGAACATCCAGCGCACTCGCTCATTCACTAAAAATGAACTTCAAGTCTCACAAAATGTAATTTGTTTTTCTTAAAACACCTAACCTAGGTAAAAGTAATGGGGGTTTAGTTACATTAAATGATCATAAATTGCATAATCCTGCCACAACGACAATGTACTCCACGGTGTCTCATTCCAGAGCCCTATTTAGCCTTGCCCTGCAGAAGGTCCCAGTAAGTGGGTTAATCAATAATAGCAGATATTGGGTGCTAGAGTAGGACCTGCCAGGAATGGGGTACATTGACGTTGTGGCAGGCTTATGCAATGTATGATCATATAATGTAACTAAACCCCCATTATTTTTCCTCAAGTAGTTTTTTTTTTTAAATTATCAGATGATCCACGACTTGTATTTACCTGGGACCGGAACTGCCTCCTTCAAAGCAAGAAATGCTTGTAGAATCGCATGTTCTCCTCAAGGGGTGTCGGATCCTGCAATCTGCAAACCTATTTATTTGCTCCCTAGTTGAGTGAACAGTATAGAGGTTCCCTTGCAACAAGCAGGCCTTATGATGACTTCCATTCTATTGCAATACTTAATCACAGGTTCATATCATTAAGTTCTATGAAAAGACAAAATGAATAACATCGTCATCAGATTGTCCCTTTAAGAAGTCAGCGACATGAAAGGTGAATAATTCTATTCCATTCCAACACTTGTGATAAAATGGGATTTTGTTTCAGAAACTGACTAATTAATGAAGCTATTTACTTGCAACAACATTTCTTCTTTTTATTTTTATACAGTACCAATGTTTTCTTGGGCAAGCCATCTTTTTGACTCCAAGTTGATGTTTGTAAGCAGAGAGGTATAGCGACAAGCTGTATCAGAGGTCAGTTTTTGAGTAGATGATCCCTGTACCCATCAGTGGTGCGGGAATGGACTCCTGGTACCGTGCCCTTTCTCTAAGCTTTCATGGTCAGTGGTTCTGTAAGACTGCCTCAAGTCCAAGGTAGAGTGTTAGTTTAACTGTGTCTGTTCTGCAGCCGAGGGAGAAATCCCGCTCCCACTGCAGATATTGCGGAGAGAACGGTTGCTCTAGCAAACACCAAGCACCCCAGAGCCTGTGGGACAATAAATACAAAAAACGAAGTAACTCAATACATTGTTAAAACAATGCAAACTGAATGGACTAAAAGCTCTTTTAATTTTTTAGAATTTTATTTAATATATACCATCTTTATGCAACAAAAAACTGATTTTTATAGCTTACATTAACTTCGCCACCCTTTAAGATTGCGTTGTTTTGTATCAATTTTCATGAGTGCAAAACATTTGCATTTACAAATGAAGTTTATCGTTTGCGCAGGTATTACCGTTAAAGACTGTATTGTTGCAGAAATAACAGGTTTCGTTTTATCTTTTTTTTTTGCTCTTTAATGTTCACATAAAAAAAAAGATGTTAATGCGTCTTTGATAAAAAAAAATTGTTTCACTTTGTGCCGAAGGTAGAAAATTGACTAACTTCCAGAGAAGAGATCAGTGGGATTGTCACTTGATTACCTTTTCTTGATTAGCATTTATAAGAGGCCTGTGATACATTATTTGCATTCCTATTTAGTCGTGATTTCGCGGGGCAGCGATGATTAAACTTGTCACTGGGTCTGATTGACGGGGTCAGATCTTCACTTTCTTCTCTTTTGAAATTAAAAACAAATGTGTCAGCTCCCTTCACAGGCCCGGGCACTATGCATCTCGCCTGCCTTGTCATTGTCGATAGGTCAGGAATGTTTTAATTTTAGGGATGGATTCTGCTTGTCAAGCGCACGCTGACGCCGTGTAGTTGTGGAGATGAGATGTGAAGGGTGTAAAGCAAAGAATAGGAAGAACAAAGACAAAGACACTCACATTATTAGACAGATTTAATTAGTCTGAATGGATATTATACTAGATGAAGCAGTGAGCTGTTAAATTAACCCTTGATTAGAGAAAGAGAGAGACCTTCAGATTCTTTCTGTAGTAATTTACAGTAGTATTATTACCCTCTTCCAGTGCAGAATACTAAGGGAGGGCAATAGTTAGGACCAACACCACCTTTTGGACCTTTTGGCGGGTGGTGGTGGTGGGGCTATAGTGTGCCGCACATGGTTAAATGGATCACAGAATGATGAAGTCATACATGTTGCTGGTTTCTTTGTTGAGATATGTACGTGTTGGTGTAATATGTGGAAGAAGGTATTGGCTAATCACACAGAGGAGACTTTCACGAGACAGTTTGTCTTCATCTCATGAGGCAAATGGAGCACAAAATTCTTGTAAAAACAGAAACAAAAAAAAAAGGAAATATGAATTCTTGCAAAGCCACCTATTTGTGCTCATTAGTCAGTAAATTTCCATTTATCTTCTTACAATCTTTACAATCTTACAAAAAAAAATAATATTATTATTAATAAATCTGTAAAACCATGTAAAATAAACTTTAATTGTGAATCACGAAGAAATTGCTACCATTGTAATGGCTAAAGATTTATAATAATGATTGACAGGGAGCTAAGATGGAGGTGGCTCTCTCTATACTGACTGCCAGGTGTAAAGGGCGGAGCTTATAACAATGATTGACAGGGAGCTAAGATGGAGGTGGCTCTCTCTATACTGACTGCCAGGTGTAAAGGGCGGAGCTTATAACAATGATTGACAGGGAGCTAAGATGGAGGTGTCTCTCTCTATACTGACTGCCAGGTGTAAAGGGCGGAGCTTATAACAATGATTGACAGGGAGCTAAGATGGAGGCGGCTCTCTCTATACTGACTGCCAGGTGTAAAGGGCGGAGCTTATAACAATGATTGACAGGGAGCTAAGATGGAGGTGGCTCTCTATACTGACTGCCAGGTGTAAAGGGCGGAGCTTATAACAATGATTGACAGGGAGCTAAGATGGAGGCGGCTCTCTCTATACTGACTGCCAGGTGTAAAGGGCGGAGCTTATAACAATGATTGACAGGGAGCTAAGATGGAGGCGGCTCTCTCTATACTGACTGCCAGGTGTAAAGGGCGGAGCTTATAACAATGATTGACAGGGAGCTAAGATGGAGGTTGCTCTCTCTATACTGACTGCCAGGTGTAAAGGGCGGAGCTTATAACAATGATTGACAGGGAGCTAAGATGGAGGCCCCAGTTGCAGGCTAAAGTGATATGAATTTTATTTTTCACATCAAACAATACCTATCTGCTAACTATAAGTAAACATGATATTAAAATCTTTGGAAATGAGATGTTGCATTTGATGTTCTTATCGGTTTAATTATTTCTTGCCCCTACTACAAAATACTTGTTAATAATTCAATGCGATGTGACCTGCCAGTTAATAAACTCGCGTCATTTCTGTAAGATGAGGGATTTGATTACCTTCACACCAGCATGTGTACATTCTTTGTATAATGTGCCTTATGTGCGTTCGTGTCTCTATCACCGTTTGGGATGTTCTGTTTATATTTATGTGTTTCTGTTTTATATTTTCCTTCCTAAATATGTCTATCGCAGTTTACACGGCATATGTTCACATGACAATGTAAAAGGTTGTTCAGATGACAATACTCCAATCAGCCAACGTGTTAGAACACAGCTCAGTCAATAGAACGAATTCTGCACTATGGAGACTATGGAAAGACGGCTTTATGTGTTTTTGTCTTATATAAATATGTTTGTTTTAAAGTATATAATTGACAAAGCATCATATAAATGTAGTCTACAGGTATGTGCTGTATCAAGGTACTAATAGTGTTACAATATGGCCATGTTGGTGAGCAGGTTAGAGACCAAGTTAATTAATGGGACCTTGATCAGTTGTGAAAAGGTCAGGTGTTTATGTTTTGCAAAGACCTACGAAGGTGACATCTCAGGCTAGGGTCCATTGGCCATGGGGTATATTATGTATGTTATTGTTATGTATCCTTAATGTTGTGTATCCCGATAAGGGTTAATTGTAAATTGAAATCCAGTCAGGTTTTTACTTTCTGGTCCACCCAGATCAGGTATTTAAACCCTGGGTGTGTTGTTTGTATTGATCTTGATAAAGTTCCATGTTTTTGGGATGAAACGCGTCGATCTGTGTACAACTCTCTGCTTGCTGTTTCCATACCTCTGGTCTATCCCTGGTTTCCGGTGCCCTTTTTTCACCTGGCTGATTACCTTTTGCGAAGATTCCGACCGCGGTATATCTACAAGGGCTCCCACATTCTGGGCGGCTTGGTTTAAATCCATCTTCTTGCACCTACTATATTTTTTTATTCCTTTTTTACCGCGGTCTTTTGTGAAGATCCCGACCGCGGTATTCGGGTGCAAGGTGGGATTTTCCTCTATTAGATGCATTTGGCTGCTCAGTATCTGTTGGCTGCCCTCCATCATTCATCTATACAGGTGGCGTCTGGGGTTTTTTCTGGACACTCGAATAGTTTTTTATTGTTTCACAGTCTTTACCTCTGGTGGGGGCCCACACCGAGGTCAGGTACTCTTTATATTTAATTTTTTTGTGTTTCTCATTTTTATGTTTTTTTATGTCTTTTCTCCACGCTATCTCCATTATTGATATACTTTGGAATTGTCTTTGATACATTTGTCTTTTGGTGTATCGAATGACAATTGCTTTGTGGAGATACTTGGAGGAGATCATTATTGATACAAATTATTATATTTTCTTGTCTTTCTGTATCCATCCTTTGGTTTATATCTGAGTATCCTTGTCTGGTTAACTCTGCCACTGAGGATGTGAAACAGCTTGTTTTTTTTTATTAATTAAAGTTTTTATATATGTGGTTATTACTAAAAGATTTATATTTATTTCTTATATTTGTTGATGTTTTGTATTTAAAACTCCCATCTGAGTTTATCGCTCATTAAGTCGCTGATCCGTGTATGTAGCTGCTTTTTTGTTTAATATTTGTTTTATATATTTTATTATTAGTGATTTGTACCTTTTGTTATATACATTTTTCATGGGGTATATTCAAAACTAGGATCCTTACCTGAAGCTGTCAATTACGGAGGGCACCATCTTAATCCAGGGGACCTTCTTCAGTTCCTAGTGCTTCATTGCCAGGAGCCATGTCAGTGCTGAACACTCACACAGGCGCAAGAATACAACACTGAGGTCTATTGAGGATCCTGTGATGTGTGAGATGATGCCTGAATCCCACAGTCATCATTTGTAACAGTTGTTGGGATTGGACAAGGGTTGAAACGGCTGCTGGGATTGGACAAAACCTGATGGCTTAATCAACATCTGTCAACCTCCGGCTTGGAATCTTTGGATTGCGTTGGAAGTTCACTGACATTCCATCGCAATCAGCATTAGCATTTCATAAAGATTGTGATGAGAAGTGATTAGAGAAGTGGCAGAGCCTCTTTAACAAATCATTTATCATAGATATAATGATATCATTAATTGCTAATTTTACTTTAAACCAATAATTCTCCTCCTCTCTGTGATCCGGGGGCCATGAGCATTACACTAATGTAAACCACGAATAGAAGTTAAACTCCGGCAGTGTAATATAACATCACACATACATTAATACCACCAAATAAAAGGGCATGCCAAGAATGATCTTAGTTTATTCATATTTATTAAGTGACTATATTTTCCGACTGACCGTTTTTGTTTAGGCGTGCTTTTAAAAAAAACAAAGTTAAAAAGATGTAAATTGGATTTGTCAACTTTTGAAATGCTTACTTAAATGGGGTCACCCATCCTTGGTTTTGTTGAATTTTTTTTACTTTACCTGCTTATTTATTGGGTGAAAGGTTTGCTTTAACTATCGTGTAAGATTGGGTCTATTGTTTAGTTTTTTTTCTTTAGCTTTTTCTACTCCTCATACGCTGTGCCCTGGACACAATAAGTACTGTTAGTGTGTATAAATACATTATAGAAATTATCTCAATTATGCAAAGTTAATTATGGCAGATGCAGGAGATTTCAAGTGAATAGTAGGTCCTCGGCAAAATAATATCCATATAAATAGATATTTTAGACACATTTACATCTGAATAGATCCTTGTTGCAATTAATAGAAGTTACATTTCCCTACAAAGCAGTATAATAATTAAAAAAAATAGGCCCCATTGATCAAGGACCCGACGTCAGCAATGCGCACTCTACATTTATCAAATGCGCTATAGAGGTTTCACGCAATGTGTTTGTCTTGTTGGGATTTATTCACTAAAGAGGGCTGTGTCTTTAGGTCAATATTGCTCATATGCGCAAACTCTCCAAACCACAACTTGGTTGTTTTAAGCAGAATGCTACAATTTGGTTTTCAGTTTACCGCCATTCACTGTTTAAATAAACACTTGTTGTTTTGATAATTTACTTTTGTATACATAAGCCAGCTTTAGCTGATGTCATCTACAATTTCAGCCCTCGGTTGTGGTTATGGTGCCATCTCCCAGCTATTTGTCAAATTCATTTTGAATGGGCCCTCACTTGGCATACGTCTATTGCAGAAGTTACACTTCCACATCTGCAGCATCGATTTTGTCCAAGTTCGGATGGCTTTCATGAACTGAACAGATCAGTTGACGCATTCATCCAGTGTAAGCCATTGAAATACTGACGGAGTTGATATTGCTAATTTGGAAGTAAAACGCTGCCTTTGCATTACAGACAGCGAGGGCCCTATGAAAGAGACCAAACAAAAGTCACATTTAAGGGTTGGATTAAAATGATAAAACTAACCAGAAAATACAATCAATATATCCATAGCCCTCGTATGCCTGTCAATATCATTTTCAGCAATTTTTCTTATTTTGAATAAATCTCTGGCCAGGGAAGAGTTAAGAGCCTCCAAGTGCCATGTTACGGTATGTTACATTTCTTGATTCCATGTGTGTATGTATCAGCCAGTTTTGTACCAGCTGGAGTTCCAATATGCAGCACGAAATGCATAAAAGGGAACAACCAGGAAGGTTTGTAATTCAGTAATTAACTGTAATTAATGAATACAAAGTGAAGACTCATTCACAGTTGAAATTATCACATTAGCTGCTGTCACCCTTTGTATACACAAAACAGCGGGAATTCAATTATTTTATTCTTCAAAGCTAATTTAAAATTTAAGGAATGCCATTACAAGAAATAATAGGTAGGCAGAAAATGGGAATCAGAGCAAGCAGTTGGTCGTCCGAAAAAAAAAAAAACATATTAAAAAATCTCCGCAGACTTCGAAAAAATGTTTCTATCTCCCCCCGAGAAATGATAATAGATTGCCAGTGCTTTCTGAGAAAGACAGGAAAGAGAACATCATGGGGGGCAAACACGTAACTGCATGGGGAATCTCCATTGGTAAATATCTGCTCTCCCAGATAAAATGTGTATTGGACTTATGCCCAGCCTACAGATGTGGATGGGGTCTTGCAGGTATCTCCTGTGTTGGGCTCACTCACTCACAGCTGTTGCTAATCTGGTATTTCAAAGAAAATACTAGCTGGAAGGACATCTGGGCGCTAAGTGTTCTGGAAAGCCCATTAAGGCCAATGTGCAAACTGACCAGCGGTTTGTAGGAACAGGGTACAATGAATGTTTAGGATAGTGGGTGAGTAAAGTAGGTGGTCAGCCAGGCTATTAATCCTCTAAAGAACAATATATATATATATATATATTCATGTAGAATGTTACTCTCTATTCTTCACAAATTAAAGACAGAAATCCCCCCTTTGTGATACTTGTTACCTCCTGAGTTGGCCTTGCTCACGGTGACTTTAAAGGGTAGGGAATAATTAGCCAGGTCCATTGTGAGCAGATCATTTCTGAACTACATTTAGTTTTCTAAAAATGAACAGGAACCAAACTAGAAGTCCATTCATTTTACCTCAACATCCAGGAATTACATCGCTCCTTCCAGTAGAAAAATAGTAAATAGGATGAACAACGTGCAGACCTGAGAGAAGGCCTGAAATGGAAAACTGAGAACAGTTCAGTAATAACAAGGATTGCATTTCCTTACAATTGCTCCATTGGGGATCTCGGAACGATGATTTTCCTTTGACCCATCAGGGTCCACAAGTCATAAAACTGTCTTTGTAACTGTTTCTCCCTGTATACCAGTTATTTCCACCAGAAGTCAATTTGACCTTTAATGTAAACAGACATTCATAAATCATCTCTCTTATACCTGGGGGATATTTCAGATTCTGCTACGTGGCTCCCTTTATCCAATCAAAGCAGCAGGCACCAAAAAAAGAGACAATTGATGGGAAAAAGGTAAATGTTGATCTTATTCACAAATCATGCGAGAAGTGATCAATAAAAAGAGTAACAGCAAGAAATCTACAATTCCATATTATGTACTTAATAAATATATATATAATAGAGAACTATAGGTTTTATCTTAGTTCTTCCTAAATCAACTATCTGGAGGATATTAACGATTTTCCCACATGACTCTCTTTATCCAATCAAAACAGTTGAAATGCACGCCACACTTGTGAATTGTAGGTCTAACATCAAAGCGAGATATTGGGTCACAAATGTGAGTATTTTAGATTTATTATGGGCAGCATGGAGTGTCAGTGTATGAATGCAGTGATGTACTGAGCATGTAACAATGCATTGTGTGTAGAGTCAGTGTGTGAATGAAGAGAGCGTATTTGTGATGCGTGTCAGTCAATGTAAATGATACGCATCACATTTAATGTGTGTGAATGCAGGGATGTGTTTGTGCGAAATGATGGAATATGTGAATAAGTGTCAGTGTGTGAATGCACAGTACACTTCTGCATTTGGTTTAGGTTCACCTAAGCACCATCGTACAGAAATATAACCAAGCGAACAACTAGTGCAATGGAAAGCATGCTATTTTGCTTTGGAATTCAATGACCCTTCTTTGGACCATTTTGAAAGGTGTAGTGAAAAATAGTAATTTACCTTGACTCTTCCAGTGTCTTTAGAAATCTTCTCTTTTACTTCGGAGATCCTATCCAGAGGTATGAATTCTAGAGCTGTGTTCCCTTCACATAGTCAGGTTTATTTGGACAATCACCCGCCAGCAGGGCCGGTGCAAGGATTTTTGCCGCCCTAGGCAAAAGTAAAGTTTGCCGCCCCCCCCCATGTGACATCACAATGCCCCAGCCATATGATTTGCCATGTTAACTAACGCCAGTGCTGCAGTGCCGCCGTGTTTACATTAAAAGGCCTGCAGGGACAGGCTATAGACACCAGAACCACTACATTAAGCTGAAGTGGTTCTGGGGACTATAGTGTTTCTTTAATGTGAGGTAAATTAGAGATTAGTGCCACGAATAATATACTAGATTGCCTACTTACAACCAGATGAGGATGATGATGGGCTCTAGCTGCAGTCTGGCTCCACTGGTCTGGTGTAGAACAGGATCTCTGGAGGCTGTTTGTAACTGTGGTCACAAAATCAATGTTCTGGGAGAACGGGAAGCAGCTCCATTTTTTGGGGGGCCCTTTACACAGCTCAAGGTCTGGGTCCCAGGGTCCACCTTCATGTTCCACCAATGAGTTTGTTCACAGGGGGTGGAGTGTGTAGGGGATGTCCTGATATGTGTGTAAGGAATGCATTGTGTGAATCTGTGTTTGTATGTGTAAGGGCTGCAAGGTGTGTTTCTGTGTATGTACAGGATGCAGTGTGTGCGTGTGTAAAGGGTGCATTGAGTGTGTGTAAGGAATGCATTGTGTGTTTCTGTGTGTGTAAGGGATGCATTGTGTGTAAGGGGTGCATTGCATGTGTGTGTGATGGATGTCAATCTCTCCCCCTCCCTTGTCACTCTCTTCTCCCCCCTCTCCCTTGTCACTCTCTTCTCCCCTCCCCCTTCCCACTCTCATTGCCCCTACCTCCCCTGTCACTCGCACCCCCGTCAATTTCTTCTCCCTCCCACCAAGTTCTTCTTCTCCCCCCAATTTCTTCTTCTCCCCCCTCACCTACCAATTTCTTCTTTCCCCCCTCTCCTACCAATTTCTTCTTCTCCCCCTTCCAATTTCTTCTTATCCCCCCTCCCCTACCAATTTCTTCTTCTCCCCTTCCCTCCCTCCTCCCATTTCTTCTTCTCCCCCCCCTCCCCTCCCCATTTCTTCTTCTCCCCCTCCCCTACCAATTTCTTCTTCTACTATATAGTGGAGTCGGTAAGATTAGTTCAGCTGTATAGTGGGGTCAGTAAGATTAATCTTACTGACCCCACTATACAGCTGAACTAATCTTACCGACCCCACTATACAGCTGAACTAATCTTACTGACCCCACTATACAGCTGAACTAATCTTACCGACCCCACTATACAGCTGAACTAATCTTACTGTCCCCACTATACAGCTGAACTAATCTTACCGTCCCCACTATACAGCTGAACTAATCTTACTGACCCCACTATACAGCTGAACTAATCTTACTGTCCCCACTATACAGCTGAACTAATCTTACTGACCCCACTATACAGCTGAACTAATCTTACTGTCCCCACTATACAGCTGAACTTATCCTACTGTCCCCACTATACAGCTGAACTAATCTTACTGTCCCCACTATACAGCTGAACTAATCTTACCGACCCCACTATACAGCTGAACTAATCTTACCGCCCCCACTATACAGCTGAACTAATCTTACTGTCCCCACTATACAGCTGAACTAATCTTACCGCCCCCACTATACAGCTGAACTTATCCTACTGTCCCCACTATACAGCTGAACTAATCTTACCGTCCCCACTATACAGCTGAACTAATCTTACCGACTCCACTATACAGCTGAACTAATCTTACCGCCCCCACTATACGGCTGAACTAATCTTACTGTCCCCACTATACAGCTGAACTAATCTTACTGACTCCACTATACAGCTGAACTAATCTTACCGTCCCCACTATACAGCTGAGCTAATCTTACTGTCCCCACTATACAGCTGAACTAATCTTACTGACCCCACTATACAGCTGAACTAATCTTACTGTCCCCACTATACAGCTGAACTAATCTTACTGTCCCCACTATACAGCTGAACGCCGGCTGATCACAAACAGTTTGATTTAGGAATTCCAACGTGAACTCACCAACCAGGGAAACTCTGGATTTTCACCAGCGATAACGTTTCCGCACATACCGCAATTCATTAACACAGTAAAACACTCTACAGGTTTCTTACAGAGATCATTTGGTCTCTTCATTGTACATAAACGTCCGTTTGCTCCTTGAAAGAAAAATATGTGTTTATCTGTGACTTTCTTTTTTGTTAGGCTGAAGTCTTCCTTTTAAACCCGTCCATACCTCACTGTTCTGCTACAGCTGTCTGTCTATAGAAATTCAATACAAGGAGTGGGAAAAAAACGTATTTTATGAGCTCACGTAATGGTACAAAGCTTGCTTCTAAGCCATCAATATAACAATCTGTTATCCCCTCCACCCTGCCACATTCCATTTTTTTTACTGTGCTCTAAGAAAGCCGTGTGCCATTTTTCTCTAGTGATTGGCTGCTGACTTGTGCTATAGGAAGACAGAGGGAAGAGACTGATAAGGAGAGAGAGATGATTCTATTAGGAAACTGTAGTGCTAATTAATGAATCCTGCCAGTAATTGGGAAGGTGTGAGGCTCTGCAATATTGAAACCATAGCTATTTGTTCTATACCTCCCCCATAGCTTTCAAATATCTCTCACCATCGCTCCCATCTCAGACACCTATCCATGCAATCTTTCTGACAAGGCTCCGTACCTAATTGGACAGTATAGAGTTATTTATGGCGTCTCGGTTGGAGGTGGTTCAAAAATCGTTAGCAAACTTGGCTTTTGCGGCATTGGCATATATATTGCCCTCTCTTTAATCCTAATTCTGGCCAGTGTGGGAATTCATATTTAAACAGTATTGTTTTGATCCAAGTAGATGTAAGTGTATCTGAGGGTCAGTTAAGGTCCTTAAATTAATTTTTCTTTTTTTTTTTCTGCTTGTTGTTAAGCTGCCCTTTCCTGCAAGAAAAAACGGACTTGGAAATCTGTGGTAATGACCAACTCATCTTGATTTATTTTTGATTTTTTTTTAGGCCATGGTGCCAAATGGAAAACTTAATGCATTAAGGAATTTAAAGGAACGCTGTAGGCACCATAGTAACTTCTAATGATTGCAGTGGTTATGGTGCCCGGAGTTGATGGGAGCTGGGTCCTACTTCAATGTTAACCCACTTTTTAATTTAAAAAACTATTAGCATAACATATATATGAAGCAAGGATAGCATTGCTAGCGTATAAACAGAGCATAACACAGCCATTTTGTGCAAGGATTGTAAAAATAAAAAGATCTAAATTTGCACAATTTTTCTTTTTCATTTATTTGCTAATCCTTTATTAAATAAATCTTGGGAAATTGCATTTTTTAGACAGTATACAATGTCCTTTATCCTGCAATATTTCTCACAGAGTCTGAAACATAGTATAAAAGTAAAAAAATATTTTTTTTCTGACATACAGGAGATGTGCCAAAATATATAAATAAAACTGGTCAATATATAAAGCAGCCACCGGAGTGATGCTAAATGTGCATAGAGACATAGGGATCGTTAAGCACGATAAGCACGCAGACTCGCAACAAAGTTTGGGTGTTGGAGATAGACAAAGATGGCTGAAAATCAAAGATGGAGGTAAAGCGCTGTCAGCTCAGAGTGGAACAATCGAGGCACCCCTCATATCACACCACCTCATATTTTAAACCCCCAGACCGTGCTTGTATACGAACATATCAGACTCTGTGTGAAATATTGTGTGCCTGTTTATTTTCATGATATGGATTTAATCATGTCCGTGCTCTACAATGTGACACATGGCGCTCCGGCCATGAACCGGTTAAGTTATATTTAATCACCTATATTACTGAAGAAGTACGTGTTATGCTATTCACTCTGGAGTTTTTTAATAAAAAAATATTTTGTCCATCTATCACAACTCACAGGGGTTAATTCCTTGTACATGTCAGGCCACGAGTTTAAAAACTCACCAACTCGGCTATTTTTCCTGTTATTTTGGTCTAAAACGTGCAATTTCCTTTTGATTGTCTCCGATTCCTAATTTTTTAAATAAACCCCACAATTTAGCGAACAGTCCCCTGTTTACGTATTTAGAGAGAGCGAGACAGTTTTCATTCAGTTTAATGATACACTGTAGCATTCGAGCATTTTATTAAGAGAGTTTATTGCAGGGGAGGTGGCTGGGGGGGATCATGACTCGATTGGTCCTTATTTGGAAGTGTTCAGTAAAACGGAAGATGCTGTCACAATTCTGAAGTTTATTTAGTGTTCGAATGAATTGTAAAGGAGATTTATAACAGTGCGTTCACTGGCACATTAAGAAATAGCTGAAACAAGGATATCCTTAAATCTTGTGGGGCCCTCAGGTAATTACACTTCCCAGACTTACCCGCAACTTGTGAGGTCATGTACTTAAATATTGTACTTGGGACCCAGAGGAGCTGGGAGTTCTTATTAATTGAGACTCTTAATATACTATTTTTATGTGTTAGGAGAAAACTGCAGAAGTGTTTCTGAGGGTATTTACCCTTATTTAAAATGATATAACTGTGTTCTTCGATATTTATGGCTCTACCTTATATAATAATTGTCTGTGTTTTGTTTAGGATTGCCGTTTATCTGAGCATCGTGGGAAATGCAGTTCAGAAGCATATGGAGTGCTAAGGTTATTCTAAAGGAAATACAAATATTTAACCACGGTTGTTTTTACCTCTTTGGATATTTCTGGTCCCCCTTTATTGGGCCTGGCATAGTTATGGTGAGTGATGGGTGTATCGACTAAACCAGGGTTCCTCAAACTCCGCCCCCCCAGATGTTGCTGAACTACAACTCCCATGATTCTCTGGTTATCTATGTAATTCAAAGAATCATGGGAGTTGTAGTTCAGCAACATCTGGGGGGGCGGAGTTTGAGGACCCATGGACTAAACAGTGTATTTTGGGACTGCCCATTTGTTTGGTTTCAAAAATATAAATGAATCAATAAATTAATCCTTAACTGAGTAACTAAACAAAAATTACAATTAACGTTATATTCTTAATGGTTTCTGATTTGTTCCTCTGGAAAATTTCATGGAGTGAGGAGGACAGCAAATATGGTTACTTAGTAAAAGGATACTATGATTCTAGGAATACAAATCTGTATTTTTAGCACTACACCTCCCTTTGCTCCCCCCTCCACCCCTCGCAGCCCCCCTGCACTGTAAGGGTTAAAAAAATCCTTACTGTACTCAACCGATTCTGGCGCTGATTTCCCTCGGCGCTGGGTTGGCACTCCACCTCCTCTGATGTCAACCAACGGGCGAGGCTAATGCACATGCGCAGAGAGCGTCACAAGCACATTAGGCCCTCCCCATAGGCAAGCATTGCTTTCCCATGGGGATTTAACTGACGCTGGATGTCCTCATGCAGAGCATCGCCTAACTGGACCAAAAGTCAATTAGCAAGCAGGAAGTGTCTCTAGTGGCTGTATGATTGACAGCCACAAGAGGCAGTCTTAGACATTCTCAGAAGCTGCAATAATTAATATTGCAGGGTTGAGGGGACAGGGACATTGAGGTTGACAGAGTGCAAAAGGTAAGGCAAAAAAACTATGAATCTTAATTTAAGCAACAAATAAACAAGAAAAAGGAACTTATATACACTAACTGACTGACTGTCATGTATTCTCATCCATATGCAGGTAGTGAAACTGCACTCAGCCCTTCACCCTGGAATCCTTGGGTGCTCAACCGGATCAGTCCCAGTACCAAAAGGACCAAATATAAAGTTTAATTGTAGAAAGTAATCCAGGCACTCCAAAATGTTCCAGAAAAATAGGCAATTTTTATTGGACCCAAGAACCAAAATACAATGTTTCGACCAAGCTTGACAAAGCCCCTAAGGGGTAGAAACGTTGTATTTTGGTTCTTGGGTCCAATAAAAATTGCCTATATTTCTGGAACATTTTGGAGTGCCTGGATTACTTTCTACAATTGTCATGTATTCTCATGTGATCCCGCTACCGCAACATTTAAATGATTTAAAGGGCTATGTGCAGTGCTCACTTTGATTGCTGCACATAGCTAATCTGTCAGCCTGGGACCACTAACTGTGACCCTAACTGATAGAGGGGACTGCCAGGTATCGAGCAGGAATTTAACTCCTGCTGGTCCCATTACTGCATGATGTTCTATGCTGTCACTGAGTGTGAAATCCTGCACTGCTTGACGGCATAGACCGTCATGATGTGCTTAAATGGTAAATAATGATGTATCATTTTTTCAGCCTTTGCAATCCGTCATCCTATGGGTTCTTGTAGGTCTCTCTACCTGTTCTTGCTCCTCTGTCTATAATAACAACCTAAATGAGGCATAAACAGAGTGCACAGTCCAAACGACACTTTCCGGAACCAACATTCCATTTGTACCAATGGAATTTCTAATTGCAGGGGGCACTTACCTCCTACTGCCCCCCTCTTATCCCACCCATGTTTAATTGTTATAATGCTTACTGTTCCTTTCACCTTATATCCTATAGTGTCTTACATGCATTGCTAAGAAGCCTACATTGGCACACAGTAACAGTCACATTCCAGAGCCATGATCTATGTCACGTGATTTCTTTTTGAAGCAAAATTCAGTCGAACAACTGAAGGTCTCTCTGCCATTTTCCCTCAGGTCCTTCGTTTCGAGATATAGACCTCCCCTCCTCTCCGAGCAACCCACAGAGACACTTCCTCCATTCTTCTTCATCTTGACTAACAATTTGGTAATGAACTATTGATTTTCACTTCCTTGCGTGTAGCCCATATTAGATTCCGGCTGATAAACTGCGCAAGAAACTTAGGTCTCTACTGTCCCTTTTTATGCTGTCACTGAAACAAAGTGCCACTGAAGGGAGATAATGACTGCACACAGTGATGTTTCACTGCCCATTTCATCAATTTGTAGCTCTTGACAGGGAGAAAAGGGCCGATTTTTCATAGTTTAATGTCCGGGCCGTGCTGCACAGCATCCAGTTGCATTGGAAACTTTGTATCGGCTGCGATGGCCATTCCCCATTTATAATCCCTCTGGGATAGTTTATCTAAAGGAAATCTTTCTATTCTCCTCGGCTATTTCTGCTGCACCTGGACTGCTCAATCCAGCCGGGGCACGAGGGATCAATACATCACAGTAAGTGGAAGAATTATTAAGTTTAAACAGAAATGGAGCCAGGAAAGCTCGGAACAATGTTAATCTTCTGTGCAAGTTGTTCAAATGGTAATGCTTAACTGTACTTCTGCCAAAGATTTGTTTAATTTGATTATTTTCAGTTAGTTTTATTGCTGACATTTTTTCTAAGTCTGTAATATGTCAGGATTTGTGCGTTTTATAGAGCTTTAAAGAAAGGTAGGAGTGTTCAATTATGGAAGGGTTAAGAATGCACAGCAGCCAGGTTAACCCTTCCACCGCAGAAGTTGTAATTCAGGGATTATGGACTAAATCATGCAGATTAACCCCTTCACGGCAGATTTATTTGTTTAACTTTTTGTGGAAACATTGGAGGAACATTTAGCTTAGGGCAAAACGGTTATTACTGGCATAGACTGCCATTCCCGAAAAACACAACTATACAAAATGATCCAAGTTTTACTTTTAACCCCTTAAGGACCAAACTGCTGGAATAAAAGGGAATCATGACATGTCACACATGCCATGTGTCCTTAAGGGGTTAACGTTACTGCATTTCATAGGTGTTGGGTTTATTAATATGCTGTTTATTTTTTTTTTTTATTAATGCTCAAATCTTTAATGTATTTGCACAAAAAAAGGTTTACCCATGCACCCCTCATGTCAGTAAGACTTATAAACAGCTCAGCCCCAACAACACTGAGTAAGCGGCTTTTTCACAATTTGGCTGCAGACAGTCAGAGGAGGATAGTCAGAGGAGCTCCTAACGGGTTGTGATATCCTTCCTATTTGCCTTGCTTTCTGGCTCAGATCAGTGCTGTTAGTGGCTGAGCTGTGTACGTACATTTGATAAGGAAGTCTTTTTCTGGAGTGAAAGTCATGGCATTAGGAGGCAGACCTATGGTGCCGCACTGTGCAAAACATTTGCTTTGGTGCAAAAATGAAAAGGATTGGAACTAAATATATTGGGGAAAAATAGCATAGCAAACACATCAAAGTTCTGTTGGTGCTTTAATATATTTGTTCATCCATTTATGGAAATATTAAGAGGATTAAACGAGATTATAGAGTGACACCTTACCTGCAATATATAAAGCAAAGTCTGAAATATTGGCAGAGAAGTAAAAATACCACGTTGTCACATAGAGGAGGATAAACAAAAATGATAACATTCCCTACTTATGGATAATTCTATGGAGGCTTTTACAGCAGCAATACAGTCCTCCGCCCGTCCTAAATTCCTAGCAGGAGGTTAAAAAAATGTTTCAAGGCTGAAAGTGGGTAATGGACAGACATCTGTACAATACAAGGCACTGCAGGCTTTTATTGCACCCTGTATTGAAGCACTGTAGTAAACCCAGAGATGTCCCTTTCCAACCTGTTAGAATATGTTTGACCAATGTGTTTGAGTCATCAATGCTCTTGTCCAGTTAGGAGGAAGAGGAAGTGTGTGAGTCAAGTCCAATGCTGTAATATGGAGGGAAAGGTAAGTGGGTTCTAACAGGCTAAATTCTATTTTGCAGTTTTATAATGCAAAACAAACGTTTACTCGTATATACAGGTCTAGGAGAGAAGTTGTATTTAAATGTTAATATTTGGTGCCATTTTACAGATTGTCTGCAGCCGTAAAGCCAAGATACTTTATCAGTATTCCATCCTATTGGTTTCCATGGTGATAGCTCCACTTTGCGATCTTTGCCCCAGAATTGTATCTGAGACCGCATCCCCAATGTATCCGTGACACCGTGTAAAATAAAGACTATTCCCAAAGTGTTTTAATGCTGCTTTACCTGACAATTACTCATTTTCCAGCTATTACCGGTGACGGCACCACATTGAATGAATCCTTTCTGAATATAAAATGCAAGTTTCACACACACGGTCCAGGCTGGCCTTGGCTAAGACATTGGAATTATAATAACGGTTTACAGAGAAAGAAATCAAGATATGTTACAAGGAAGGCAGAAGAGTTCAGCAATGAAAGAAATTATTCTACAACACCAGGTTCTTAAGGAATCACAAATGTACAACATTAACCCTTTCATGACAAGGGATAAGGAAAATATCAATAAATGATTCATGAACGGTTTAAAATGTTCAATCCACAGATTATCAGCTCGGTATGAAAGGGAAACTGGCACTTTGAAGAATAATTAATATTCCTATGTGAATTTGTTAGGTGTGAAAAATAAAATTAAATGTCGAAATTCACAGCTCTTTATCCTGTAACTGGGCCACTCCATCTTAGCTCCCTGTCAATCATTGTTATAAGCTCCGCCCTTTAATATAGAGAGAGCCACCTCACCGGCGTTAATCCCAGTGAAAGTAGATAGTGCCGCGGTACTGCCCCGACCCCCTGCCGCTGACTTGCCTCATGTTACTCGCTCCTCTGTAGCCAGAACACTCATGTTTAAATCTACAAGCTGAGCCCCACTTACATTGTCCCTCACTGAATGACTGTTGCGCTCACACAGCCTGTCCACAAATTGCCTGGCTGGAAACGGAGCTCTGACTTGCAATATTGCAATATTCACCTTCTTTTGGCAGTGGTTGAAGGCTCCTTTACAGCTTCCAGCGCACACACCACTGACTGCCGACTGGCTGTGCAGGAGCTCCTCCTAACACTACACCCGTGAACGCTAAGCTCCAGCAGGGTGCCATCTCGAGACCACACCCACACAGGGTGAACAGCAGCAGATCGGGGCTTGGGGTCTGGAGGATACTCAGGAAAAGACCCCCACGACACCCACATCGGCAACTTAAGCTCCAGGGGGGCAAGACCAGCCCGACCCAACAAGCGAATCTGAGGGGAGCAAGACCCGAAGAGGCGACCGCATCAAGACGGCAAACACGGCACTGCCCCAGCCTAAGACAGGAGAACCCAGCTCAGCATTCAGCCGGGCGGGCACTGCACTCACCAACAACCACAACGCTGCAAGGCCCAGGGGCTCTAAGCTCCCGCACACCGAGGAGACAGCACGGGCTGTGACAAATAGCACTGAATGAACGCACCCAGCCCCAACAAGGCATCTGCTGACCCTGCAGTGACTGAGACTTAATGTCAGGCAAAGTGGCCACTGCCACCCATTTTTTAAATGTCTAAATTGAACTCCTACAATTATCTGCTGACACCTACTTTCTCTTCTCTATTTTCTGTTTTCATGTATGCTCGCACAGGGGATAACAGGGGGGTCTGTTAATTAACAATCCTCATGTCTGCTGTATCTCAATTATAATAGGCTTAGTTAGCATAACACTCAGGAAACATAGCCCGCCTAGGGGGATCTGCCTTGACGTGGGCAGGCGGGCATTCCCTCCAATGGCCATTGGAGTAACTGAATGACCTCAATTTGTTTAAATATACATAGGGATTAAGGAGAGAGCGCAGGTAACGTTTTCTTTTGTAATTACCAAAAGAGTTTGGTATCTTACGATACTTCCGTCTTTTCTCTTCCTCCTCCTTATTTGTATCCTTTTTATTTTCTTCCTTTAAATCAATGTATTCCTCCAATGGGAGAAGTGCATAGATTTCCAGTAACTCACCTTTCCAGATTTTCTCCTTTAATTCAGGTTTTAAGTGATAACCGAGTGGCCTGGCAAAAGATACATGTACATTTTGCCGCCCAGCATCCTGGATGCTACCCATCAGTTCGACTTGTTCATCACCGACATCCAGGGGCGTACCTAGAGCATTTGGCACCCGGGGCGGATCCTGTGCTTGGCACCCCCCCTAAAAAAAAAAACCTGTAAAAAATGTTAAAGGTTTTATTTCTTTTATTTTTACAATTTGTAAACTTTGCAAAACCGCTGTCAGCCCCTCCTACAAAACCCTTGTCCTGCCCTGCCCCTCCTACAAAACCTCTGTCCTGTCCCTTCTACAAATCCTGTACTGCCTCGTCTACAAAACCCCCGCAACCCCCTTCCACAAATCCCCTGCTTATCCCCCCTTATAAAGACTCCTGTCCCAATACAAAACCCCGCCCCCTTCTACAAAATCCCTGCAGCCCCACACACACATTTACAGGCAGACAGTCACACACTCAGTTACAGACAGACAGTCACACACTCAGTTACAGGCAGACAGTCACATACAGTCACAGGCAGACAGTCACACATACACATTTCCTCCGTGCGGCCAGTTTATCAGCTGTTTGCTTGTGTGAGCTGTACTGGCCGCACGGCACCCTAACTACCATGGGACACTGTGCGGCCACAGCTCACACAGCCCCCTCCAGCCAGGGCCGGTGCAAGGATTTTTGCAGCCCTAGGCAAAAGTAAAGTTTGCCGCCCCCCCCCATGTGACATCACAATGCCCCACCCATATGATTTGCCATGTTAACTAACGCCAGTGCTGCAGTGCCGCCGTGTTTACATTAAAAGGCCTGCAAGGACAGGCTATAGACACCAGAACCACTACATTAAGCTTTAATGTGAGGTAAATTAGAGCTTAGTGCCACGAATAATATACTAGATTGCCTACTTACAACCAGATGAGGATGATGATGGGCTCTAGCTGCAGTCTGGCTCCACTGGTCTGGTGCAGAACAGGCTCTCTGGAGGCGGTTTGTAGCTGTGGTCACAAAAATCAATGTTCTGGGAGAACGGGAAGCAGCTCCATTTTTTGGGGGTCCTTTACACAGCTCAAGGTCTGGGTCCCAGGGTCCACCTTCATGTTCCACCAATGAGTTTGTTCACAGGGGGTGGAGTGTGTAGGGGATGTCCTGATATGTGTGTAGGGAATGCATTGTGTGAATCTGAGTTTGTATGTGTAAGGGCTGCAAGGTGTGTTTCTGTGAATGTACAGGATGCAGTGTGTGCGTGTGTAAGGGGTGCATTGAGTGTGTGTAATGAATGCATTGTGTGTTTGTGTGTGTGTGTGTGTCTCTGTGTGTGTAATGGTTTGCATTGCTTGTGTATGTGTGTCTGTGTGTGTATTGTGCATTGTGTGTTTTCTGTGTGCAAAGGGGTGCATTGTGTGTATGTGATGAATGTCAATCTCCTCAGCTCAATTTCCTTCTCCTCCTCCCAATTTCTCTTTCTCACCCCCCCCTCTAATTTCTCTCCCCCCTCTAATTTCAATTTCTCTCCCCTAATTTCTCTTTCCCCCTCCTAATATCTCTCCCTCCTCCTAATATCTCTCCCTCCTCCTAATATCTCTCCCTCCCTCCTAATTTCTCTTCCCCCCTCCTAATTTCTCTCTCACCCCCCCCTCCTTTCTCACCCTCCTATCCTTTCTCACCCCCCTCTCCTTTCTCCCCCCCCTCCTTTCTCTTTCTCACCTCCTTTCTCACCCCCCCTTTCTCTCACCCTCCCTCCTTTCTCACCCCCCTTTCTCCTCTTTCTCACCCCCCTCTCACCCCCCCTTTCTCCTTTTTCACCCCTCTCCTCTTTTCACCCCCCTTTCTCCTTTCACCCCCTCTCCTTTTCACTTTCTCCTCTTTTCACCCCCCTCTCCTTTTCACCCCCCTTCTCTCTTTCACTCCCCTCTCTCCTCACTTCCTTCCTCTTTCACCCCCTTTCTCCTATTTCCCCTTTTCTTCTCTTTCACCTCCTCTTCTCACCCCCCTCTCCTTTTCACCCCCTTTCTCCTCTTTCTCACCCTCCCTCCTTTCTCACCCCCCTCTCCCTTTTCTCACCCCCCCTCTCTACCCCCCCTTTCTCCTTTTCACCCCCCTCTCTCTCTTTTCACCCCCCTTTCTCCTCTTTCACCCCCCCTCCTTTTCACTCCTCTTTTCACCCCCTCTCCTTTTCACCCCCCTTTCTCCTCTTTCACCCCCTCTCTCACCCCCCTTTCTCCTTTTTCCCCCTTTCTCTCTTTCACCCCCCTTTCTCCTCTTTCACCCCCCTCCTTTTTCTCACCCCCCTCCTCCCTACCTCTCTGTAGCGTGGCCGAGCCCTGTATAGTCGGCGGGTACAGGGAGCATCTGTCTCCTGTACCCGGCCGGACTAACAGGAAGTGCACACTGCTGCTCAGGACAGCTGCTCTCTGTACCCGCGGACTATTAATGCTGCAGGGCTCGGCCACGCTACAGCAAAGGAAGCTGACAGAGGGAGCGCTGCTCCCTCCTGTCAGCCCCTCTCCTCAGGCTGCGCCCGGGCGGTGCGGTCCGCCCTCATGGACGCACCGCCCGGGCAAAGCTGCAGCCGCCTGAGGCTCTTTACAGAGCGCTCGGGCGGCTGCAGCATGGGGGGGGGGGCGCCCCTGGTCATGGCACCCCCCACCCGGCTGGCACCCGGGGCGGACCGCCCCCCCCCGCCCCCCCTTAGTACGCCACTGCCGACATCTGTACCCACCGACATCGATGCCCCGGCCGTGACTTCCGACTCTCCCACTACTAACTGCGACAACCGCGGAGCCCCTATAGCTGAACACCCAGAACATGGCTCCCAAACTTGCCCAAAACTCCCTGGCTGATACTGCCCCGATGTCAGGATCCTATCCTGACAACTCAAATAATGTTTAGTTTCTTCTGTTTTATTTTTCTCCAATAGCAGTTTCTCACTACTACTGGCCTCCCTAACCACTAGTCACCTCAGTCTCTCTCACCTGCATAGCATGATGATCCATATTTGCTATAAAAGGTCAAACCCGATGCAGCAGAGAGTTGGTCTCCCACAACCTATTTCCACTGGTATCCTAGAATGGCTCAGGAACAAGTAGTAAATCCAATAGAGTAGCAGGCACAATCAGTAAGACAATCCAAAAATATCCCATCACCTTTTCCCAATAACTGGACAACACACAGTATCGGGAGCAGAATTAAAGCTTTTTTATCACATACCCTGCTTTTATGCGGTTCTCCCCTACAAGGGAGACACCCACAATAATTAATACAGTAGCCAATCAAATAGACATTACCTCCCACACATCTCCTCCCCTCAGCTTAACAGATAACACAATTAAAATGTACACATTTTCCCCCAATTCTTAGATGTACCCCAAATATACTAGGTACACCCCTAAATATGGTATATTTGATATACATATTCAAAAATCACCCAGATCGGACCAGGGGTTCGGAAGTTATGAAGAAGTAAACTTTTGACCAACTGCACAGGCAGCAGTAGCCGAAATTAGTTCCATACAATTTGGCATTCGGATGAATCCCCTTGTTCATGGGATTCATCCTACCGAAAGGCGGGCTGTTCATGAGTTTCAGTCTGTATTTTCTGGTCTTATCAGTGTTCACTTCGTTGAGTGTTCCGATTTGAGTTAGAGACACTCGACGACCAAAAACCGCTGTTCATTTGTTAAAATGGCTGCCGCCACGTGTTCGGTTGCCGAAATGGCGGCCACCCGGGGACTTAAACAATGCGTTTGTGCTTTTCAAATGGGAGTGCAATGAAATGAACAGGGAGGTTAATTACAGCCACGCTTCATATCAGGGTGGTCTGGTTGTGCGGTACTTTGTTTCAGATGGTGAATGAAGAAGTTCAATGAAGTTTTATATGACTTTTTACCGAACAACCAGACGAATGCTTTAACTGTATGACAAATTCACACGAAAATCTTTAGCAATAAATCCACACGAAAGTTTCTGGGGTCACCTAACAAATAAACAGCGAATATGCTGGACAGCCAGAGAGTCTCTGCTACACTGCTCCCCCTTGCCCTCAAGCCGGCATACACAGTCAGATCCAGCACAGATCGGCGTGGGGATGTTCGGGGATACTCACGGATCATTTCTCCAAGTCAGTTTGTCTGGACAACCCGTCGGCGTTTCCATTTTGTTTTCCCGGGCGGTACTGAATGTTAAAGTAAAGGGGCTGCCACCCGGTTTAGCCAGACCAACAGGTTGTGATCCGTGAGCAACGAAAATGGCTGTCCATACAAGTAAGGTTGTAACTTTTTCAGGGCCCACACCACAGCCAGGCATTCCTTCTCGATGGCAGCATAGCTCACTTCTCTGGGTAACACTTTCCTGCTGATGTACGCCACTGGATGTTCTCCGCCATCGACCCCGACTTGGCTCAGTATTGCCCCCAATCCAAACATAGAAGTGTCTGTGTGAAAAAGAAAGCGTTTAGTTGGATCGGGAGCTGCCAAGACAGGGGCATTTATAAGAGCATGTTTCAATTGTTGGAATGCCTACTCACACTACGGGGTCCAGGTTACTTGGCGATGAAGATTTTTCCAGGTAAGGTCGGTAAGGGGTTTGGCCAGGGTGCTATAATTGGGAACAAACTTCCTATAATACCCTGCCATCCCTAGAAAGGCTAATACCTGGGTCTTGGTCCTGGGGGTTGGCCACTGAGCTCTACCTTCGCTGGCTCAGGCTTCTGCTACCCACAACCTACCCTATGTCCGAGGTACTGAACCTCAGCCATCCCTATACTACACTTAGCGGGCTTCAAGGTTAACCCTGCCTCCCGGATTCTGTCTAGAACCGCTCCTATATGGGCCAAGTGCTCCTGCCAGGTATCGCTGAGGATGGCAATATCATCGAGGTATGCGCAGGTATAGTCTTGGCACCCCTCTAGGAGATGGTCCACCATCCTCTGAAATGTAGCCGGAGCGTTCATCTCAAACGGCATCACCTTAAATTGGTATAAGCCGAATGGGGTGACAAACGCTGACTTAGGGATGGCGTCCGGGGCCAGGGGGATTATACCCCTTACATAGATCAAAGGTAGTAAGGTATTGGCCCCTGGCCATCCGATCCAGCAGCTCGTCTATCCGGGGCATGGGATAAGCGTTGGACACTGTCTTTTCGTTTAACCTCCAGTAGTCCACGTAGAAGCAGGTTGTGCCGTCCCGCTTGGGTACGAGGACTACAGGGGAGGCCCAGGGGCTGTCTGAGGGCTTAATCACCCCCAGTTGGAGCATCTCATCGATCTCCTTGTGCCTGTTCTCCCTTACCACCTCAGGGATGCGGTATGGAGTCTGGCGCAGTGGGAGTTGACCCGGGGTCTCTACCCGGTGAGAGGCCAGAGGAGTATAGCCAGGCATATTGGAGAAGGTCTCCTGCTTCTCCCCGAGGAGTTGCTGTACCTCGCTACGCTCCTGGGGACTCAACCGGTCTCCCAACTTAACTTCAGCTAGATCACTGGGCAATGTTCCGTCCCCCAGCAGGTCTGAGAGGGGAAGATTGTCAAACTCCTCGGAGGAGAGCGCGCAAATGGCCGTCACCTCCTTGGAGCACTCCCGGTAGGGCTTCATCATGTTCACATGGAGCATGCGTCGCCCCCCCATGCTAGTACATGGACCAATTATATAGGTGGTGTCACAGCGTTGTTCCAACACCTTATAAGGGCCCTGCCAGGCGGCTTGTAGCTTGTCATTTCGAACAGGTTTTAAAATCAAAACCTTCTGCCCGACCTGAAAGCTACGGTCCATGGCGCTCCGATCATACCAGGTGCGCTGGCGTGTCTGGGCCGCCTGAAGGTTTTCCCAAACAACAATTCAAAACGGGGAGAACCCGGTGGATTCCTGCGGCACCTCCCGGTAGGCAAAGATGAGGTGGGGCAGGAATCGTTCCCAGTCCTGATGGGTCTCAGCGAAGGTTCGGAGCATCTGTTTCAATGTTCCATTCAACGGTTCGCAGAGCCCATTGGTCTGGGGGTGGTAACTATGGGTTTAATACCACAGAATTTCCAGAGGTGCTGAGTGACCTCCGCGGTAAAGTGAGTGCCCCGATCCGAGACAATCTCCCTGGGTAACCCCACTCTGGAGAAGATTCGCATGAAGGCCTCAGCTACCGTTTCGGCGTGGATGTTAGACAGCGTCACCGCCTCTGGATATCTTGTGGCATAGTCCACCACTGTCAAAATATAGTGTTTGCCAGGGGGGCTAGCCTTCTTCAAGGGACCTACTATGTCAACTGCTACTTGGCTGAACGGTTCCTCGACTATGGATAAGGGGTGTAACTTAGCTTTCCTGTGGTCCGCCCTATTTCCTAACCTCTGACAGGTGTCGCACGCCTCCTAACTTCCTGACTTATCCCCGGCCAGAAAAAACTCTGGGTTAACCGGTACCGGGTACGGCTCACTCCTAGGTGGCCGGATAGTAGAATATCATGCACTATCAGGAGCAGTTCTGATCGGTGCCGCTGCGGTACCAACAACTGCCTACGGATGATCGGGTCTGACCTGTCTACTCTCTTTTCAGTCTCTCGGTATAACAATTTACCCTCCCATACAAATTGCTCCCCCTCTATCCCGGGTTGACCAGATGTAACTGTGGCGAAACCGACCTCGCCACTAGGCATTGGAGAAGACTGATTGCCAGCCTCCTGCCAGGTGACTATGGCCCCTGGGATGTATTGCCCTTTAAAGACATGATTTGGGCATAATGGATTTCTGTTGTGCTGCTGCTGGCCCTTTAAGAACCATCTGGGGACATACTGTGGAGTTACTGGGTGGCCACCATTTCCTGTATCAGAGGCACATGGTGAGAACAATGAATGAAGCACATGGTAAGAACAATGGATGGCGGCCATTTTAACTCACAGACACTGTTTGGACTTTTCAACACGGTGCCATCTCGCTGGTATTTGGTGCACAGAGACATCGTGCAGTGGTTTTGGCTTATACAACAGGGGACACATTATACAGTAATTGTTTTTCATTTAGCCTGCATATGTTCTGTGGAATCTGCATTAAACTGTATCTTCCAAAGTACTGAACGGATCTGGGTGAATTTTGGATATGTGGTTCACCCAGATCCCCCGGTTCCAAGGATATACGGGTTATTGCAGGTTTTGGGGTCCCTGTGATGTGTTTTATGATACTGTATTTCTCTTCCTGTGATAATTAGATTAACCATTGTGTTCAGTAATCATATCACAGGCAGAGGGGAGGATTTTGTGTGGGAGTGTCTGTGTGTATTGTACAGATTGATTGGTCGTTCTGTAAAACCCTGTGGGCAGTGCTAAATTTGTGGATTGGGAATAAAAGAGGCTGTATGTGCCAGTACAATCAGTTCCTGCTTAACCCTCAAAGTAAAGTGTCGTCTCATTATTGGGGGAGGATTTATTGTATGCTGTTCCAGTTTGACTGCTAGGAGTCTAAACCCATCCGTATGGTTTTGCCTATTCAGCTGTTTATAGCATTCATATGCTTGAGAGCATTCATATGCTTCTCCGGTTCGGTGGTTGTGGTGTCTGCTGCAGTGCTTGGAGTCCTCAGGAAGCGCTAGGAGCATTCTTCAACGGAGGTACCCAGTCGGGGTGCCAGGCGATCCATTACAGTAACCTTAACCCTATAAACCTGCAGTGTGGGATCGGTAGCTACTTCTGCCTCAAACTCACTAGGGAGCGCCCAGGGAACATACTCTAAAGAAGGGGAAGGGTCTCTTACCTGAACCTCCGGGTGTGAGTTGTGGTCCTGGGTGCGTGCCTGTTGGCGGGAAACAACGGGATGCGCTTCTCCAGTGGCTGGAATCTGTGGCTCATAAGCGGATGTCAGTCTCCCCAGGTCATTCCCCAACAAAACTTCATAGGGTAATTGCGGCATTATCCCCACCTCCACACTCCCAGACCCCGCTCCCCAATTCAAATATACCCGGGCTGTGGGTAGCTGGTACACTGCTGCCCCGGTTACCCTTATGGCTACAGTCCGGCGTTGTTAGGCACCAGGTGACTCTTAACCAGAGTGATGGTGGCTCCAGAATCTCGGAGACCTTGTACTGGTTTCCCTTCCAGATAAACAGTCTGCCGATGATGTTGGTGATTGTCTGCCTCAGCCTGGAGTGGATCGGCCTCATGTAACACCTCCAATTGCTCGACTGAAGTAGCTGGCACTGCTGTTCCGTAGGTGACTGGAGTTTTCGCCTGGTAATAGTGGACGGCTGCTCGCAGTGGTGGTGGTGGACCACCTATCTTTTCCCCATGAGAAAGCACGCTAGGGGATCTGGCGTTATGGTCCTGAGAGCAGCGCGATCCGCCAACCCGTACGTGGTCAGCCCTAATGGGGACCCACTGCTGCTAACCCTGACACCTTCTTCATGCCTACCCAGACTCCTCCGCGGTGTCATGGGCCGTTCACTACTGCGCCCAGTCCTAATGGGGTACTCTGCCACCTGCTCTTGTTGCCTTCCTTGATGCTACCCCACTGCCTGCCCACCTGTCCTTGCAGATGACAAAGGCGTTATCAGTAGCTTTCTAGCTGGTCTCCTTTTGGGTCTATCTCTTTTGGAGCTGCGCTGTTCCTGGGCCTGAAAAACCTGAATCTTGCGTGGACATCCTATATCTCCCTGAGTTGCTCCCAAATCCTAGTGGCCACCTACCCCAGTTCACCCTTCTTCTGTATGTGATGGCGGTGGACAACTGGGGCCCGACTCGCCTGATACAGGACCACCAGCAGTTAGCATGAATCTGCCCTAGCAGCACTCTGTGAGCCTCTAGAGCCTGCTGTGGAAGGAGCCAGTTCTGCTGTCCGCCATGAGGTGCGGCATGGACTTTTTTTGCTGACCTGCCATGAGGCGTGGAGCCATCTGTGCCGTAGTTCCGCCATAAGGCGCGGCGCCCTCCGCAGCCAAATCACTCAGACACAGAGCAGCCACGCTCCGGCTCCTACCCCTCACACTGGGCTCCCACTGCTCGCCTCACTGCCGACATCACTGCTTCTGGCCACAGGTCCCACCGAAGGGCTCCTCCTCCGCCGCCTCCTGGGTACTGTACTTGGGCTCAATCGCTGGATTGGCCTTATATATACTATAGCGTTATATATTGGTCACATACTGTGACTTTGATATTGATCAGGTACTGATCCTACAATCCTTCTTGATACATATAGTAACTAGGGCTGTATTCTGTAAACTTCGCATTGTCATGTGTCAACTCTTAAATTGAAAATGAACATATTCATATCTCATAAATGTTATTACCAGATCATTCATCAACTCGCCACAAGTGAGTACAATTTAGTGTTTATCGTCTAACTTAGAAAAGCATTTCAAGCGACTTATGTTCCGTTGTCGAAATACCTATCGTGCCATCTCTTTTCTATTAAAACAATCCATCCAGCTTCCCTTTTAATCTGTGCTATATAGTCATTAATAATCAGATCTAATTAAGACACGCATTAAAAGACAGTTAAAGTTAATTTAACGTAAAAATTCCAATAGAGTTTTATTAGATTTTGCTCATTAAATTAGCGTTATGGATTTTTAACGGATGCCTTAATTATACATTATTATTAACAGAATCAACGGATTACGCAAACTGGAATTGGGTCGTAAGTCAAGTAGCAGATGTTTACCGTATGCCTTCCGAAATAGATTCGAGACCTGGTGATATGTCACATATTGAAATAAAGAACAATAGCAAAGATTTCTCCTTAGAAAATATTTTTTTTTTAAATGATACTGTATTTTTTTTATTTTTTATTCTCAGACAATGAATAGGTCTGAATCACACTGCAAATTACTTTAGCACAAGATTATGGTTGGAATATTGAAAGGCTGTCCGGCAAGAAGTGGAACAGCTAAACATCTTGCTAAAACTAATTAAATATTTAGTTATTGAATCCAAGAACAGACAGAGTGAATGCAGATGCACTAAAACCAAACTGTTTGCGTTTGCTGGGGATTTGTTATGGGAATTTTAACATGACCCTGAAGTAAAGCAGTAATTGGCATTAGCATGTTCTGCATAAAAGAAAACCTAGTTTGAAGAGGGAAATACAATGGGTCTTATCCCCTAAACTGTGAATTGTGAAGCAGGGCCATGCATCTTGCGGCTAACCTCACTTAGTCAATATTTCACACTTTTTGGTCTTCGTGGTCAGACTCTGAAGCCAACCCTGAAGATGTGAGATTAATGCTGTCACTTGTGGCCACCAATTGTCCGATTCACCCTCTGAATCTCATTCAGCTCCTCGATTCCTCCTTTTTTTTATCTTCTTTTACTATTTCCTTTGTTTTCTTTCCTTCCTTCACCGTCCCACCATACTTACAATCCTTGGTGACAGTGTAACATTTCAGAGCTTCAAAAATATATTTGTAGAATTCAGATTACCTGCTGGCCTCCATAAATAGCTCTTCCCTCTGGGCCGTAATTTCTTGTATCCTCTTTCTTCTGTGTTATTTATTGTTCTTCCATATTGTTATACAAGCTGTATCATATTGCCTTGTTTGTTGTAAATTTGTCTTTTATAAAACCAATAAAAATGTTCATCATAAAAAGACACAGGATACATAACAGGGAGACTGACTGCGGAGACTAGGGATACACCAAGGTCAAGACACAGCAGGGCTCGAACCATCCGTTGTAATGTCAGGGCATAGCTTTAATAATCAATATATATCGAACCAGTGTGAGGTTTTGGAGATATCGTGATAAGACACAAGCTTGAAACTTTAGTGTCCGAATACCCCACGAAGGTATTACTTTCCCCGTGCCTATTGTACAGCACTTTATAAGTAATAATAATATTAGGGTTAGTGCTAGGTCTAGGGCTGTGGTCATACGTAAGACTCTGGTTCCTTAAATTGTAGGGCAGCACCAAGGCATTCATGTTCTGGTTCTCTCCAGGTTAGTGGGAGTTACCTATCTGGACACTAGATATTTGCAGATGCCGCCATTAATTCAGGTAGTCTCTCAACACTGATATGTTGTGAAAAGAGGAGGGGGGAGAGAGCATCATTGTTTCTGTCTCCTGAACTTCTCTGCCATTTACAAGAGATAGCATAAACAAATGGTGGTAGCTGTAAATAGAAGCATAATTCCCACTGAATTGTGGTATACCGAGATTTGCCCCAGATTTAAGACCTCTGCACAGGATGGTGCTAGTCCATCAATTCATTACCTTCATGGACCTGGAGATGGAATTTTAACGAGCCTAGAACCAGAATATATATACATATACCGTGATGAGTATCAAGAGATTCAGATGAACACTTGTGTAGGACCCTGGACAACATCTATTTCTAAGTCACCCCGTGCCTGCCCATTATAGGTGCAGGGCGTGTATAACGTAATTATTTATTGTTAAATGTTTTGTGTGCTCTCCTGTCCTGCTGATGCTTGCTACCAACTAGGTGGAAGTTGTTATGGAGCCTGTATAGCGCCATCTGTTGCTAGCAACCACTATATGCACTACCTGAATAGTAATGCTTGTTATTTTGCATATTGCTAATTCTGCAGGCAGGAGAGACATTTTGTGTTAATTATTGTCTTTCCCTTCCTTTTATAAATATTTAATTATGTTATTATAAATTCATGTATGTTTTCTGATATGATTTGATTATTTGTATTTTTATTGAGTTGTCATCATAAGTTACATGTAATGAGCATATGGGCTAGTCCTGAGAATAAATACAGATGAATATGTTAGTTCCTTTTAGAACTGTGAGTCTTGGGGGCGGAGCTTGGCCACCATCTTGAATGGCCACCATTTAAAGGGATCCACTGGGACAATTTAGTTCCATAAATACAATTTGCAAACTCAGTGCAATAATTTGAAGTGCGTAATTACTTTCAAGAAGAACTACTCACCATGCAGAAGCAAAAAAAATCAAGACAAATCCATTCCTGCGACTAAAAATACTGACAATTCTGCTGTGGGGGTGAGTAAGGGCCTACAGGCTCACTCCCCCTCCCATATTGTCACATCCAAGATGGCCCTTACAGGATTTAAAACAATGACTTACAATCCAACTATGCCTCTAGAGATGGCAGAAGATTTGCCACCATTGGCTGGCCTGATAATACAGCTCATTCAAAATTTAAGAGTGGACTTAATAAATGATTTTAAAATATTGGGCAACGTACAGAAAAATCCCCAGGAAAAATCCCACCAGGACTTGATTAATACTGTGAAAGAGCTTCAACTACAAGTTTACCAAAAAGTGGAAAAAATTGCGGATGCTGAGGATAGAAGTAGGCGCAATAACCTGAGGATCAGGGGGATTCCTGAATCCGTTGATGCCCCAGAATTATTGAACTTTTTCCAGACAATGGTTAAGACAACTTTACCAAGAGCTACCAACCTGGACTTATTGATGGACAGAATCCACAGGCTGCCTAAGCCTTCTAAAGCACCTGTAGCCGTGCCCAAAGATGTAATAGTGAGATTTAACTTTTTTCACATAAACGAGGAATTTTTGGGCGCGATACGAGCATCTGGCCTTTCTGGGGAATATAAAAACATAAAGGTATTTCAAGATTTCTCGGCCTACACAATGAGGCGTCGCAGGGAGTTCCAGCCTTTTACATCTGAATTATAGGTGGGGATTTCCTGTGAAGGTACTCTTCCGTATGGATTGCTGGAACTATACAGTTACATCACAAGAGGAGGGTATGGCATTTCTTAACTCTATCAATAGACGTCCAGCACAATCACATGTGCTTTCACCCTCAACTCCAGCACGTGCACACAAGAGGAGCACGGCGGATGACACCTGAGACCCACGCTGCTTTTTTTCATTCTTTTACAGCTCCAGCTGCAGTATTGTCGGTTTTGGATTATCAATCACAAGCCGCTATATCCCTTACTTTCAGACGGTTTTGTCCTTATCTTATACTAACATTGATTTTTGCTTTTAATTTTTCTTTTTGTTCTTTCCTACCTGGATCTAAAAGAGCCTTATCTTTTGAGACATACCACTGATCCCTACTCAAGTCCTGAGATAAGCAGGGATAGCTGAGAAATTTTTGTTTTGTTCCCACATTAATGTGATATACCTCTAAAGCAGACAGCCTTTGCTACTTTTATATTTTCTCCCAAAACTATATTAGATAAGTGATAAGAATTTCCTTTTCCATTCCAAGTCAATTGAGTTTTTTCTCTGTTCAACTAAGATTTCAGGACTGCAGGGACCTTCCCGTTTTCTTTCTGCTATTTGTTATTTTTTCTCCTTTAACATCTTCTACTTTTTGATAATTCGTTATTGTTTACATTGGTTCCCCTTGTCCCGGGTAGTTTTCTCTCCCCCCAACCTGGGCCTAACACCCTGAGATGGACTTTTTTAATTCTCCCTCATGGCCCTATCACTTACTTCCCCTGAGAGAGGTATTTTTCCAAGTTTTTTGCCCCCTGTTTTTTACTTTTAATTTTATGTCCATCCATTTTCTTGGGAAAGGTATACAATTCAGCATGACACAGTCACAAGACATAAATTATACAATGTTTGTTTCAATTGCTTTAACTAATTTCTTAATGTATCACCAAAAACAATTCTTGTCTAAAATGTTGGATCTCCTAATACGTCTCTTGAGGCGCGGAACTTTGGGCTCACACATTGACAGCAGATTTCTCTCCATTAACCACGATTTTTATTTAGGTCATGGTTATTAAGTTTATGTCATTCAATGTGAGGGGCTTGAACACCGCGCACAAGAGAAAACTACTTTTTAAGGAAGCAAAATCCAACAAATCAGATGTTATTTGTGTACAGGAGACTCATTTTAAAGAAGGTAAAGTTTATAGGCTTATGTCAAAGTTATTCCCATCTCAATTTCATTGCACTTATAAATCCAAATCTAGAGGTGCTTCTATTTTTTTTAACAGAAATGTGGCTTGCTTAACAGAAAAGGTAATGGCGGATGATGAAGGGAGATATTTACTGTGGACAGGAAAAATTAATAATATTCTGTACACTATTGTGAATTTGTATTTCCCTAACTCAGGTCAACTAGGTTTTTTCAGAAAGGTAATGGATCTGGCAAATGAGAACTTGAGAGGAACTTTAGTGATGTGTGGTGACACGAACTTTGTCATGGATGGCGATTTGGATAATGCGAGGAAAGATTCTGATCAACCCCACAGGAGAGATAGTCATAGGTTAGCTGAAAATGTTCTAAATATATGATTGAATGCGGACTGTATGATCCCTGGAGACTGATGCATGAGAGCGAAAGGGATTTCACATATTATTCGATTTCTAAAAACATGTACTCCAGACTGGACAGGTTCTTGATCCAGGGTGCTCTAATCCCACACATCTTGAAATCCGACATCTTAGACATAAACTGGTCCGACCATGATCCAATCATTATGCATTTGGATGAAATGATATCTCCTGCCCCTAACAGAAAATGGAAATTAGGCGACTATTTGTTAAACGACGTAGAAAATAGGTCATCTGCAGAGAGGGTTTTGAATGATCATTTTCTGGACAATGTTCCATCTGAAGTTTCTGGCGATGTGGCTTGGAATGCGCACAAGGCCGTGTTAAGAGGCCATTTTATTTCTAGAGCGTCTCACCTAAAGAGAATTAATAACGATAATCTGAGAAATATGGAAAATGAACTATACAATCTAAATCAGGCAAACAAATCTGGCCCATCCTCTTCCTTATCAGAAATGATGGGAGAGATTAAATTTAAGATACAAAAAATTAATCTGGACCGCACAACTCTTATGGTGAGACGACTTAGGAAAACATTTTATTTAAAAGGTAACAGGGCTTCAACTCTTCTGGCGTCTAAACTCCGGCATGTGAATGCCCAATCAAAAATAGCATATTTGTTAGATGACCAGAGACAAAAAATATTTCACCCGACTAAAATTAGCGATCAATTTGCAGAGTATTATAGCAAACGTTATAATTTAGAATCGGATTCGAACCTCACCCAGCCATCTGAGGCAACAATTAATAGCTTTTTAGATAAGGTGTCGTTGCCTCGACTGTCTTCTAATAATCTAAAAAACTTAGAGTGTGACATAACAGGTGAAGACATAGCCGAGGCAATTAAACTTATGCCATCTGGAAAGGCCACTGGACCAGATGGATTTACTATACTTTATTACAAGGCCTTTTCAGAAATTTTAATTCCCCCTATGACTAAATTGTTTAATTCCTATAAGTCCTTGGACTGAAGATGCCGGGAGAGTCCTTGTGCGCACAAATCGCCATCTTGCCGAAACCAGGAAAAGCTCCAAACAAATGCCCTAACTGTAGACCAATATCTTTGATCAATAATGATTCAAAAATTTATTCTTTGCTAATTAATAACGATCAAGTGGGTTTTGTTCAAGGTAGGCAAGCTCCAGCTGGAACGAGGAGATTCATAAATTTAATCCAACACATCAATTTGACAAAAACTCCTTCTATGCTCCTATCATTGGATGCAGAGAAGGCGTTTGATAGGGTACACTGGGGGTACTTGTGGAGTACACTGAGTAGGTATAATATACCATTGTCTTTTATTGATGCAATAAAGGCACTTTATGTTGCCCCTACAGCCCAAGTTTCGGCCTCAGGTTTTCAATCAAGAACCTTTTCCCTTACTAATGGGACAAGACAAGGTTGCCCTTTATCCCCGGTTCTCTTTGTTTTGGCAATGGAACCCTTGGCCGAACTAATCAGAAGGACCCCAGAAATTGAAGGCAATAGCATTAAAGGATCCACCTATAAAATTGGTCTATTCGCCGATGATGTTATACTAGCGCTTAAAAATCCAAAAAAATCTCTGACATTTCTTAAAGAAATCCTATTCCAATTTGGGGAGGTATCCTACTATAAATTGAATGAATCCAAAACCCAGGCCCTCCCACTTCATATGAATAAATCTGATATAGTCACCCTAAAGTCAATCTATCCATTTGATTGGAGAAGTGAATATTTAGAGTATCTAGGCATTAACCTATGTAAAAACTTGTCTAATATGCATGCCCAAAACTTAAAGAAAGCATGGCCGGACTTACAAAGAGTGATGGAGAGATGGTGCGGGATGGAACTCTCATGGCTAGGGAGAATTGCTTCTATTAAAATGTCCATTCTTCCTAAAATTTTATATTACTTTAGGACTATACCACTATCCATCCCATTATCCTTTTTTAATAAAATGCATTCAGTTATGTTAAAGTTAATCTAGAATAACAAGTCCAGCAGAATCAAGCTCACATCCCTGCAGCACGGTAAATCCCATGGAGGTATTGGAGTGCCAAATATCCGGAAATACTATTTTGCCACGAATGCTGCAGTGGTCGTTAGCTTCAATAGTCAAGTAAATAGGCCACGATGGATGGAAACAGAGGAAGCTAAAATTCTCCCAATCCAACTTAAAGAATTACCCTGGTTGAGTCCTGAAAGAAGGCCTGGAGTCGCTAAATTATTTCTATCAACAAAAACTACTCTTAAAGCCTGGGATATAGTGTTTAACCCCTTAAAACCGGAGGACGTACAATTACGCCCTATTATAGGCGGCTCTAAACGCCGCCGGGCGTAATTGTACGCCCTCCGGTTTTTGTTAACTTACCCGGTCGCCGGCGGTCCCACGCTGGCTATCTCGGTGGGGGGGACTCCCAGGGAGCCCCCCCGCGGCAGATCCTTCTCCTCCGGTGCTCCCCGGCAGTGTGAGAGTGGGGTCCTAGCGAGGACCCCACAATCACATGGCCGGGGATAGCTGGCTGCAGCATTGCCAGCAGGGGGGCTGCCTGTAATTACAGGTGGTCCCCCTGCTGGCTGAAAATAAAATTAAAAAAAAGTTAATCAGTGTAAAAAATAAATAATATATACTTAGATCATATGTATATATTATATATATATGATCTAAGTATATATGTACACATATACATACACACACATACACCGTCTAGGTGTATTTTACTATTAATATATATATAATTATATATATATATTAATATTAAATTACACGTAGACTGATACTGATTAAATATATACACCCCTTACCTGACTCATATCGCTTGAGGTCAGCATCAGAATGATTTCCACTTCCGGGTCATCCAGACGCCATTTTACCTGATTACTCCATGAGGTTTTCTAAGCTGAGCTGTGTCTGGAATCCAGCCACAGGCTTTTCCGGCCTACCACCTTCTTTCTTCAATCTATCGCTGTGGATGGTGTCCAAGTGACTCACAAACCGTAAGTCGACCTACCCGTTACGCCAGGCATCAGTCCCACGGCAAGATGCACGGGTCAGGTCCTCACTTTACGGCTGCATTTTGTCTAAATCTGTCCTAAAACCATTGGATGTTCATGCATATCATTCGTTTAAATTCACTTGTTTATATCTGTCACTGGCTCATTTCGAGCATTAGCATACTCCCAAACGGGAACACATTCTGTTTCAATTGGCTAAACATACTAGGCAATTCTGTGCGTGCATTTCGAATCTCACTGCTCGTTTCGTTTTGTTTCCCTGACATACCAGGCTCACGGTTCGTGCAATTTTCTACCAAACGGGAACTAGTTCATGCATTTACTATTGTACTACACACACGCTTCGTGCGCTTACAACCCATGAACAGAACTTTGGTTTGTTACAATGACTGTTATTAAGCTATTATGTTCACTTATTGTATATTGTCAAACGGGCACTGTTTGTTTCCCTGTCACACAACTATAATGCTGGGGCATAGCTCACAAACAATGTTTCACATAAACCAAACTGACCCCTACAGGTCACTCTCAAAATCTCACGTTAACCTTGCATTTGGATTAACCCCTTAAGGACCAAACTCTGGTATAAAAGGGAATCATGATATGTCTCACATGTCATGTATCCTTCAGGGGTTAAAGGGTATTTTACCATACAATCAGCATTTCTGACCCCTACTGGTCAACAGCAAAACTGTCTTCACATGTCATATACAATTACCAGCCAATATAAATTACACATAAGATTGTTTTAAACATAACCATAAACCATGAATTAAACTCCAACACAGGCTCAACTTCAGGTTTAATTCACAATAATTTACATTTCACATTAAGACTAACAGTGGTTCTATCAACACTGCCACCTACAGGTCTGTCAAGTACATTGACAATTTTCATGGGGTTTTTCATGGGGTTTTACAAACACCAAAACACTGACCCCTATAGGTCAACAGACAAACAACATTTCACATACAAATCAGTATCAACTACACTGCCACCTATAGGGCACTCGGCAGATCTCCAGTTCACTTACATTTTGCAACTCCATGTTCACTTGCCATTCAATAAGGCATACAACAATTCACATAGCAAGCAGTATATCAATATCTGTTATAAATACATATATTATTACACAGTAGCACACGCATCTGTATATACGTAACTGGTAATATGGTTCACATACATACGGCACTTAATGGGTTAAGATTGATACATATTTAACCAGTATGGATATGATGTTTAATATTTACATATCACGGCACTTTACTTTCACATATACTGTATGTTTTAAGATAAGCATGGTCTATGCCATATTTCCTTATGCCATACGATTTTATCCATTCAGGTTACAGTTACTACTAAAAAACCTATACGGATTGTCAGGTTCAATACCATACTACCAGGTACGTACACCTGCTCACGTAGTTATCCATCTCTTACCTTCCCTGGAATAGTAATAGTGTACGGCAATTAGGGTTCTAGGGCCCAATAGGTATTACCCCCTTTTTTCTCTGCATTATGCTTGGTTAGTGGTCCCGCGAGGCCAACACCCCGCCTCACACTCGGAGGCATACACCCCTCGGGCCACTCGTGAGCTAGCCGCCTCGCATTGTATCATAGAGAGGGCCTCACCTGTCACTCCCCTTCCTATTTTTCTGGTTACTGTCACCGAGAGGCCAACATCCTGCCACAACGTTCGGTGGCCACACAAAATCCCCTCGCGCCAAGCATAGATAGAGCCTCTCAAGCCACTTGGCAACTAGCAGGGCCTCACCAGTCACCAAAAAACACCAAGCCTAATCGTTTCGCCTTACGGCTTAGCTAGCAAGCCAGTACAAGACCCCTGGGTACAAATAATAATTGCAATCTTTATTGTTATTTAAGTATTTCTCAAAAAAATGGTGAAGAATCATCTCTTCCTGGCACCCCGGCTAGAAGTGATACACCTTCAAGCAGAGGAGATGTGGCTCCGACCTAAGGAGGCGGCAAATCCCCTACCCTGCCACAGCAAGGAAAGCAGAGTTATTTAAACTCCTCCATACATGAACGGACAACACGGAAGCAGGGGAAGGCCTAGCAACACCAACTCAGGTGACACCCAGGCCATGCTAGCCTCACTCATAAACTCATGAGCCAAAAAATTTACGACAGACTGGCAATCTCGAGTCAGTCACAGCCCTCACAAGGCTGGGCCTCACTGTACAACCAGCACCAACCGAAACTCGGTTACTTGGTTCAAGACGTTAACGTTGCACATATGATCCCGGCACATTGGGGAAACAAGGCATATATATGTATGATGATGTATCTATGATGGTCAGACCCAGGGATTCTAGGTAAATTGGGACCTGACCATCCCTTGGTTGTGTTGGCATTTGGAATATGTAGAGATGCTTATTTGTGCAGGTACCCATCCAGAAGGGATTTTCTCCCAAACAAACGGGCGAGCACTCTCAGGCTCCAGGTACCAGCACCTCTGAACTACCAGAGACAATTGGTATTAGTAGTTGCCTTGCATATAGACTGTTGCATATATGTTCAAAACATTCAGGGCACATGACAAACCATGTGTCCCAATACAACTTACAAATAACGTACTCACCATCTGTACACACCAATGCATTTTCAACACTACTGACTCATCACCCTTCCAGACTTGTAGTAGATTTACTAAGGCTCTGGAGCTTCAAAGGGCTCCCATACAGGTATCATAAATAAACCCTCAAGGAATATAGTATGCCCTCACTTACAGTCAGCACAACAGAACCGTCGGCTGTAAACACACTCATAGCCAAGATTTGCAGAGGGGTTTTTACTTGGGTTTTCCAATCTCCACCATTTACAGCATGGCGCCAAACACAAACACATTGGTATTGTCACAAGGGAATCTTCCCTTAAACAAAGACTAACCATAGACTTATTGGCACCACACACCTTCGCTACCCCAAGTCTCAACTCTCTCATACCCTCCGAGGAGTTTCCTTACTATACACACCATTGATCTACCTTTACAGCTATCACTCAAGCATGGGTTGAAGCTTCGTTAAGTAAGACCAAGATCATCAACACAGTAAACGGCTACCATCTACCCTACAAACTGGCACTTACATGGCATAAAATGGGCAATCCTATCCCCGCTAAAAGCAGCTGATGTGGCATGGGGTAAATCATGGTCAGGGTCATCAATCCGTTGTTACTCAGACAACTAAGCACATGTCATATCATTAACAAATGCCACTCATCATCCATACGATCATGGTATTGCTGGGGAACTCACTTGGTTGGCCACTTACCACATTTCTTTTACTTTCATGTACCAGGCGGGGGTATACATCCTTGCTGACAATTGTCTCATATTCCAGGCACGTTCATCATACGCTTCCTACAGCTGCCCATACAGTCACGGCCACTCTTTCGTTCCAGAGACAAAATCATGGATTAGACATACTCATGCAGCATAGCATGCACTATCCCACCTAGCACTTTCATCCCATACTTGTAGAACGCATAACACCTATTCACCTGGCTTTAAAGAATCTCATTGGAACACGACATAGCTCAACCTGTGTCATAACATTTCTCCTAGGTTTTGCTTCATTTTTTGCCACCTTAAACTAAAACCATCTCACACACCATTAATTATATATTTTACAGGCATTCAACAACACAGGATAACCTATGGCCAAAACTACCATAACTTCATGGTATCATACCAGACAAGAATATACTCAGAGGTTTTCAGGAATCCATCCCCCCACGTTCCTCTTAGATATTACCAATAGCCATCCAACTTTTCCATCCTTATCGGACCTATTAGAGCTACAACCATTCAATTATACTACCAAGTTGGCCATTACCACCATGCACACTGCCTTTTATGCCTTTCTCAGGCCAGAGAATCCACTACCATAACCACCACTCAGACAGATCATTGTCTTCAACGATCCCACGTATGTAAACACATATATCATTACCTATTGGCTCTACCACATTCCGAAACGAGTCAACACGCACCAACAGTAGAGATAACATACTATCCTACCCACAACAAATGGTGTCCAGTTGCGGTCCTAGATTCCTACCTTCAAAAATCCTTCCAGGAATTAAATACAGTAATGCATTTAAGGAAATGTCTGGTTAATTTGTATATATTGTTGACTGTATTAAATCTTTGATTATTCTTTTTGCCATCTTTATTTACAGGCCTACCGTATCGTCGGTCTCGGCACACCACAACCGACTTGCTCCCTTTATACTATCCTACGCTTATGCTGGAACCTTACTCCATATACGGCTATTTGCCCCGAACACAAGTTTTAAGGCCATTTGGCCTGTATTTGTGGGAGGGGCTTAAATTAATTCACTCCCCTATATAAGGGACACCCCTTACCTGACTCATATCGCTTGAGGTCAGCATCAGAATGACCCTCCCACCCACTCCTCATTTCAACACTTTCTATTTTCTTTCCATTTACTTTACTTACTTACTCCTTGGTGGGCCCTCTTTATTTACAGGCCTACCGTATCGTCGGTCTCGGCACACCACAACCGACTTGCTCCCTTTATACTATCCTACGCTTATGCTGGAACCTTACTCCATATACGGCTATTTGCCCCGAACACAAATATATATATATCAAAATACACGTAGAACGAAATATATATATATCTATATACATAAATATATACGTATATATCACTATATATATACTTATATATAAATAAAAATATTTAAAAAAAATTATATAGATATATACTTATATATACACATACGTATATATATACATATATTAATTCTACATATATATTTATGTAATATTTTTACATAATTAGGTATCTTAATTAATTACAATTAGCAGGACCTGCCTGACAACCCATGCCGAAAGTAAAGGGAATTTAATTTGCTAGCACTATATTTAACCCTATAACTTTCCGAGACACCATAAAACCTGTACATGGGGGGTACTGTCTTACACGTGAGACTTTACTGAATATAAATATGTGTATTTTATTGCAGTAAAAGCAAACAGTATTATGACATTGACCGTTAAAATGTCATGTAGAACTAAAAAAATCCAAAAAAAACGTATTTTCTCCCATTTTTTTCATATTAAATTATGTTTCATAGCTAAATATTTGATATTAAATGAAAGCCCTGTTTCCCCTGAATAAAATGATATATAATAAGGGTGGGTGCATTTACTATGAAAGAGGTGAATTACGGTTGGACAGACATGTAGCGCAAATGCCAGGTTTTGTTTACATTTTGTTTTGTTCACAATGTGTACATTTGGCTCCGTCCTTAAGGGGTTAAAACCAATCACCACTCAGTGAAACTATATAGGGCTATGCCGATCTTACTACTGAAACACTATATGGCCTCTTTGGACTCAGATCTGTTGAAGAAATACCACTTGAACAATATATATAGTTTTTCCACGGCAATACTATTTTATCATATGAAAATTACAATTTAAACATAGATTGATGAATGACTGCAAGGAAGAATGCATGTTGGTTATTGAGAAACTGAAAGAACTTATAATATCTCAGACACCGATAAAAATTACAAAGAGTTAGAATTATCACCACTGGAAAAATTGTTTTTGCACGACCCAAATAGGAAGGGCACAATATCAATGTGTTATTTACTACATAATACCAAACCCACTGTTAAACTTAAGCACATGCTATCTTGGGTGGCGGAGCTGGGCACCCAATATGAGTTAGAGGATTGGTTTAGTTTTTTTAAATCATTAAAGGGAATATCTTTTTGATCTGACCATTTTGAAAATCATTTTAAAATTTTGTATCGATGGTACTTAGCTCCGTCCAGACTACACAACATGAACAACATGTATTCTGACCGGTGTTGGAGAGACTGTGGCGGTTTGGGAAATATGGTCCACATATGGTGGTATTGCCCAAAAATAACCAAATACTGGAAAATGATTTATGACCTAATCATTAAGGTAGATAGAAACATTGGTACTTTCACATCTGAGCTTGCTTTATTCAAGAAATTCCCTGAGTCCGTCAGCAGAATTAACAAAATAATAATAGGCCACATTCTGATAGCGGCCACCTCTTGTTTGCCTAGGTACTGGAAATCTAAAGATATGCCATCACTTAGAGAAGTACGAACTATCACATAGAAGTAACTCGTACCTCTTTGCACAATTGAAGTATGATTGGGATATGTGGGAAGACGAAATTAAAAAAGCCTATAATCTGTAACAATTTGTCCTATTGTTGCAATGTATCACTCAAATTGTATGCCTTATATATTACTATTTTAATCGTCACATTGGATGGATCTCCCCTTCCCTCTTCCAAGTTTCCCTCCCCTTCCCAACCCTTATTACAATGTTTTTATAATTTGTTGTAATCTTACAAAAAAAAATAATAATAATTTTTTCAATAAAACTATTTGAAAAGAACTGTGTGTCTTGTGGGGATATTTAGGATACCCAGAAACTGTTTTAAGATCTGCTGGATGGCATGCTCCCAGGGACAAGTCAAAATAGGCAAAGGCAGAGGGGACAATACCCGACATTTTTCAAAGCAAGGGTGTGAAGCTGTCCCTCCACTAAATCTGAGACTGCACCGGGAATTTCACCCATAATGTAATACTACATTACTTTTACTCCAAACACCATGACTACTTCAGTGATTTGTAGTGCCTAGAGTGTGTATGTACAGGAGTTTAACCCCTTGACTACCAGAGGGGTAGCTCCACCTCCAGCTGCGCTACTGGAGTCATTAGCCATCCTGGAACCAGAGCTGCGGGCTGGCTAAAGTCAATGCAGTGCTTGTTCTTACGACATTGTTGCATTCATTGGCTAAGAGAGGTCAGCTGACGCTGTCAGTCAATGTATCTTTGGGGAAGTCACCGGGATGTCAGTAATCTCAGTGCCTGGCCGGGACCCACGTAAGTTGGCAAACCACAAAAAAATCAGTTTGCCCACTACTGAGAAACTGAGTCAGAGTACTCCTGGCACCATAACAACTACAGCAGTGGCTATGTTGTTGTAGTAACCGATTATGTATAAAAATATTTATACTGTATCTGTCAGCCCCTTTGCCCTGTACCTCTGAACATCCTCATTGTGAAAATACGACCCTCCTTAAGCTATCAGAATGAGAAATAAACCCTCCGTGTTCCTATCAGATGGAGAAATAAACCCTCCTTAAGCTATCAGAATGAGAAATAACCCCTCGTGTTCCTATCAGATGGAGAAATAAACCCTCCGTGTTCCTATCAGATGGAGAAATAAACCCTCCGTGTTCCTATCAGATGGAGAAATAAACCCTCCGTGTTCCTATCAGAGGGAGAAATAAACCCTCCGTGTTCCTATCAGATGGAGAAATAAACCCTCCGTGTTCCTATCAGATGGAGAAATAAACCCTCCGTGTTCCTATCAGATGGAGAAATAAACCCTCCGTGTTCCTATCAGATGGAGAAATAAACCCTCCGTGTTCCTATCAGAGGGAGAAATAAACCCTCCGTGTTCCTATCAGATGGAGAAATAAACCCTCCGTGTTCCTATGAAATAAACCCTCCTATCAGATGGAGAAATAAACCCTCCGTGTTCCTATCAGATGGAGAAATAAACCCTCCGTGTTCCTATCAGATGGAGAAATAAACCCTCCGTGTTCCTATCAGATGGAGAAATAAACCCTCCGTGTTCCTATCAGATCAGATCAGGAGAAATAAACCCTCCGTGTTCCTATCAGATGGAGAAATAAACCCTCCGTGTTCCTATCAGAGGGAGAAATAAACCCTCCGTGTTCCTATCAGATGGAGAAATAAACCCTCCGTGTTCCTATCAGATGGAGAAATAAACCCTCCGTGTTCCTATCAGATGGAGAAATAAACCCTCCGTGTTCCTATCAGATGGAGAAACAAATATCAGAACAAATGCTTAGTCTCCAAATACAATGCTGGACAATGACTGTGATCTTCAGATTGTCATCGTTTGGCTGTCACACGTTAATAGAAGTGATAATTCATGGACAGCGTCTCTATAATTATCATGTAGGGCAACTCTCTGTCCCCTAAGGAAGACACCTAGATTATTACCAAGAACGCCTATATATTTTGTTATCACCGAAGGGATCCTCCTGCGTTGTCAGTGCTCCTAGCGATGATGGATTAGGAGATGTCCAAGATTATACTTAATTGGATTATCAAAGTCATATATTCTCATTTTTGTATTCTCTTTTATTTTTTACTAATGGGACAGGTATGCCCTATTATAAACTTCCCTTAGAACAAAATGATGTAGTAAACCGACTTATATTAACTATATATTAACGAATATAAGTTTGTATTAATGTGTACATTTTGTAAAACCTTTCAGTAGCCATAAAGATATTTTTATTGACATATTTGCACATAGATTGTCTCTCTCCATTAGGGCACCAGTGACTCTGGGAAAATTAACTATTAAAACATTAAGAAAAGCAGTGAAAATTATAAAGAAAAACATAAATATTTCAAACATTGAAATCTATTTAAATAAATAGAACTGTTTGTTCTTATTTAAAACGTGTCTATTATATGCTATACTTTCTGAAGTGCCGATGCATCTGATACAGATAGAAGACTTTTCAAGTACCGATGACGGTAGAAATTCAAAGAGCGTGCGAGAGTATTGCGGTTTTATAGCATTGCATATTTTTGATGAAGATAGAAGTATGGTGGCTTGGGGGAAGGATAGAGAAATATTAAATGAAGATCCGTAATGTCGTTGTGAAGTAATGAGGCGTAAGACAGAAAATATACCTCTCACATCATCACATGGAGATGGCAGCAGGAATGGCTTTATTGAAATGTCAAGACGCAACCTATCAATCAATCACCCACAAGGTAAAAAAAAAAAAACACCAGAAAATGAAGACATTGCTGTTACTGCATTTACTGGTGGGCATCAGAAAAGGCAGCTTCGATGTAGGCCTGACAGGAGAAAGCAAGGTGCTGAAATGATATTTTATGTTAGCAGGATTACATAGTCAATTGAGAACACAGGGGACTGGCTGAGCTTAAACTGTGACACTGGAAATCAGGAAAACGTTTAACATAGTCTGATAGGAGGATCATTTTACAGAGATGTCCAGTGGTGATATTTTAGTGCCAAAAAGTGAAACCTGAATATTAGTTATTTTTGGCCTTGGGATAAGATGTAATATTTCACCCCACGCACCCAGATCACCCACTTACCCTTGGCGGAAGCGGTTCTCTCACATTTTTATTCCATTGTCTCTTTAATGATAATTGCCAGAGAAGGGTTTGATTTGATATTTAGAGCATTGTGTGAACATATTCCTGTAGTGTCATGTCTAACATCAGCTGTAGGAATAGTAATAAAAACTATTTAAAAATGGTAACATTTCTTATGTTGATGTTTTAGAATGTAATTCAACACAAGAAATGATACTGGTGTATGTTTTTGTCTTTAAATAAAGTATGCGTGAGTGTATAGATATTTGTATCATTTCATTTATGACGTATAAATCATCACGACTTTTAATTCAAACTATCTTTTTTATTTCGATTTGATTTTCTGTTGGGATGTTGTTTGGCACAATCTTCCCTTTCAGCAACATTAAACTGAAGGAGTGGCTGCTCCCGTCTCATGTTCTGACACAGACAGCAGGGATATCGATGTACAAAGACTGGCTTTATAATGGGAGGGAGGAGAAACAAAGACAGCTTTTAATTAAACCATGGTTCTTCCAAGCCAACAGGTATGTAATCATGTGTCTGCTTTAAAAAAAAATTAACCAGCGGAGTCTCTGTGTGTGACTGTGATTGGATTATGTATGTCTGTTAGCTTGCTCTCTCTATCTGTGTGTCTGTAGCCCCTGGTTATACTGCCCCCTGTCTGCATTGCATTCACACTATGTTACACCGTCCCCTGTCTGCAATGTTCTCACAGTATGTTACACCGTCCCCTGTCTGCATTGCATTCACACTATGTTACAACGACCCCTGTTTGCAACGCTCTCACAGTATGTTACAACGACCCCTGTCTGCAACGCTCTCACAGTATGTTACAACGACCCCTGTCTGCAACGCTCTCACAGTATGTTACACCGCCCCCTGTCTGCAACGCTCTCACAGTATGTTACACCGTCCCCTGTCTGCATTGCATTCACACTATGTTACAACGACCCCTGTCTGCAAGGCTCTCACAGTATGTTACACTGCCCCCTGTCTGCAAGGCTCTCATAGTATGTTACACCGCCCCATGTCTGCAAGGCTCTCATAGTATGTTACACTGCCCCCTGTCTGCAATGCTCTCACAGTATGTTACACCGCCCGTCTGCAGGCTCTCATAGTATGTTACACCGCCCCCTGTCTGCAAGGCTCTCATAGTATGTTACACTGCCCCCTGTCTGCAAGGCTCTCATAGTATGTTACACTGCCCCCTGTCTGCAATGTGCTCACAGTATGTTACACTGCCCCCTTTCTGCAACACTCTCATAGCATGTCACACCCCCCCGTCTGCAACGCTCTCATAGTATGTTACACAGCCCCCTGTCTGCAAGGCTCTCATAGTATGTTACACCGCCCCCTGTCTGCAAGGCTCTCATAGTATGTTACACTGCCCCCTGTCTGCAATGCTCTCACAGTATGTTACACCGCCCCCTTCCTGCAACGCTCTCATAGTATGTCACACCGCCCCCTGTCTGCAACGCTCTCATAGTATGTTACACTGACCCCTGTCTGCAATGCTCTTGCAGTATGTTACACCGCCCCCTGTCTGCAATGCTCTCACAGTATGTTACACTGCCCCCTGTCTGCAATGTGCTCACAGTATGTTACACTGCTCCCTTTCTGCAACACTCTCATAGCATGTCACACCCCCCCCGTCTGCAACGCTCTCATAGTATGTTACACC
>OW240917.1:260362950-260379827 GCA_933207985.1 Pelobates cultripes
CCCAGAACTCACAGTACTAGACCCTGCAGGAACAGCCATAAGCAGAGCCTGGGCCCCATACAGCATTTCAACAGCTACTCCCAGAACTCACAGTGCCAGACCCTGCAGGAACAGCCATAAGCAGAGCCTGGGCCCCATACAGCATATCAACAGCTACTCCCAGAACTCACAGTGCCAGACCCTGCAGGAACAGCCATACTTATTTTCCCCATTTCTCTTTTCATTTGTATTCCTACCTATCGCCATCCCCCACAGTATTACTGCTTAACTGATGACTATTGCACCCTCCATCCTTAACTCTTGTTTCGTTAAACGTTTGTTTTTGTTAGTGTTAGTTTTTGCACTCAAAGCCTTGTTAATGTATTTTGTTCCCTATTTATGACTTTCACCTACCATTCCCTCATATCCTTAAATTTAAATTATTTCTCATCTGCTTTTTCCTTGATCTGTTTGTAACACCTCAATGCTTCCCCATTTTATCTAACCCTAGATTCTCTCTTATAGCCTGGGCCCAATACATCATTGAAACAGCTACTCCCAGAACTCACAGTACCAAACCCTGCAGAAACAGCTTTAAGGAGAGGTAGTATTTCTGGATGATCGCCCCCTCCACTCTACTGAGACTGTTACTAATGACCTAATCGCAGCTAAACCCAAAGGCCACTACTCCATACTAATTCTTCTTGACCTCTCTGTGGTCTTTGACACTGTTGATCATGTCCTCCTCCTCCAAACTCTTTAATCCCTCGGCCTCTGTGACTTTGTCCTCTCGTGGTTCTCCTCCTATCTCTCCCAACATTTGTTCAGTGTCTCTTTTTGCAATGACACCTCCTCCTCTCGCCCTGTCTCGGTTGGGGTCCCCCAAGGATCTGTTCTTGGTCCCCTTCTGTTCTCTCTATACTGCCTCTCTTGGCAAACTCATTAACTCCTTTGGATTCGATGGCACCCAGATAAATCTCTCCTCCCCTGATCTCTCCCCTGCAGTCCTGCAACATGTCACTGCTTGCCTTTCTTCAATCTCTGATTGGATGTCCTCCCTCTTTCTAAAACTCAATCTCTCTAAAACTGAGCTTCTTATATTCCCCCTCATTCTGATCCTCCTCCTTCGCTTGATGGTGCTTGCATCAGTCAATCCTTGCAAGCTCATTGTCTTGGTGTTATATTTAATCCTGGCCTCACCTTTGCCCCACATATCCAGTATGTTGCTAAAACATGTTGACTCCACCTCAAAAATATTGCCCGCATCTGCCCCTTTCTCACGCAAGATGCTGCCAAGGAGCTTGTTCATGCTCTGGTAATCTCTCGCATGGATTACTGTAATTCTCTGCTAGTTGGTCTTCCCAAAAGCCGAAATGCTGCTGCCAGGCTGATCTTTCTCACCCATCGTTCCTCCCATACCTCACCCCGCTGTCGATCCTTACACTGGCTTTCTGTATGATATAGGTGTCAATTCAAAATACTAACCCTTACCTATAAAGCTCTAACCAACTCTTGCCCCTCTTACATTTCTTCCCTGATTCATAGATATGCCCCTTACACTCAGCTCTGCCGGTGACCTTCTCCTGTCCGCTGCTCGCACCCTTACTGCTAACTCACGCTTGCAGGACTTCTCGCAGGTGACTCCTTTCTTTTGGAACAGCCTGCCAATCCCTATCAGACTCTCCCCTAGTCTTCAATTGTTAAAGAAGTCCCTCAAAAAACACATCTATTCAGAAATGCTTATGGACTCCCAGAGTAATTTATTTATACCTACCCATATCTGTCTCTTGCTCTCCTAAAGAGCCATACTCCACTCTCACCTCCAGCTCTGCTACTTTTCCACCTTGTTTGGTGGCTGTCACCCTTGTTGCCGTGTTGTGTATTTGTACCCCACCTCATCTAGACTGTAAACACATTTGAGCAGGGTCCTCATCTATCTATTGTTCCTGTGTCACTGTGTAATTGTCTCATTTATTGTACATTTCCCCCTTTTATAATATTGTAAAGTGCTGCAGAATTAGTTGGCGCAATATACATACCAATAATAATAATAATAATAATGATTGTTTATTCCCTATATAATATTAGTTTGTGATCTCGAAGAAGATCTCTACCAACATTTATTTTTTGTTTTTATACGTTTTGGTGTGAGCTGCTGTTTTCACATTTACTGTGGTTTATGTTAACGAACCTTTGTGGTTTTCTCTTTGTGCTCATTTGTATATTTCAACTCTGACTTTCAACTCCATAAAATATTAAACTAGGAAGTGAATTGACTGGAGTTTTGCTTGGGACAGGTCTGGTCGGTCTCTGGGTATCGATACATTGTTAAATAAACTAATTCTGTAGTTACAAACTAACAGCTCCAATTTGGTAAAGTACCCAACTGAAAGAGTATTACATGAGGTCAGAGTGCTCAGTTTAACAAAGCACAGTAGCAATGATTCAAAGGAATTGCAGTTTACGCATGGGACCAGAATTTGAATAATCACTATTGGCTGAAAGCAAGTCTCCTACATTTAAAAAGTACACATATTCCAGTTTCAAGTCTATTCTTTGCTGCTACATTTGATGCAGTAGCACCACCTAGTGGACATTCAGTATATTTCATAAGTTCAAAATGTTTATAAGCAAACATCATTTTCAAGACATCTATTGCCCTTAACAGGATCTATGATAGTAACACCTCCTGGATGTTGGGCAAAATGAACATCCCCAGGGCGTACATGGAAACCAGAGCAATGGGAACGTACCTTTCCTGATTATATACTTTGTAATTATTATTATTAAAGGAAGGTCAGTCAGTGTTATGGTAGAGCTAAAGAACTGAAGGAATTTCGTCTTTTAAAAGTAAATGAAATCGATAACTAAAAAATAAAAATTTAGACCAAAACATTGTTGTTAAAATTACCCTATTTAGCTCTTTTTAGATTTTGGATAATTAAGACGTTTTTTTTTTTTTTCAAATTGGTTTTCACGTCATCACAATTTATTGTTTAGTGAACAAACTTCTCAGAGAGATTTTAAATGAATACTCCGTGTCGCATACAAAAACCATTGCCATCATAACAACATTATGGGCCCCCGGGCCTACACACAAATCACAGGCAGGGACGTATTAGCCGCGAGGCAAACAAGGCAAGCAATGTCTTGTTAGCCTTGCGGCTAACTACAAATCCAGTTGGTTGGGCGGGCGGCGCCGGCGAGGGAGCACTTTCCCCTGAGCTCTCTGCTCAGCTCCCTCGCGCGCTGCAGGCTTCCGGCATCACTCTGCGGCGCGCGAGGGAGCTGAGCAGAGAGCTCACTAATCAGTGCTCCCTCGCCAGCGCCACCCGCCCAGCAGCCCAGCAGCCACTGGACCCCAAGGAAAGGGAGAACCACCCCCAGCATTCCCAAAGGTAAGGAGGCTGGGGGTGTTGAATAAAAAAAATAAAAAAAAATGAGTGTGTTAATGTGAGTGTGTGTGTTAGTGTGTGTGTGTGTGTTTCTGTTAGTGAGTGTGTTTGTCTATTAGTGTTTGTGTGTGAGTGAGTGTGTTTCTGTTAGTGTGTGTGTGTGTGCCTGTTAGTGTGTGTTAGTGTGTGTGTGTGTGTGTGTGTGTGTGTGTTAGTGTGTGTGTGTGTGTGTACGTCAGGGAGTGTGTCTGTTAGGGAGTGTGTTACTATGTGTGTGTCTGTTAGGGAGAGTATATGCATGTCTGTTAGTGAATGTGTGTGTCTGCTAGTGACTGTATGTGTCTGTTAGCTAGTGTATGCGTGTCTGTCAGTGAATGTGTGTGTGTGTGTATTTAGAAGGTGGGGCAGGGGAAGGGTGAGGTGGTGCTTGGGGGGGGGGGGACGTCTGAGTTTTGTCATGCCTAGGGCAGCACAAAACCAGGATACACCACTGCTCACAGGAATAAAAATGTAAATTATAGACAAAATTAAAAGAACAACAAAACAGTCAACAAAACAACTTTAGCTTAAAGAAGCAGTTTTGGTGTATACATCATCTCTCTGACGTTTCACTGCTCAATTCACTGCCATTTAGGAGTTAAATCACTTTGTTTCTGTTTATGCAGCCCTAGCCACACCTCCCCTGGCTATGATTGACAGAGTCTGCATGAAAAAAAAACTGGTTTCACTTTCAAACAGATGTAATTTACCTTAAATAATTGTATCTCAATCTCTAAATTGAACTTTAATCACATACAGGAGACTCTTGCAGGGTCTAGCAAGCTATTAACATAGCAGGGGATAAGAAATTCTCAATTAAACATGTAACGAAATCCCCTATTCACAGCCGTCACGAACAAGCCTGTTCGGTTATTTGGAACATTACCATAGGATTTCGTGAAATTGTCAAATAAGGCGAACAAACTACCGAACCACCGACCTCCCACTGAGGTCGTGTGGCGCTCATTGACCACCCTGACTGTGCGGTTAACCACAAACTAATTGGTATAGCGGGTGGTCCGCGTTCACCTCCCGAACACGTGGCAATCGCCATTTTGGTTTTGTCGAACGCGCAGCGGCAAATGGCGAGGATTCCCTGGAACTGATTTCAGCGACCTATTTTGTCGAACGCCGCTGCTACCTTCACCCATCCTCGTTCATACGGTGGAACCATTCGAAGGAAGGGATAATATTTCATTCGCGCATTAAAGTAGGCGAACGTGGCTGACCCCAGATAGCTATAATAGAGGACTGGCAATCGGTTACAAATACACGAATGGCCAAGGACAGCCAAACTTCAGTCGACGATTCTGGGACCTGTGTTCGTGGGATCTGAGCGCTATTCGCCTAGAATATGCACTCAGATCCAAGCTATCTGGGGATGTGTGGAACTTAAAGTTTATGTTATATAAAAAGAAAGTTATGTATTTTTATTCTGTTTTTGCTAAATATAAAAAGGCATGTTTCTTTACTTCTGGAGATAATTACAGCCCTCTTTGCTACCTTAATCTAATTATCTCCAGGATGGGAAAGAAGGAATGATTTGTGTAAAGGGGAGTGTTTATCCTATAGCCACTGTGATTGGCTACTGTATTACTTCTGTCCCAGTCTTCCATCTGGTCCCCTAGGGGAGTGTCCACCAGGTGGAAGACCTGCATAAATACCGGGCGGGTAGCCCACAGTAAATCAGATCGTTTTACCCCTTCATGAAGTCTCGACTCATGTTTGGGGAATTGGAAGCTATAATCACTCTGTTCCAGCGGGATTTCGGGAGAAGCTGCAAGGATCATCGCTGCACGTATGCAGGGATCCTTTACACTGGTGGCAAGCGGCGGGATTTCCTCCCGAACGGACGTAACGAATTGAAACAAGCAGTGAATGGCGCATAGATACGAACGGTTGAAACGAACTACACTGAAAGAACTGCTGGAAGCTCGAGGCATAGTGGCAAGCAACAAACCGAAAGCCACGTTAATAGCCGAACTACTGGAGAGCGATCAAACCGGCGAACCACAAATGGCGAATACAGAGGAATCTGAGTTCCAGAGGGATGTGAGATGGAGACTCAGCCTGGTAGGACCTAACCCGGCACCAGAGATCGTGGTACAGATCTTGGCACAAGCTACAGAGTCCCAGAACGCCAGGGAGGCACGAGAAGCCAGAGACAGATCACCTCCAGTGGATATAATGTCGCTATCTGGATCTACAATGGGGCGTCAGCGGAAAATTAACTACGCTGCATTTAAAAGCTTCGTGGAAGGTGAGATGGATATTGATAACTACTTGCAAGATTTTGAAAGGCAATGTGTATTAGAAAATTTGGAAAGAGCTAACTGGGCTGCAGTAATAGGTAGCAAATTATCAGGAAGAGCAGCCGAAGCGTTGAGAGCTGTGCCGGATGGGGATATACAAAACTATGACAAGATAAAAGAGATTTTGTTAGCCCGGTATGCGGTAACTCCTGAAGCCCATAGAAGGAAATTCAGAGCCCTCAGAAGACAAGGCAAGGATTCATATACGGAGTGGGCATTTCGTATGCAACGCGCTGCCAATAATTGGATGCAGGGGAATCAGGCAACTACTCTAGAGGATGCTGTACAATTATTATTACTGGAACAATTTTTTGATTATACATCAGCGGAGGTGAGAGACTGGGTCAGAGACAGAAAGCCAAAAACGGTGGAAGAGGCAGCAAGGCTGGCAGACGAATTTCATGAGAGCCGGCGGATGGATGGCAACCGAGGGGTCCAGAGCCAGCGGCCTGCCTCTGCCCCGCCAACTATGCCCCAGAGGGTACCCCCACCAGGGGGCAATACCACAACCCCGGGGTACCAAAAGACCGCTCCAATGTGTTATGGGTGCAAACAAGTGGGGCACATCAAACCTAATTGCCCACAACGCACTACAGACCGCTGGGGGCGGGCACCGATACCACCAACAAAAGCAGCTGCCCACTGTGTGCAGGAGGATTACAACCCTCTGACTCAAGAGACACCCGGTAGCCATAGTGAAAATTGGGCCACCTTGCATGAGGTGAACCCTGTCCAAGCGGCTGGGGATAACAGGGCGCATCATCGCCAGTCGGTCAAGCTCAATGGGCAAGAGGCTCGGGGACTAAGAGACAGTGGAGCTACGATTACCTTGGTTCAGCCACACCGAGTCACCCCGACCCAGCACACCGGACGCACCATTGCAGTAAGGGTGGCCGGAGGGGCAATTCACAAGTTACCAACAGCCCGGGTTCATATTGATTGGGGTACAGGGGCCAAGGCCGTGGAAGTGGGCATCATGCCAGGTTTACCCGCGGAAGTATTACTGGGAAATGATCTGGGATGCCTGACGTCCCAATTGGCAGCCTACAGTACTGAAGGAGCACTACCTGTTACCACCCGGCAGCAATCCAGAGCTATGGAAGCCTCCCCCTCAACCCATGACCAGGTAAGCAATAACCCTCTGACGATTCCCCCTGACCACACTTCTTACTGGGGTACCCCTCAAGACTTTGAGCAAGCCCAACGGGAAGATCCCACTTTAAAAGGGTATCGGAGGGAGGCAGAACAACCCCAGGGAGACGGAGATCAGGCAAGGTTTAGCTGGGAAAAGGGTTTACTGTACCGAGTGACTGGGGGAACAGGGACAGGAGCGGGCCAGGTAGAGAAAAGACAGTTAATAGTGCCCCGCAAGTATCGAGTGGAACTGTTACGGATTAGCCACGATATTCCCCTAGCAGGTCACTTGGGCATTAAAAAGACGAGAGACAGACTCACCCAGTCCTTTTTTTGGCCAGGGGTCACTAGAGATTTGCAGGATTATTGCAGGACCTGCGAAGTATGTCAAAAGGTAGGGAAGAGAGGGGATCACCCCAGGGCAAAACTACGTCCCCTACCCATTATTGAGGAACCATTTTTCCGAGTGGCAGTCGATTTAGTCGGGCCACTCAGTAAACCCAGTCCATCCGGTAAGAAATATATTCTTACTGTGGTGGACTACGCTACCCGCTACCCCGAAGCTATAGCCCTGTCAAATATACATGCAGAGACGGTAGCGGAAGCCCTAGTTCAGGTATTCACTAGGGTGGGATTCCCTCGAGAGATAGTGTCAGATCAGGGAACCCAATTCACCGCGGTCGTTACCCAGCAACTCTGGCAGAGCTGTGGGGTAAAACCCATATTAAGTTCTCCCTATCACCCCCAAACCAACGGCCTCTGCGAACGCTTTAATGGCACCCTTAAGCAAATGCTCATCACGTTCACAGAGACCTGTAGGAATTGGGAAAAGTTCCTCCCTCATTTGCTCTTTGCCTATAGGGAAGTTCCCCAGGAGTCCACCGGATTCTCCCCGTTCGAGCTATTATACGGGAGACGGGTCCGGGGACCCCTGGATCTGGTACGGGAACATTGGGAAGGTGATATAGAACAAGCAGGTACCCCTATAGTCTCCTTTGTTTTAGAGTTGAGGGACCGGCTACAGGCGCTGACCGAAACAGTTCGGGAGAACCTGCGAGCCGCCCAACAACGGCAGAAGTACTGGTATGACAAAGGAGCTAGGGACCGTATATTAGAAGTAGGACAGAAGGTCCTAGTGCTTAAACCCATCAAAACGGATAAGTTGCAAGCATCCTGGCAGGGCCCCTACACAGTAATAGAGCGGATCAGTGATACCACGTACATTGTGGCAGACTGTTCCAATGAAAGGATCCGGCGGTCCTTTCATATAAATATGCTTAAGCCATATCTGGAGAGACCAGAGGAGGTCTCCGCGGTATGCGCTCCAGCATATGAAGATAGCGAGAATATTCCCTTACCAGATATGCTCCCTCAGAAACCCACAGGAGTGGACCAAGTACAGTTGGGTCCAGCATTAGGGCCCGAGGAACAAGCTCAGGCGTCCCAACTGCTAAAGGAATTCGGGGGCATGTTTTCAGCAGCCCCAGGGTATACGACCCTGGCAGTCCACAGAGTGGAGACCCCAGGCCAGTTACCCCTGCGGCAGCAGCCTTACCGAATTCCAGAGGCAGTATGGGAAAGCATGTTAACAGAACTCCAGGACATGTTAGAACTGGGGGTCATAGAACCGTCCCAAAGCCCCTGGGCTTCCCCAGTTGTCCTGGTTCCTAAAAAAGACGGTACCACAAGGTTCTGCGTGGACTACCGCAAGTTAAACGATCGGACCGTTACCGATGCCTACCCCATGCCCAGAGTAGACGAGCTGCTAGACCGTATGGCTGGGGGGAATTATTTGACCACTATTGATTTGTGCAAGGGATATTGGCAAATCCCTTTGGAGCCCGAGGCCATTCCAAAATCGGCATTTGTCACCCCATTTGGCCTATACCAGTTTAAGGTTATGCCATTTGGGATGAAGAATGCCCCAGCTACGTTTCAAAGGATGGCGGACCGGCTCCTAGAGGGATTTCAGGGCTTCGCTTGTGCTTACCTGGATGATATAGCTATCTTCAGTGGCACTTGGGAAGCCCACCTGGAGCACATCTCAGTAGTGCTCAACCGCATTCAGAATGCAGGGCTAACCTTGAAGCCTGAGAAATGTCACGTGGGCATGGCTGAGGTCCAATATTTAGGTCACCGGGTAGGGTCAGGGAAACAGAGACCAGAGCCCGCTAAGATTGAGGCCATTACCCAGTGGCCGCAACCCAGGACAAAAACCCAGGTCATGGCGTTCCTAGGCACCGCAGGTTATTACCGGAAATTTGTAGCAGAATACAGTGCCCTTGCCAAACCCTTGACAGACCTCACCAAAAAGTCCCTACCCCGACAAGTAATCTGGTCCCCTGAGTGTGAGGAGGCGTTCCAGAAACTCAAGGCTGCATTAAGTGCATCTCCTGTGTTAGCGGCACCGGATCATACTAAAAGGTTTCTCGTCCACACAGATGCCTCAATGTTTGGACTGGGAGCAGTATTGAGCCAGGTGGGAGACGATGGCATGGATCACCCGGTAGCGTATCTGAGCAGAAAACTGTTACCCCGAGAAGTCAGCTATGCCACTGTGGAGAAAGAGTGTCTGGCACTAGTTTGGGCACTTAAGAAACTACAACCCTACCTGTATGGGCGCTCCTTCACAGTGCTGACGGACCACAACCCCTTAATTTGGCTTAACCGAGTAGCTGGTGACAACCCCAGGTTACTCAGGTGGAGCTTGGCGCTGCAACCCTACAACTTTACAATGCAGTATCGCCCCGGGAAACAGAATGCCAATGCTGATGGCCTGTCCCGACAAACTGAACTGGAAAAGTAATAATTTTTTTTGTTTGTTCTGCCTGGGCTACCGGACATCCCTTAGCCGACCCGTTAGGGTCTACGCAGGTATGCCGTTCCATGGGACTAAGGGGGAGCTGTGTAACGAAATCCCCTATTCACAGCCGTCACGAACAAGCCTGTTCGGTTATTTGGAACATTACCATAGGATTTCGTGAAATTGTCAAATAAGGCGAACAAACTACCGAACCACCGACCTCCCACTGAGGTCGTGTGGCGCTCATTGACCACCCTGACTGTTGCGGTTAACCACAAACTAATTGGTATAGCGGGTGGTCCGCGTTCACCTCCCGAACACGTGGCAATCGCCATTTTGGTTTTGTCGAACGCGCAGCGGCAAATGGCGAGGATTCCCTGGAACTGATTTCAGCGACCTATTTTGTCGAACGCCGCTGCTACCTTCACCCATCCTCGTTCATACGGTGGAACCATTCGAAGGAAGGGATAATATTTCATTCGCGCATTAAAGTAGGCGAACGTGGCTGACCCCAGATAGCTATAATAGAGGACTGGCAATCGGTTACAAATACACGAATGGCCAAGGACAGCCAAACTTCAGTCGACGATTCTGGGACCTGTGTTCGTGGGATCTGAGCGCTATTCGCCTAGAATATGCACTCAGATCCAAGCTATCTGGGGATGTGTGGAACTTAAAGTTTATGTTATATAAAAAGAAAGTTATGTATTTTTATTCTGTTTTGCTAAATATAAAAAGGCATGTTTCTTTACTTCTGGAGATAATTACAGCCCTCTTTGCTACCTTAATCTAATTATCTCCAGGATGGGAAAGAAGGAGTGATTTGTGTAAAGGGGAGTGTTTATCCTATAGCCACTGTGATTGGCTACTGTATTACTTCTGTCCCAGTCTTCCATCTGGTCCCCTAGGGGAGTGTCCACCAGGTGGAAGACCTGCATAAATACCGGGCGGGTAGCCCACAGTAAATCAGATCGTTTTACCCCTTCATGAAGTCTCGACTCATGTTTGGGGAATTGGAAGCTATAATCACTCTGTTCCAGCGGGATTTCGGGAGAAGCTGCAAGGATCATCGCTGCACGTATGCAGGGATCCTTTACAAAACAGAATTTGCAATAAAGGAAGTGTAAACATTAGAGGACTCCGTACAGGAAGTGTTTAAGCAGGCTGTGTAAGTCACATGCACAGAGGTGTGACTAGGCATCACAAACAAAGTGATTTAACTCCTAAATGGCAGAGGATTGAGCAGTAAGACTGCAGGGGCATGAGCCTTACACCAAAACTGCCTAATTGTTCCTCGTGTTCCTTTAAAGGGACCCTCCAGGCACCGAAACCACTTCTGCCCATTGGATTGGTCTGGGTGCTAACTCCCATCACCCTTAACCCTGCAAGTGTAATTATTTCAGTTTTTATAAACTCTCTTAACCCCTTAAGGACTGGACTGTTTTTGCGATGTTGTACATTTGCGACCAGGAATATTTTTACACTTTTGTGGTGTTTGTGTTTGGCTGTAATTTTCCGCTTTCTCATTTACTGTTCCCATACAAATTATATATTGTTTTTTTCAGGACAAAAGGGGCTTTCTTTACATACCATTATTTATATAATCTCATGTATTTTAATTTAAAAAAAATACAAAAATCTGATGAAAAATTGAAAAAAATACATGTTTTTTGACTTTTACTTGAAAAATCTTTTACTCATCTACAAAAGCGAATGAAAAAAACTGCTAAATAGATTCAAAATTTTGTCCTGAGTTTAAAAATACCCCGTGTTTACATGCTTTTTTGCTTTTTTTTGCATGTTATAGGGCTATAGGTACAAGTAGAATATTGCGGTTTCAAAACATACATTTTTAAAATTTATCAATAGTGACATTGTAACACTATTATCTGTCATAAATCTCTGAATAACACCCCACATGTACATATTTTTTTTAAAGTAGACAACCCAGGGTATTCAATATGGGGTATGTCCAGTCTTTTTTAGTAGCCACTTAGTCGAAAACACTGGCCAAAGTAAGCATTCATATTTGTTTGTGTGTGAAAAAAGTAAAAAAACTAAATTGAACGCTAATTTTGGCCAGTGTTTGTGACCAAGTGGTTACTAAAAAAGACTGGACATACCCCATTTGCAATACCTTGGGTTGTCTTCTTTGCAAATGGTATGCCATCATGGGGGTAATTCTCATTCCTGGGCTACCATACGCTCTCAAAGGCAACGTAACCAACCTGGCCATTTTCAATGTAAAAATATTTGACCCATATATTTGACCTTGTAACTTTCAAAAATGCTATAAAACCTGTACATGGGGGGTACTGTTTTACTCGGAGACATCGCTGAACACAAATATTAGTGTTTAAAAACTGAAAAACGTATCACAACAATTATATCATCAGTAAAAGTGCTGTTTGTGTGTGAAAAATGCAAAAAAAGTAACTTTCACTGACAATATCATCGCTGTGATATGTTTTACTGTTGTGAATCACTAATATTTGTGTTCAGCGAAGTCTCCCGAGTAAAACAGTACCCCATGTACAGGTTTTAGGGTGTCGTAGAACGTTACAGGGTAAAATACAGTGCTAGCAAATTAAATTCTCTGGAATTTCGGCCTGGGTTGGCAGGCAGGTCCCTCAAATTGCAATCAATAAAATTACTGAATTATGTAAAAATATTACATAAATACGCACGTAGAATTTAAATATATATGCATATTTATATATTTGAAGTCTACGTGTATATTTATATAATTATTTATGTAATTTTGTATATGGACGTATGTATATTTCTTATTATTTTTATTTATTTTTATATACATAGATATATATACAAATTCATTCTAAGTGTATTTTGATATAAATATATATATATTAATTTTAAAATACAGTTAGAATAAAATTTCATATAGCTATATAATTTTTTTTAAATTTTTATTATTATTTAAAAAAATTTTATTTAATTTAAATTACTTATTATTTATATTTTATAATAATATATATATACAATATATATAGTTATTATATATATTATATATATACGTGTGTAATTTAATTATAAGTGTATTTTTATATTAATATAAGTACATATTAATATAAAAATACACTTAGTATGGCATTATATATATATGATATATAGACATATATTATATAGATATAATATATGTCTATATATCATATATACACATATATAATTATTTTATTTTTTTAATTAACACTAACTTTATTTTTTTTTTCTGATTTTACACAAGCAGGGAGACTGCCTGTCAGCACAGACAGTCCCCCTGCAGGCAGACACATGGACACCTATTGTGACCATGTGATCGCTGTGTTAAGCGATCACATGGCCACAGGGGTCCTAATCTGCCGTGGGGAGACTGTCTGGGCTGCAGGCAGTCTCCCCACAACCGGAGGAACACTGATCGCCGCCGGGGGAACGACGGCGATCAGGTAAGTACCCCCAGACCGTTAGGACGGTTCAGGACCGTCATCGGTCGGCAAGGCAAAAATGCCGATGACGGTCCTGAACCGTCCTCGGTCCTTAAGGGGTTAATTACCTTGCAGGGTTAAGTCCTCCTCTAGTGGTTGTGTATCAGACAGCCACTAGAGGGACTTCCGGCTTCTTAAGCGACTTTTTGGTCGCTTAAACGACCCTGGACGTCCTCATGCTATGCATGAAGACCTCCAGCATCGCCGGAAACCCCTATGGGGAGGTCTAACGTGTGTGCGCGGCCATTGCCACGCATGCGCATTAGGTCTCCCCTGCTGGCAGACATCAGGGACATTGACGCTGGATTCAGGTAAGTGGTTGAAGGGGTTTTAACCCCTTCAGCAACATGGGATGGGGGACAGGAGGGAGGGGGGCACTGCAGGATTCTCTAGTGCCAGGAAAATGGGTTTATTTTCCTGGCACTGGAGGATCCCTTTAAGCTTGTATTTATTAGTACCTCCAACACATGCGATACATACATAAAATTCATACACACAGACTGCTGAATACAATCACAGACCGCTAAATACATTCATACTAGACGTGTGCAATTCGTTTCGTTCCGAATGTAAATTGATACGAATTTTGGGCAACTCGTACATTCAAATGCTTACGAATGTCTGAAGTGCCGAATTTCCGAAGTGCCGAAGTTCGAATTTCTGAAGTGCCGAACCAGGCCGAATTGCCTAATTTTGGTAGAGGCAAAGTGCTTCAGATGTCCCACATTCCGAAGTTCTGAATTGCCAAAGTCTCGAATTGCCGAAGTTTCAAATTGCCAAAGTTCAGAATTTCGGAAGTGCCGAACCGAATTGCCAAAGTGCCGAATTGTTTTACTTACCCGAATTTCCGAACTGAACTGAACTGAGTTTTTTGCCCATGCACATCCCTAATTCACACACCGACTGCTGAATACACACACACACTGACTGTTGAAAACATATGCACACCGACTGCTGAATACACACGCACACAGACTGCTGAATACACACACAGACACACTGCTAAGTGCACACAGGCAGACCGCTGAATGCATACACACAGTCCATTGAATACACACACAAACACACACACAGACTGCTGAATACACACACAGTCCACTGAATAAACACAGCCTGCTGAATACATACAGACTGCTGAATACACACACATACTGCATTAAGGGGTGCAGTGTATGTGTTTGTGTGTATGGGTGCTGTGTGTGTGTAGGGTGGTGTGTGTGTGTTAGCGGTGCTGTTTGTGTGCGAGAGGTACTGTGTGTATGAGCAGTGCTGTGTGTGTTTGGGGTGATGTGTGTGTGTGTGTGAGAGAGGTGCTGTGTATGAGTGAGGAGTGCTGTGTGTGAGAGAGGTGCAGTGTGTGTGGGGAGGTTGCTGCGTATGTGTGTGAGGGGGGTGCTGTGTGTATGTGGGGGGGGCGGTGCTGTGTGTGTGTTGCAGAGTTTTAGGGGTGCAGGTAGCAAATGTGTTTTTTTTTTTTTTATTATACTATACATTAAAAAAAAATCATCCCCCTACCTTCTTCTTACCTTTGCTGAAGGAGGGGGGACACAGCCAACCCCAGTGGTCCAGTGGTGGTGAGTTCTATGTAGCCTGCAGCTCCTCTGGCTGCAGGCATTCCTGTCCTCCTGCGCACAGAATGCTGTGTGGAGCGTTGCCATGGTAATGTGCGGCAATGCTCCACACAGCCTGCTCGCGGGAGGAGTGATCTGCCTCCCAGGTCCCTCCTTCTGCCTCTGGGTCCTCCCGCCCTCTCTCCCCGATCGATGGGCCCTTGGGCCGGTGAGGGAGATCTCCGATCTCCTCACCGGCTTGACAGTGCCCACTGCCAGAAAACCATACTATTTCTCTCAATGTGAGGCCAGTGATAGGATGTAAATGGCAGATGACGCTCTCAATTTATAGCCGATGGCCTGGCTAAGGTTTCCTCACATCATAGAGGCAGATTTACTTTGGAATGCCAAAGCAAAAATGCCAAAGCCAACAATATTTTGTAACTCCCTGTTGAATTCATGAGAAATTCTTTGTGAAGAACAGTAAGAGATAACATTATCTTACATTGAAGGATTTCAAAAATCTTTGTCATCTTTCATTTCAATTTGTGATCTAGCACTGCCCTCTAGGGAGCAAAAATTATATTGTCTTGCAGAATATTTGGAAGAAGGCTTATTTTTTAAGGGAAGATCACTAAAGATAAGTACAAGGACAGCTGGTGTTCTGGATGAAAACTAGACACGGAGATTTGTTTCTTACCGAACTTTAAATCGGACAAATTTTGGGCAATCAGTTGATTGGCTGAGTTCCAGGACCCCGAGTCGAATTGTATCTGAATTACAGACTGATTATACTTGGAAGGGTCAGTTGTTTGGATTCCACGCCAAAAATAAAAGAAATGATTGATGGGAAAAATAGACGATTAATTGCTGGGGTTCAGTCACTGAATGTTGGTTTTATTCACAGATCAAGTGAGAAGTGACCATCATAGGGAAAAAAAGGAAAATCAGTAACAAAAATAATCTACATTTGTAAATGTAATAGATATAAAAACACTCGATTTTATTTCTACTTATCTTGTTTTTTCTTCTAATAATTACTTTTTCTCAACTGATCTGTGAACCAAATGGTGGATAATGTGCCAATCAGTGTCCTGCAATATATATATATAAAACATTATATTATGTAACAGGAAAAGAAGGTTCAGCGCCTGAAGTGACCTTTGCGGAATGTTATCCAATGACAAAAAATGGGAAAACAAAAAGCACTGATAGTGCAGTAAGTTAAAAACTTCATGAGGGGGCGGAGCTTGGAGATGCCATATCCATTCACTTCTGAGACAGCTGTTAATAATCTGCAAACATTGCTAGATGAATTATCCATCCAGCACTAAAATTCCCAGAAATCCCACAACCAGGCTCCTCGGCTGAGCAACCAGACATCGTAGCGTTACTACAGTGGCAGGCACTACTAAAGATGGCTGCAGTGGAGGCCCCAGTTGCACCAACACCACCTTGTCTGGTGGTCCTCTCTTCCACACAGCCTGTGTCAAACCCTCTGAGTGTCCAGCTACCATAACTGGTAAGGGACTTACCAAATTGGGTGCAAGATATCCAGAAAATGGTGTCTGCAGACCTAGGAATCCTTAAGGTCAACGTGCAAAACATTACCAACTGCGTCAGGGCGACATAACCGACATTCACAACAGTATATCTACCACGAAGGACAATATGCAGCAATTAAATATTGCTCAACAAGCACTCTCGCTGCAAATGTCTAGCCAAGAAGACCATGCCACACTATATGAGGAGACTCCTGGCTACTAAACTGCCTCCTGCCATGGCCCGGAAAAATCACACTTGATGGGCTATAACGACGCCCGACCCTGCTTAACGCTCCTATTGCAGACGCCAGAGACGTTATCCTACGCTGCACCACTTCTCATGACAAGAACCAAATCATGATGGCACTTCAAGGTAAAACACCTCTTCCATTTGAGAACCTACACTGACTCTTCTTCCTAGACTTAACCCGTGCCCCACTCCAGTGGCATAAGTCCTTGAGCCACCTCGCCAACCACCTACGGACCGCAGGGATACCCTACCGCTGGGGAATGCCAAGTGACCCACAACATAACTGTACACAAGATTTTCACAGGGGCAGAAGTGGCTGCACTGATGACCAAACTGGGACTCTTAAATACATCCACTGATGCAGACCACCTCCTGGAATCAGTGCCCTT
>OW240917.1:260384854-260399200 GCA_933207985.1 Pelobates cultripes
GGAAGGGATAATATTTCATTCGCGCATTAAAGTAGGCGAACGTGGCTGACCCCAGATAGCTATAATAGAGGACTGGCAATCGGTTACAAATACACGAATGGCCAAGGACAGCCAAACTTCAGTCGACGATTCTGGGACCTGTGTTCGTGGGATCTGAGCGCTATTCGCCTAAAATATGCACTCAGATCCAAGCTATCTGGGGATGTGTGGAACTTAAAGTTTATGTTATATAAAAAGAAAGTTATGTATTTTTATTCTGTTTTTGCTAAATATAAAAAGGCATGTTTCTTTACTTCTGGAGATAATCACAGCCCTCTTTGCTACCTTAATCTAATTATCTCCAGGATGGGAAAGAAGGAGTGATTTGTGTAAAGGGGAGTGTTTATCCTATAGCCACTGTGATTGGCTACTGTATTACTTCTGTCCCAGTCTTCCATCTGGTCCCCTAGGGGAGTGTCCACCAGGTGGAAGACCTGCATAAATACACAGTAAATCAGATCGTTTTACCCCTTCATGAAGTCTCGACTCATGTTTGGGGAATTGGAAGCTATAATCACTCTGTTCCAGCGGGATTTCGGGAGAAGCTGCAAGGATCATCGCTGCACGTATGCAGGGATCCTTTACACTGGTGGCAAGCGGCGGGATTTCCACCCGAACGGACGTAACGAATTGAAACAAGCAGTGAATGGCGCATAGATACGAACGGTTGAAACGAACTACACTGAAAGAACTGCTGGAAGCTCGAGGCATAGTGGCAAGCAACAAACCGAAAGCCACGTTAATAGCCGAACTACTGGAGAGCGATCAAACCGGCGAACCACAAATGGCGAATACAGAGGAATCTGAGTTCCAGAGGGATGTGAGATGGAGACTCAGCCTGGTAGGACCTAACCCGGCACCAGAGATCGTGGTACAGATCTTGGCACAAGCTACAGAGTCCCAGAATGCCAGGGAGGCACGAGAAGCCAGAGACAGATCACCTCCAGTGGATATAATGTCGCTATCTGGATCTACAATGGGGCGTCAGCGGAAAATTAACTACGCTGCATTTAAAAGCTTTGTGGAAGGTGAGATGGATATTGATAACTACTTGCAAGATTTTGAAAGGCAATGTGTATTAGAAAATTTGGAAAGAGCTAACTGGGCTGCAGTAATAGGTAGCAAATTATCAGGAAGAGCAGCCGAAGCGTTGAGAGCTGTGCCGGATGGGGATATACAAAACTATGACAAGATAAAAGAGATTTTGTTAGCCCGGTATGCGGTAACTCCTGAAGCCCATAGAAGGAAATTCAGAGCCCTCAGAAGACAAGGCAAGGATTCATATATGGAGTGGGCATTTCGTATGCAACGCGCTGCCAATAATTGGATGCAGGGGAATCAGGCAACTACTCTAGAGGATGCTGTACAATTATTATTACTGGAACAATTTTTTGATTATACATCAGCGGAGGTGAGAGACTGGGTCAGAGACAGAAAGCCAAAAACGGTGGAAGAGGCAGCAAGGCTGGCAGACGAATTTCATGAGAGCCGGCGGATGGATGGCAACCGAGGGGTCCAGAGCCAGCGGCCTGCTTCTGCCCCGCCAACTATGCCCCAGAGGGTACCCCCACCAGGGGGCAATACCTCAACCCCGGGGTACCAAAAGACCGCTCCAATGTGTTATGGGTGCAAACAAGTGGGGCACATCAAACCTAATTGCCCACAACGCACTACAGACCGCTGGGGGCGGGCACCGATACCACCAACAAAAGCAGCTGCCCACTGTGTGCAGGAGGATTACAACCCTCTGACTCAAGAGACACCCAGTAGCCATAGTGAAAATTGGGCCACCTTGCATGAGGTGAACCCGGTCCAAGCGGCTGGGGATAACAGGGCGCATCATCGCCAGTCGGTCAAGCTCAATGGGCAAGAGGCTCGGGGACTAAGAGACAGTGGAGCTACGATTACCTTGGTTCAGCCACACCGAGTCACCCCGACCCAGCACACCGGACGCACCATTGCGGTAAGGGTGGCCGGAGGGGCAAGCAATCCAGAGCTATGGAAGCCTCCCCCTCAACCCATGACCAGGTAAGCAATAACCCTCTGACGATTTCCCCTGACCACACTTCTTACTGGGGTACCCCTCAAGACTTTGAGCAAGCCCAACGGGAAGATCCCACTTTAAAAGGGTATCGGAGGGAGGCAGAACAACCCCAGGGAGACGGAGATCAGGCAAGGTTTAGCTGGGAAAAGGGTTTACTGTACCGAGTGACTGGGGGAACAGGGACAGGAGCGGGCCAGGTAGAGAAAAAACAGTTAATAGTGCCCCGCAAGTATCGAGTGGAACTGTTACGGATTAGCCACGATATTCCCCTAGCAGGTCACTTGGGCATTAAAAAGACGAGAGACAGACTCACCCAGTCCTTTTTTTGGCCAGGGGTCACTAGAGATTTGCAGGATTATTGCAGGACCTGCGAAGTATGTCAAAAGGTAGGGAAGAGAGGGGATCACCCCAGGGCAAAACTACGTCCCCTACCCATTATTGAGGAACCATTTTTCCGAGTGGCAGTCGATTTAGTCGGGCCACTCAGTAAACCCAGTCCATCCGGTAAGAAATATATTCTTACTGTGGTAGACTACGCTACCCGCTACCCCGAAGCTATAGCCCTGTCAAATATACATGCAGAGACGGTAGCGGAAGCCCTAGTTCAGGTATTCACTAGGGTGGTATTCCCTCGAGAGATAGTGTCAGATCAGGGAACCCAATTCACCGCGGTCGTTACCCAGCAACTCTGGCAGAGCTGTGGGGTAAAACCCATATTAAGTTCTCCCTATCACCCCCAAACCAACGGCCTCTGCGAACGCTTTAATGGCACCCTTAAGCAAATGCTCATCACGTTCACAGAGACCTGTAGGAATTGGGAAAAGTTCCTCCCTCATTTGCTCTTTGCCTATAGGGAAGTTCCCCAGGAGTCCACCGGATTCTCCCCGTTCGAGCTATTATACGGGAGACGGGTCCGGGGACCCCTGGATCTGGTACGGGAACATTGGGAAGGTGATATAGAACAAGCAGGTACCCCTATAGTCTCCTTTGTTTTAGAGTTGAGGGACCGGCTACAGGCGCTGACCGAAACAGTTCGGGAGAACCTGCGAGCCGCCCAACAACGGCAGAAGTACTGGTATGACAAAGGAGCTAGGGACCGTATATTAGAAGTAGGACAGAAGGTCCTAGTGCTTAAACCCATCAAAACGGATAAGTTGCAAGCATCCTGGCAGGGCCCCTACACAGTAATAGAGCGGATCAGTGATACCACGTACATTGTGGCAGACTGTTCCAATGAAAGGATCCGGCGGTCCTTTCATATAAATATGCTTAAGCCATATCTGGAGAGACCAGAGGAGGTCTCCGCGGTATGCGCTCCAGCATATGAAGATAGCGAGAATATTCCCTTACCAGATATGCTCCCTCAGAAACCCACAGGAGTGGACCAAGTACAGTTGGGTCCAGCATTAGGGCCCGAGGAACAAGCTCAGGCGTCCCAACTGCTAAAGGAATTCGGGGGCATGTTTTCAGCAGCCCCAGGGTATACGACCCTGGCAGTCCACAGAGTGGAGACCCCAGGCCAGTTACCCCTGCGGCAGCAGCCTTACCGAATTCCAGAGGCAGTACGGGAAAGCATGTTAACAGAACTCCAGGACATGTTAGAACTGGGGGTCATAGAACCGTCCCAAAGCCCCTGGGCTTCCCCAGTTGTCCTGGTTCCTAAAAAAGACGGTACCACAAGGTGGACTACCGCAAGTTAAACGATCGGACCGTTACCGATGCCTACCCCATGCCCAGAGTAGACGAGCTGCTAGACCGTATGGCTGGGGGGAATTATTTGACCACTATTGATTTGTGCAAGGGATATTGGCAAATCCCTTTGGAGCCCGAGGCCATTCCAAAATCGGCATTTGTCACCCCATTTGGCCTATACCAGTTTAAGGTTATGCCATTTGGGATGAAGAATGCCCCAGCTACGTTTCAAAGGATGGCGGACCGGCTCCTAGAGGGATTTCAGGGCTTCGCTTGTGCGTACCTGGATGATATAGCTATCTTCAGTGGCACTTGGGAAGCCCACCTGGAGCACATCTCAGTAGTGCTCAACCGCATTCAGAATGCAGGGCTAACCTTGAAGCCTGAGAAATGTCACGTGGGCATGGCTGAAGTCCAATATTTAGGTCACCGGGTAGGGTCAGGGAAACAGAGACCAGAGCCCGCTAAGATTGAGGCCATTACCCAGTGGCCGCAACCCAGGACAAAAACCCAGGTCATGGCGTTCCTAGGCACCGCAGGTTATTACCGGAAATTTGTAGCAGAATACAGTGCCCTTGCCAAACCCTTGACAGACCTCACCAAAAAGTCCCTACCCCGACAAGTAATCTGGTCCCCTGAGTGTGAGGAGGCGTTCCAGAAACTCAAGGCTGCATTAAGTGCATCTCCTGTGTTAGCGGCACCGGATCATACTAAAAGGTTTCTCGTCCACACAGATGCCTCAATGTTTGGACTGGGAGCAGTATTGAGCCAGGTGGGAGACGATGGCATGGATCACCCGGTAGCGTATCTGAGCAGAAAACTGTTACCCCGAGAAGTCAGCTATGCCACTGTGGAGAAAGAGTGTCTGGCACTAGTTTGGGCACTTAAGAAACTACAACCCTACCTGTATGGGCGCTCCTTCACAGTGCTGACGGACCACAACCCCTTAATTTGGCTTAACCGAGTAGCTGGTGACAACCCCAGGTTACTCAGGTGGAGCTTGGCGCTGCAACCCTACAACTTTACAATGCAGTATCGCCCCGGGAAACAGAATGCCAATGCTGATGGCCTGTCCCGACAAACTGAACTGGAAAAGTAATAATTTTTTTTGTTTGTTCTGCCTGGGCTACCGGACATCCCTTAGCCGACCCGTTAGGGTCTACGCAGGTATGCCGTTCCATGGGACTAAGGGGGAGCTGTGTAACGAAATCCCCTATTCACAGCCGTCACGAACAAGCCTGTTCGGTTATTTGGAACATTACCATAGGATTTCGTGAAATTGTCAAATAAGGCGAACAAACTACCGAACCACCGACCTCCCACTGAGGTCGTGTGGCGCTCATTGACCACCCTGACTGTTGCGGTTAACCACAAACTAATTGGTATAGCGGGTGGTCCGCGTTCACCTCCCGAACACGTGGCAATCGCCATTTTGGTTTTGTCGAACGCGCAGCGGCAAATGGCGAGGATTCCCTGGAACTGATTTCAGCGACCTATTTTGTCGAACGCCGCTGCTACCTTCACCCATCCTCGTTCATACGGTGGAACCATTCGAAGGAAGGGATAATATTTCATTCGCGCATTAAAGTAGGCGAACGTGGCTGACCCCAGATAGCTATAATAGAGGACTGGCAATCGGTTACAAATACACGAATGGCCAAGGACAGCCAAACTTCAGTCGACGATCCTGGGACCTGTGTTCGTGGGATCTGAGCGCTATTCGCCTAGAATATGCACTCAGATCCAAGCTATCTGGGGATGTGTGGAACTTAAAGTTTATGTTATATAAAAAGAAAGTTATGTATTTTTATTCTGTTTTGCTAAATATAAAAAGGCATGTTTCTTTACTTCTGGAGATAATTACAGCCCTCTTTGCTACCTTAATCTAATTATCTCCAGGATGGGAAAGAAGGAGTGATTTGTGTAAAGGGGAGTGTTTATCCTATAGCCACTGTGATTGGCTACTGTATTACTTCTGTCCCAGTCTTCCATCTGGTCCCCTAGGGGAGTGTCCACCAGGTGGAAGACCTGCATAAATTCCGGGCGGGTAGCCCACAGTAAATCAGATCGTTTTACCCCTTCATGAAGTCTCGACTCATGTTTGGGGAATTGGAAGCTATAATCACTCTGTTCCAGCGGGATTTCGGGAGAAGCTGCAAGGATCATCGCTGCACGTATGCAGGGATCCTTTACAAAACAGAATTTGCAATAAAGGAAGTGTAAACATTAGAGGACTCCGTACAGGAAGTGTTTAAGCAGGCTGTGTAAGTCACATGCACAGAGGTGTGACTAGGCATCACAAACAAAGTGATTTAACTCCTAAATGGCAGAGGATTGAGCAGTAAGACTGCAGGGGCATGAGCCTTACACCAAAACTGCCTAATTGTTCCTCGTGTTCCTTTAAAGGGACCCTCCAGGCACCGAAACCACTTCTGCCCATTGGATTGGTCTGGGTGCTAACTCCCATCACCCTTAACCCTGCAAGTGTAATTATTTCAGTTTTTATAAACTCTCTTAACCCCTTAAGGACTGGACTGTTTTTGCGATGTTGTACATTTGCGACCAGGAATATTTTTACACTTTTGTGGTGTTTGTGTTTGGCTGTAATTTTCCGCTTTCTCATTTACTGTTCCCATACAAATTATATATTGTTTTTTTCAGGACAAAAGGGGCTTTCTTTACATACCATTATTTATATAATCTCATGTATTTTAATTTAAAAAAAATAAAAAAATATGATGAAAAATTGAAAAAAATACATGTTTTTTGACTTTTACTTGAAAAATCTTTTACTCATCTACAAAAGCGAATGAAAAAACTGCTAAATAGATTCAAAATTTTGTCCTGAGTTTAAAAATACCTAGTGTTTACGTGCTTTTTTGCTTTTTTTTGCATGTTATAGGGCTATAGGTACAAGTAGGATATTGCGGTTTCAAAACATACATTTTTAAATTTATCAATAGTGACATTGTAACACTATTATCTGTCATAAATCTCTGAATAACACCCCACATGTACATATTTTTTTTAAAGTAGACAACCCAGGGTATTCAATATGGGGTATGTCCAGTCTTTTTTAGTAGCCACTTAGTCGAAAACACTGGCCAAAGTAAGCATTCATATTTGTTTGTGTGTGAAAAAAGTAAAAAAACTAAATTGAACGCTAATTTTGGCCAGTGTTTGTGACCAAGTGGTTACTAAAAAAGACTGGACATACCCCATTTGCAATACCTTGGGTTGTCTTCTTTTGCAAATGGTATGCCATCATGGGGGTAATTCTCATTCCTGGGCTACCATACGCTCTCAAAGGCAACGTAACCAACCTGGCCATTTTCAATGTAAAAATATTTGACCCATATATTTGACCTTGTAACTTTCAAAAATGCTATAAAACCTGTACATGGGGGGTACTGTTTTACTCGGGAGACATCGCTGAACACAAATATTAGTGTTTAAAAACTGGAAAACGTATCACAACAATTATATCATCAGTAAAAGTGCTGTTTGTGTGTGAAAAATGCAAAAAAAGTCACTTTCACTGACAATATCATCGCTGTGATATGTTTTACTGTTTTGAATCACTAATATTTGTGTTCAGCGAAGTCTCCCGAGTAAAACAGTACCCCCCATGTACAGGTTTTAGGGTGTCGTAGAACGTTACAGGGTAAAATACAGTGCTAGCAAATTAAATTCTCTGGAATTTCGGCCTGGGTTGGCAGGCAGGTCCCTCAAATTGCAATCAATAAAATTACTGAATTATGTAAAAATATTACATAAATACGCACGTAGAATTTAAATATATATGCATATTTATATATTTGAAGTCTACGTGTATATTTATATAATTATTTATGTAATTTTGTATATGGGCGTATGTATATTTCTTATTATTTTTATTTATTTTTATATACATAGATATATATACAAATTCATTCTAAGTGTATTTTGATATAAATATATATATATTAATTTTAAAATACAGTTAGAATAAAATTTCATATAGCTATATAATTTTTTTTAAATTTTTTATTATTATTTAAAAAAAATTTTATTTAATTTAAATTACTTATTATTTATATTTTATAATAATATATATATACAATATATATAGTTATTATATATATTATATATATACGTGTGTAATTTAATTATAAGTGTATTTTATATTAATATAAGTACATATTAATATAAAAATACACTTAGTATGACATTATATATATATATATATGATATATAGACATATATTATATAGATATAATATATGTCTATATATCATATATACACATATATAATTATTTTATTTTTTTTAATTAACACTAACTTTATTTTTTTTTTCTGATTTTACACAAGCAGGGAGACTGCCTGTCAGCACAGACAGTCCCCCTGCAGGCAGACACATGGACACCTATTGTGACCATGTGATCGCTGTGTTAAGCGATCACATGGCCACAGGAGGTCCTAATCTGCCGTGGGGAGACTGTCTGGGCTGCAGGCAGTCTCCCCACAACCGGAGGAACACTGATCGCCGCCGGGGGAACGACGGCGATCAGGTAAGTACCCCCAGACCGTTAGGACGGTTCAGGACCGTCATCGGTCGGCAAGGCAAAAATGCCGATGACGGTCCTGAACCGTCCTCGGTCCTTAAGGGGTTAATTACCTTGCAGGGTTAAGTCCTCCTCTAGTGGTTGTGTATCAGACAGCCACTAGAGGGACTTCCGGCTTCTTAAGCGACTTTTTGGTCGCTTAAACGACCCTGGACGTCCTCATGCTATGCATGAAGACCTCCAGCATCGCCGGAAACCCCTATGGGGAGGTCTAACGTGTGTGCGCGGCCATTGCCACGCATGCGCATTAGGTCTCCCCTGCTGGCAGACATCAGGGACATTGACGCTGGATTCAGGTAAGTGGTTGAAGGGGTTTTAACCCCTTCAGCAACATGGGATGGGGGACAGGAGGGAGGGGGGCACTGCAGGATTCTCTAGTGCCAGGAAAATGGGTTTATTTTCCTGGCACTGGAGGATCCCTTTAAGCTTGTATTTATTAGTACCTCCAACACATGCGATACATACATAAAATTCATACACACAGACTGCTGAATACAATCACAGACCGCTAAATACATTCATACTAGACGTGTGCAATTCGTTTCGTTCCGAATGTAAATTGATACGAATTTTGGGCAACTCGTACATTCAAATGCTTACGAATGTCTGAAGTGCCGAATTTCCGAAGTGCCGAAGTTCGAATTTCTGAAGTGCCGAACCAGGCCGAATTGCCTAATTTTGGTAGAGGCAAAGTGCTTCAGATGTCCCACATTCCGAAGTTCTGAATTGCCAAAGTCTCGAATTGCCGAAGTTTCAAATTGCCAAAGTTCAGAATTTCGGAAGTGCCGAACCGAATTGCCAAAGTGCCGAATTGTTTTACTTACCCGAATTTCCGAACTGAACTGAACTGAGTTTTTTGCCCATGCACATCCCTAATTCACACACCGACTGCTGAATACACACACACACTGACTGTTGAAAACATATGCACACCGACTGCTGAATACACACGCACACAGACTGCTGAATACACACACAGACACACTGCTAAGTGCACACAGGCAGACCGCTGAATGCATACACACAGTCCATTGAATACACACACAAACACACACACAGACTGCTGAATACACACACAGTCCACTGAATAAACACAGCCTGCTGAATACATACAGACTGCTGAATACACACACATACTGCATTAAGGGGTGCAGTGTATGTGTTTGTGTGTATGGGTGCTGTGTGTGTGTAGGGTGGTGTGTGTGTGTTAGCGGTGCTGTTTGTGTGCGAGAGGTACTGTGTGTATGAGCAGTGCTGTGTGTGTTTGGGGTGATGTGTGTGTGTGTGTGAGAGAGGTGCTGTGTATGAGTGAGGAGTGCTGTGTGTGAGAGAGGTGCAGTGTGTGTGGGGAGGTTGCTGCGTATGTGTGTGAGGGGGGTGCTGTGTGTATGTGGGGGGGGCGGTGCTGTGTGTGTGTTGCAGAGTTTTAGGGGTGCAGGTAGCAAATGTGTTTTTTTTTTTTTTATTATACTATACATTAAAAAAAAATCATCCCCCTACCTTCTTCTTACCTTTGCTGAAGGAGGGGGGACACAGCCAACCCCAGTGGTCCAGTGGTGGTGAGTTCTATGTAGCCTGCAGCTCCTCTGGCTGCAGGCATTCCTGTCCTCCTGCGCACAGAATGCTGTGTGGAGCGTTGCCATGGTAATGTGCGGCAATGCTCCACACAGCCTGCTCGCGGGAGGAGTGATCTGCCTCCCAGGTCCCTCCTTCTGCCTCTGGGTCCTCCCGCCCTCTCTCCCCGATCGATGGGCCCTTGGGCCGGTGAGGGAGATCTCCGATCTCCTCACCGGCTTGACAGTGCCCACTGCCAGAAAACCATACTATTTCTCTCAATGTGAGGCCAGTGATAGGATGTAAATGGCAGATGACGCTCTCAATTTATAGCCGATGGCCTGGCTAAGGTTTCCTCACATCATAGAGGCAGATTTACTTTGGAATGCCAAAGCAAAAATGCCAAAGCCAACAATATTTTGTAACTCCCTGTTGAATTCATGAGAAATTCTTTGTGAAGAACAGTAAGAGATAACATTATCTTACATTGAAGGATTTCAAAAATCTTTGTCATCTTTCATTTCAATTTGTGATCTAGCACTGCCCTCTAGGGAGCAAAAATTATATTGTCTTGCAGAATATTTGGAAGAAGGCTTATTTTTTAAGGGAAGATCACTAAAGATAAGTACAAGGACAGCTGGTGTTCTGGATGAAAACTAGACACGGAGATTTGTTTCTTACCGAACTTTAAATCGGACAAATTTTGGGCAATCAGTTGATTGGCTGAGTTCCAGGACCCCGAGTCGAATTGTATCTGAATTACAGACTGATTATACTTGGAAGGGTCAGTTGTTTGGATTCCACGCCAAAAATAAAAGAAATGATTGATGGGAAAAATAGACGATTAATTGCTGGGGTTCAGTCACTGAATGTTGGTTTTATTCACAGATCAAGTGAGAAGTGACCATCATAGGGAAAAAAAGGAAAATCAGTAACAAAAATAATCTACATTTGTAAATGTAATAGATATAAAAACACTCGATTTTATTTCTACTTATCTTGTTTTTTCTTCTAATAATTACTTTTTCTCAACTGATCTGTGAACCAAATGGTGGATAATGTGCCAATCAGTGTCCTGCAATATATATATATAAAACATTATATTATGTAACAGGAAAAGAAGGTTCAGCGCCTGAAGTGACCTTTGCGGAATGTTATCCAATGACAAAAAATGGGAAAACAAAAAGCACTGATAGTGCAGTAAGTTAAAAACTTCATGAGGGGGCGGAGCTTGGAGATGCCATATCCATTCACTTCTGAGACAGCTGTTAATAATCTGCAAACATTGCTAGATGAATTATCCATCCAGCACTAAAATTCCCAGAAATCCCACAACCAGGCTCCTCGGCTGAGCAACCAGACATCGTAGCGTTACTACAGTGGCAGGCACTACTAAAGATGGCTGCAGTGGAGGCCCCAGTTGCACCAACACCACCTTGTCTGGTGGTCCTCTCTTCCACACAGCCTGTGTCAAACCCTCTGAGTGTCCAGCTACCATAACTGGTAAGGGACTTACCAAATTGGGTGCAAGATATCCAGAAAATGGTGTCTGCAGACCTAGGAATCCTTAAGGTCAACGTGCAAAACATTACCAACTGCGTCAGGGCGACATAACCGACATTCACAACAGTATATCTACCACGAAGGACAATATGCAGCAATTAAATATTGCTCAACAAGCACTCTCGCTGCAAATGTCTAGCCAAGAAGACCATGCCACACTATATGAGGAGACTCCTGGCTACTAAACTGCCTCCTGCCATGGCCCGGAAAAATCACACTTGATGGGCTATAACGACGCCCGACCCTGCTTAACGCTCCTATTGCAGACGCCAGAGACGTTATCCTACGCTGCACCACTTCTCATGACAAGAACCAAATCATGATGGCACTTCAAGGTAAAACACCTCTTCCATTTGAGAACCTACACTGACTCTTCTTCCTAGACTTAACCCGTGCCCCACTCCAGTGGCATAAGTCCTTGAGCCACCTCGCCAACCACCTACGGACCGCAGGGATACCCTACCGCTGGGGAATGCCAAGTGACCCACAACATAACTGTACACAAGATTTTCACAGGGGCAGAAGTGGCTGCACTGATGACCAAACTGGGACTCTTAAATACATCCACTGATGCAGACCACCTCCTGGAATCAGTGCCCTTTGTCCCATGGGCTGCAGCATCCACAGACCTGGTCAAATGACTGGACTCACGGTTGCACAGGCCTCAGACAGTTCGGAGGGCTGTTACACTGTTTATATATGCTCAAGTTATGTTTTGTTCTTTACTTTCTATTACCTGTTGTATCTTGTTCGCTCTTTGGGTTGCAAGGGTAGATACGAAGACCTCAGCACCGGTAACAGGTTGTCCTGGGTACAACTCACCCAACTTATTAAGGCAGCATTATAAGCACATAACACAGCTGTGTAATTCACCATGGTTAAAAATGCAGGCCCCCCTTGGTTAGGGGTACCTAAAGCTCACATATGGCATGTGTACTGCTCAAAAATACAGCGTCAATTTGGGGGCTCCCCCAACTGGCCCATTTGTGTTTAATCCCATGAAAAGGCTCACACACAGCGTATCCAGAATTGACCCTTAGCAAAATACCTAAATCCCAGCATAGAGGTTCAAAGAATTTCCCCTCACCAATCTCACATATGCGTCTGGGAGCATAACTCAGCTGTCAGACGCAAACATATCATGGGGCCCACCTTGCTCCCAGACCGTATCTCCAAGTATCACTGTACCTAAGGCATAACTTACACTTGCACTCTAAGATAACGTACAATGAGTTACCCTGAAGGATCTTCGGTAATCGAGGCTATTACTTCGTGCACATATAACATTGGTTTCTTCCCTTCAGTTTCGCTAAATTTGGATCTATGTCACTGGAATAGGTTTTGAGAAAGTACAAGATTCCTTTTTCACATTTTTATTTTCCTGTTATATTAACTTTCTGTATATTATGGCGTAGTGTGGATTGCATCTCACGACAGTCTAATACCATGACATGCTGTGTAGTTAACTCAAAATATAAAAAGAGGCTAGGTCACCTTTATCTCACAAGTATGACCTGTTTTACACTGTTACATTGAAATGTTTCTTATGTGTCTTAAGTATCTATGTTCATACTGTTAATTCTCATGCCTCAACAACAAAAAGAGAATTTAAAAGAAAACAAAAAAAACTTCTTAATAGAATAAGGAAAATTCAAAATTGTACACTCACACTTTCAGGGAGCTTAAATACAGCTAACTTGCACACCTGGGCAGAATGATCCCCGCCTATGGGTATATGGTGGTACAGATTCTTCAAGTTTTCCTTACAGCAACGGGTATCCTCAAAAAACATAAAAGACAAAATAAAAATATATAATGTAGTATGTTGAGCTAATAAGCAAGGGTAGGTATGTAGATAGGTGTACACTCACATATTTTTGAGCCTACGTATTGGCTCCGGAAGTAATGTGTGAAGTGGTATGATCCCCATTCTAGGATATAGGTGATATGGATATTCCTCCATGGATATATAAAAGAGAAATAAAAAGCCACCATAGTGTGTACCATAATAGAAAGTGTAAAGCACAATAAAAATAATAAAAACCTACTCATATGCTCCGGAGCCAAATGAGGTTTGCTCAATCCAATTGGCTTGGGTGGTATTATGCCCACCAAGGATATATAGCTCAGGATTCAGCAGCAGAAGATCAGGTCCAATAAAAAAGTACTTTAAATTTTTTTTATAAAATTAAAAATCAAAGATAAAATATAAAAGGTAAAGGTAAGCCTTTCTCGTTGGACAGGCTTTTTTAAAAAAGTGTGGCAACTTAACACATTTCACATTTGACAGATACACACAATATGGAGAGAGATTATCACACAGACACACTAATTCACACACATAGGTTCACACACACACTTACAAATAAATATAGATTAACATACACATAGACTGACACTCAGAAAAGTACACATAAACAGACTCAGAGATTCTAACACAGAGATTCACAGATACACACATACAGTCAGATTCACCCACACTCTCAGATTCAGAAACAAAGAATACAATTTATTCACAGATTCAACACATAGATTAACACACTTGCAGATTCACAGACACAGTTTTGCACTTTCTCAAAGATTCACATTCACTCACAGATTCGGACACACAGATTAAGATACAGATTCACACTCCCTTAAAGATTCATACTCACACACAGAGTTAGACACAGATTCACAAACACTCACAGATTTACATCGACTCACAGATTCAGACATAAAGATTCACATTCACTCACAGATTCAGACATTAATTCTCACATTCACGCACAAGATTTAGAAACATAGAATTAAACTTACTGAGATTCAGACACATGTTCACACACACAAATTCAGACACAGAACCACACT
>OW240917.1:260401332-260486444 GCA_933207985.1 Pelobates cultripes
CTACAGCGTGTACTCTGCCAGTACGCTACCACCTCCTCTACTCCTCCTACTCCATCCTCTTCCATAACCTCCTCGGCTTAGTCCTCTTCTGCTGCTGCGTCTTGCTCCACATCAACGGATAGGGGACGTAACAGTGATTAAACTGATAACAATAGTACTAAACACACCACTCCTATCTGTGGCACATTAGATTGCACGCGCAGTGCCCCAAATTTGTTGTGATCTGTGAGTAAGGTAAACGGTTGTCCATACAAGTAGGTTGCAGCTTTTTGGGGGCCCACACCACCGCTATGCACTCCTTTTCAATGGCAGTGAATATACTTCGCTGTGCAAAAGTTTACGGCTTAGATAAGCCCCGGGTTGCTAGCCACCATCTGCTCCGACTTGGTTCAATACTGCTCCCAATCCAAGCATAGAAGCGTCTGTATGGACGAGAAAGTGTTTAGTTGGATCAGGAGAAGAAAGTACAGGTGATTTAATGAGCGCCGTCTTGAGCTGTTGGAAGGCCTGTTCACATTCTGGGGCCCATACTACTATCTTGGGGAGGTTTTTACACGTTCCTATATGGCACTTACTGGCTTTAGGGTCAGTCCGGACTCCCTAATCCGGTCTATTACGGCTCCTATGTGGGTCAGGTGTTCGGGCCAGGAGCTGCTAAAAATGTCTATACCATTCAAGTAGGTGTGTATCAGTGTGTATCAGGGATCCTTAGGACAGGTGTCAATCCATATCTGCCAAGTGACCCTATGTTGGGGTAACATTCCCTATTCTGATCTGTGTCAGTGTGTATCAGGGCCTGGAGGACAGGCAGTGTCAATCCATATCTGCCAAGTGACCTGGGTACATTCTCATTCTGTTTAAAAGCCAGTGTAGGACCACTGATAGGAGACGTAGGCTGGCTAAACTGATAAAAATAGTATCACTCAAACACCTGACTCCTTATCTGGTGTCACACAGTTTGACAGCCAGTGCCCCAAATTTGCAGTAAGAGGACCCACCTCGCTCTTCTCCACCCTGTTACAAAAATCACGTACACGCCCAATTGATAGGAGACGCCGAAGGTAATAAACTGATAAAAACAATACTAAACACACCACTCCTATCTGGTGGCACATTAGCTTGACCGCGCAGTGCCCCAAATTTGCAGTAAGAGGACCGACCAAGCCTCTTCTTCCATCTCCCTGTTACAAAAATCAATGCCGTGTACACGACCACTGATAGGAGACGCGGAAGGTATTAAACTGATCAGAACAATACTAAACACACCACTCCTATCTGGTGGCACATTAGCTTGACCGCGCAGTGCCCCAAATTTGAATTAAGAGGACCGACCAAGCATCTTCTTCCATCTCCCTGTTACAGAAATCACTGCCATATCCATACAAATTGTACAGAATGTCCAGGATAGTTTTCCAGGGACAAATGTTGTCGCCTGTTGAACGAGGTGACCTTGCTCGGGTCCCAGGTGTACGGTTCCTAAAATGGCTGCCATATACACGTCCACTGATAGGAGACGCGGAAGGTATTAAACTGATCAGAACAATACTAAACACACCACAAATAAGGTTTCTCTCCTGTATGGCTCCTCAAATGATGCTTAAGATTAGAAGCGGCTGAAAAGCATTTCTCACACTCCGAACAAAAATATATTTTTTTAACATTCTCTCCACTTTGAACGAAATGACGTTTGGGAAGAGATTAACATAATTAAACACAGGCAGTAAAAATACAGTTTTTAGCCATACCCTGTAACTTTAAAACTACACATCCCATCTTCATAATTACATATTTGGAATCAGCACACTTAAAACATAAACATAACCAAAAATCAGCCAAATCCATCCAGGGGTTAAAAAGTTAGCTGGAGGTCCCTTTATGACCGACCGCAAGCACATTTTCCTGCCCAAAACAGTTCCATAGATTTGGGCTGTGAGGTCGGTCTATTTCAGGCTGAAAAAACGACTAAGTCCCATCGCGAATGGGACTTAGTCTCTGTAGCTGAAATAAGGCTGAAAAAAACGGCTGAAAAAAAGACTAAGTCCCATCGCCGAATGGGACTTAGTCTCTGCAGCTGAAATAAGGCTGAAAAAAACGGCTGAAAAAAAGACTAAGTCCCATCGCGAATGGGACTTAGTCTCTGCAGCTGAAATAATTTCCCATTTACTGAACCAAGTGGGAAATAGCAAGGCAGGCACAAAGGGTTTGCACCAGGTCTGGGGACACAGGGGACACCGTCTTAAAGGGGCCGTGTCCCCAACAAGTCTGGGGACACGGCCTTAAAGGGGCAGTGTCCCAATCTTCCTGATGTCCCAAAAAAGGTGTTTAAAGGGCCAGCACCAGTCACATAAAGAGTCCATAAGCCCCAATATGCCCACCGACAGTCTTAAAGGGCCATACACACCAAATAAAAGTGCATACATTTTCACAATCTCCCAGGGGCCATAGTCATGCGGGAGGAGGCTGGCAAGTAGGCTTCTCCACAACCCAGGGAAGCAGGGCAATTTGCCATTTAAAGGGCCCGCTACAAATAGCAGTTTGTAACAAGGTGTCAATCCATATCTGCCAAGTGACCCGATGTAGGGGGACCAGTCCCTATTCTGCTCTGTGTCAGTGTGTACCAGGGAACCTTAGGACAGGTGTCAACCATACTCTCGCCAAGGACCCGGCTGCCGGGGAAATCAGTCCTATCCTTGCCTACAGGTCAGTGTATCAGGGATCCCAGGGACAGGTGTCAATCCATATCTGCCAAGGACCCTGTGTAGGGGACCCTCAGTCTCATTCTTGCCTCCAAGGTGTCCGTGTGCATCAGGCTCTTGGAGGACAGTGTCAATCCATATGTCAAGGTGTCACATAAGTCATATGTCAGGTGTCAATCCATATTGATTGTGATTTAGGAATGTTAGGTGATTTGCCCCCTTATGGATTAAACCAGACCTTGTATCAACTGTGTAATTTTCCATGGAGTTTTGGCCATGGATCCTCCCGCATGCCACAGTCCAGGTGTTAGTCCCCTTGAAACAACTTTTCCATCCCTATTGTGGCCAGAAGAGTCCCTGTGTGTTTTAAAATTCGCCTCCCCATTGAAGTCAATGGCGTTTCGGGCGGTTCGCCGGTTCGCGAACATTTGCGGAAGTTCGCGTTCGCCGTTCGCGAACCGAAAATTTCGGGTTCGCGACATCACTACTCAGAGATTCGGACACACAGAATAACACTCACTCACAGGATCAGACACACAGATGAACACACTCACAGATTTATAGTCACAGAATCACAAACATAGACACAGAATAAGAAACAGAGAATGACACTTACTCAGATTCAGACACACACTCGGATCAACACACAGTCACAGATTCCCACTTACTCTGAGATTCAGACATACAAAATCACACACTAATTCTCACATACAAACACACAGATCCAGACACACAGAATCACACTCACTCAGTCCCAGATTCATACTAACAGAATCACACAGATTCACACACAGAATAACACTCACTCACAGATTCACACGCAGAATCACACTCACTCACAGACTCAGACACACAGAACCACACTCACTCACAGATTCATACTCACAGAATCACACACTTAGACACAGATTCACACACAGAATCACACTCACTCTCAGATTCAGACACACACTCAGATCAACACACAGTCATAGAGTCACACTTACTCAGAGATTCAGACACACAGAATCACACTCACTCACAGACTCAGACACACAGAACCACACTCACTCACAGATTCATACTCACAGAATCACACACTTAGACACAGATTCACACACAGAATCACACTCACTCTCAGATTCAGACACACACTCAGATCAACGCACAGTTCTACAGTCACACTTACTCAGAGATTCAGACACACAGAATAACACTCACTCACAGGATCAGACACACAGATGAACACACTCACAGATTTATAGTCACAGAATCACAAACATAGACACAGAATAAGAAACAGAGAATGACACTTACTCAGATTCAGACACACACTCGGATCAACACACAGTCACAGATTCCCACTTACTCTGAGATTCAGACATACAAAATCACACACTAATTCTCACATACAAACACACAGATCCAGACACACAGAATCACACTCACTCAGTCCCAGATTCATACTAACAGAATCACACAGATTCACACACAGAATCACACTCACTCTCAGATTCAGACACACACTCAGATCAACACACAGTCATAGAGTCACACTTACTCAGAGATTCGGACACACAGAATAACACTCACTCACAGGATCAGACACACAAATGAACACACTCACAGATTTATAGTCACAGAATCACAAACATAGACACAGAATAAGAAACAGAGAATGACACTTACTCAGATTCAGACACACACTCAGATCAACACACAGTCGCAGATTCCCACTTACACAGAGATTCGGACACACAGAATAACACTCACACACAGGATCCGACACACTTACAGATTCATGCAGCCACCCACACTCTCATAACAAATATCCAAGTGAATGCTATTTTCAGCCACCCTCCTCATTGCTGCAAGGGAGTGACTTTCCTTTATTCCAGCGGAGAGAAGCTATGCAGGTAGTATAGGATCTCCCAGCTAGTGTGTTATCTATCTCCCATGCGGCTTTCACAGAGTGCTGGGAGGAAGTGCTATGATGTGATCACTTCCTGCCTCCAGAGTAGTGTGGAGAGATAGGAGACAATTTACTGCAATAATCCAGGGGAGGCTGTAATACTGTTGTGCCTGCAGTATCATAAAGAAGAAGAGAAAGAGCTGGAACTGTGCACAGTGGAGCTTCGGTTGCAGTGGGCCTATCTTGGGCTTTGGGCTTGGAGCTCAATCAGCCCCTATGTTAATCCGGCCCTGGGAACAAGCAACGCAAACTGATGCCTCAAACACCGCTGAGGGAGGCATGGTCACAGAGGAGATACCTGCAGCAACTGTCACTGATGTAACGAGATCTGGAAATCCCTTGGACTCTTATTTACAGACTATGTTGAAATACGGGGACTCAGCAGATGCAAACCAAAAACTACAGCTTATTCTTAAATATCAGGAGGCTGAGAGAGAAGAGCGCCAAGCTGAGAGAAAGAGAGAAGAACCTCAGGCTGAAAGAGAGAGGGAGGAGTGTCAGGCTGAGAGAGAGATTCTGAAGAGCGCCAAGCTGAAGAATATCAAGCTACCAGAGAGCATGAACTAAAAATGAGTTGGAGAGGTTGACTGCTTCACTTATCAGTACTGATTCAAGACACTCTTCTGCACCCAGACAATGTGCAGAGAACTTTCCAACTTTGATGGGGATCTGAATGTTTTCTTGCGCAGTTTTGAGAAGGTTTGCAGACAGTTCCAGCTACCAAGGGACCAGTAAGCAAAGTACCTCAGCCCAGGTCTCAGAGGTCCTGCACTGAAAGCATTTGTAGACCTACCAGCAGAATCAAACCAGGACTATGATGCAATTAAGGCTGCGTTGCAGGAACGGTATAAGATTCCTCCTGAGGTGAACAGAAAGAAATTCTGGACTTTACAGAAGCGTTCCACAGAGAATTACACGTTTCAACAGTGGACAAGAGTGCTGGAGATTAAAACTTTAGACAGTTTGAAAGATCTGATCAGCAAGGAACAGTTTTTGCAGCTGTGTCCAGCTGATATGCAGGAAAGGCTGCTGAACCAAAAACCCAACAGCATTGGAAGCGGGCAAGCTGACAGATTTCCACACGCCAGAAAATCGAACCCCAACAGACCAGAGCAGAGGTTTTGCTAAGGGAGCATCCAGCTGAAGGACCACCCCACCTCGATACCCCACCAACAAGCCTTCCGTGCCATCCTTTGTGGCAGCTTCTACCTCAGGGAGAGGGAAATCTAGTGCCGATCTAGTGTCACTGCTGTGCATTGTGATGGCAGCAGATGATTTGTTTGCAATAAAGTTGGGCATTTTAGTACTACTTGCCCAGAGAAAAAAAAGCAAGTATCCTCATCTGTAGGGGGTCATCCCATAAGAGCCACCTCTTCTGTGTTGTTCGTGACCAAATCAGAGGGGCCGCAACAATGTGAACCTGCAACCCATTACAGTTGGAAAGAAGATAACTGTGGGACTCTGAGGACTTCATTCCGGGCAGAACTTTAGCGGTTGGGGGGAATACATTCTGCAGTCCTTATGGCATGAGTATATTTAGATTGGGGGGTGGGGAAGGGTCTGAGACATGTGGGGATATCTGATAAAATGTATTACTAGGTACTGATGTAGGTAGGTGTAAGAAAACCAAGTATATTTAAACCTCATTCGGTAGTTTCCTCCCGAACCACCAGAGCCTTAGTGATTATAGCCCTCTGTTCGGTAGATAGAATAGACGAACCATATAGTAATCCCAATAGCTTCACAAGACGATTCCCTTAGTGAAACACACAAATCCCCAAACATTAGCCGAAGTCAAGAAGAAGGGTACAAAATGACCTCTCCTTTAATGGGTGCACACAGCTTTTATGCAAGTCCCCATGCAAGGGGACAGCCCTCAGGGAGGGACAAACATTAACCAATCACATACAGTAAAACTTTAACACACACCTACAGTTCCCTCCCCTAGCCCAGGAGATAATTCAGTCTGATAAAATATTAACTTAATTATCTCCGGGCTGAAAAATCTAATTTTTCCCCAATAACTGGAACACCCCTTTATACTTGAGGTATCCCTATAAATTATATGTCCCCTGATAGCCCTGATCTGGGTGACCAACATATCCGAATTTCACCCAGATCGGTTCAGGGGTTCGCAAAAACTATGGAAGTCTCTTGTGACCGGCTCACCCTAGGCTGTATGCCCAAAACAGTTCCATGAATTTGGTGGGTTTTGCTGGTCACCTTCGAAAAAGCAGAAAAACGAACAAAGTACCGAATGGATCCCTCTGGCTCCTAGCAGCGTTCGTGCCCCTCTGTCGAATACACCAAAGTACCGAATAGCGCTCTTCTAGCTATTCGGTAAATAGAGTTCCAGCGTTCGTCTGTTTGGGACCGGTGTTCAGGAAGTCGAGTGTCCGTTTTCAGTTCACTCGACGAGCAGGTCCCGCTGCCTTTGTTTGCATGAACAAAGATGGCCGCGGTTTTCTCTGCCATGTGGTGTTCGACTGACGAACGTGGGCCGCACAGACAGAGGTAGCAATTTCACCCAAACTTTGATGTTTAATGAGCCAGAGGGGTGATCTTTGTTCGGTAGTTACATCTACCGAATACAATGGGTAGAAATAGAGTAACAAAAAGGGAATGTAATGGGTATATATAATATAACAAAAGGGGGTTTCTTCACAGTAGGTTGTTATCACAGTATGTACCTGATAATGATATCTGTGTCCAACCCCAACCCTTTAGGGGCACTACTGTGGAAAGGGCAGTGTGTAAATATGTACATATATTACCTTGCTAGGAGGGAGGGCATAATGAGCAAGTGTGCCTGTCTGTGCAAGAACCATGTGAGCCTGTGGTACCATGTGAGAATGTGCCAAGACAAAGTCCCTGGGAGGGAGAGCAGAGTGAGTGTGCATATCCATCTGTGCCAGAACCAGGAGTGTTTGTGGTACCAAGTGAGAGTGTGCGATGACAAAGTCTGGGAGGGAGAGACAGAGATTTCAACTGTAGCCTTTGTAACCTGGCAGCGGTTTTACCAGAGTAAGGGGCAGGGGTTAACTCAGTGTGCAGACTCAGAGCGTATGATGGAAAGATCTAGATAGATAGATAGATAGATAGATAGAGAAAATGCTGGAGCTGGGTATAATCAGTAAGTCTCATATAAGTTTTCACCCCTTTCCCAATGTCTAATTAGAGCACTTTTTTGAGGGGTGGTACAGTCCATCGAGGGGAACATTTGATATCTATGAGCCAGGGGAGCCCCCTTTCCTCAGGCCACCAGATACCCCATTAAAATATTGGCATGTGACTTAAAATGCCTGGAACTGTTTTCGCCAGGACTGTTCTAGTGGGTGGTCTAAGCCTTAACGGGGCGCCGTTTCCCTAAACCTCCAATGTATGTGCTAATCAATTCAAAACAACTTTGCCACAACAACTAGCCATGCCAAGAGTAACTTCATTCTGTTACAACATTTGCTATTCTTCCATCTACCCTATTTTACTCAAGTTTGGAATAAACAATGACCTCTCATTTTTGGAGAAAGATTGGACAAACATTTTCATGTTTACATTCCAATCCCACTCTAGTGTTTCACTTCATGAAGCAAATCATAAATTGCTATTAAGGTAGCACATAGCACCTTATGACATTCATTTGCTCAACCCGGCCCACTCGCCCACTTGCTGGAGGTGTGGGAAAGAAATAGGGACACTCCACCTCCACCACATATGGTGGACATGTGCCAAGGTGAATGAATACTGGAGGGAGGTCTGGGAGATAGCTACTAAGGTAACTGAAATTGACACACTGCTCAATCCAGGTGAAATCCTTCTACACACATTTCCAACCCCACTAGCTGAATATAAACATTCCTTGATATTTTTAAGCTGATAGCAACAAAATGCAAAATAATGGAGCATGAGAGAACGAAAGTTTCTCCTTCTAAAAATGATTGTTCTATTGAGATAGAATATTAGTTTATTGAAGGAATTGTGATGGTCCTCACTTGGTCAATATTATAAATATATAAAAATATGGAACCCCTGGCTGAGATACCAACAAACAAAGACAAAATCAGCAGATACAGATGTTCCCAAGGAGAAGCAATCTAGGATATGTAATAAGAGGAGGGGGGGCGGGGGAGTGGTATAACACTATGAGAAGGGGGGCATTCCTGATTTTAGGAAACATAACACACATGCCATTGCCCTGAAATCTTCTCATCAATTTCCACACATCTGCTAACATATTATAGAGATCATTCATAGCCTAAACACATTGAAGTCACACGATTGTCATTGTTATTTCTATTGTTTTGACTTGTTTAGAAGTTTTACTGATATTACCTTCACTTTACTTCTATTTGATGTTTTTGGTTACAATATCAAAGTATTTACCTACCATTTGTTTTACATGCACATGACTTAGTTAGGAACCTGGAGAGAGATGTTTGAATTAGAATAAAACTATTAATATACTTCTATCAAGTCTTAATGATGGTAATTATAGTTTTTGGAATGTGATATATCATACCTGTGCTACATATACAATGAGTATACCACAAACTCTAAAATATTCCATGCGAGACTATTATAACTGTATATAACAAAAAAAATGAATATTTTTTGTCCCTCCGGGAGGCATATCCACCTAGCTCCCGGATAATTATTTTGCCGGGCAAAAAAACGCTCGTCCTGTGCTCCTGCACAGCAACAGCAATTTAGACAATCAGGTGATTAGGACAGCCGTGCAGCTCACGACAGCCCTGATCACCTCAGATTTTAAAATGGCAACGTTGATGGAGGACTCCATTTCTGTGTATGCCACAGATATGGTGGATGTCTCTCCTAGAGACGGCTCCATAAGGCTCCATAAGAGAGCCTTCCTTGCCAGGGACCTATCCTCTTCATCTTCTGAAGAGAATATTGTAACGGATCACCTGGCACCCAGACTGGGCACCTCCATTGATGGATGCTTGCGCCGCGGACCATAAGCACTGCACCGGACACCACAACCACCGCAGACTCCACAACTGCTGTAGCTTAACTGGAGTCCCGCCGTCTTCCTTCCACCCTGGATCAGCTTCTGTCCTCCAGGACCGTGTGGGAAAGACCTCTCCTCGAGGAGAGCGTATCAGGAACAGCTCTTAAAAGAGCTAAGTGATTAGAGCTCAGGGCAGTATACAAAGTATAGCAATCCCCAGTGTGAATATAGCAGTTCCCTACAATAACGAGACAAGGCTATGTATTGAAGGTTAAGCAGGAACAGAATGCACTGAGGCTTTATTGTTTCTTTTATACACTTTTTCCCAAAAGGTTACCACCCATGTGGTCCTTGTTGGGCACTGAAACCCAGTGGCGGACTAAGGGGGGGGGCGGAGGGGGCGGTCCGCCCCGGGTGCCACCTGCTACGGGGGTGCCTTGACCCTGGTCTTGGGGACGGAGACCAGCAAGAGGAACTGGCTGCACGGGATGAAGAAGGGGCGGAGCTACGGCAGTATAGGGGCGGAGCCTAACCGCGCGCGCGGGGGCGGGGCTTAACATGGCCCTTACAGCTGCTGTAACTGCTGCACATGGAGGTGCAGCAAGAAGAAATCCCTGCACCTCCACCTAACAGGCTCTAGGGAAGGACTTCAGGCCAGGGAATCCACTCCTCCAGCCCACACTGTCTGTAAGTATAAGAGTGTGTGTGTGTGTATGTGTGTGTGTGTGTGTGTAATTGCCTGAAACTTTGTGTGTGTGTAACTGTCTGCCTGAAACTGTGTGTGTGTTTGTGTGTGACTGTCAGTCTGTAACTGTGTGTGTGTGTGTGTGTGTGTGTGACTGTCTGTCTGTAACTATGTGTGTCTGTGTGTGTGACTGTCTGTCTGTAACTGTGTGTGTGTGATTGTCTGTCTGTAACTGTGTGTGTGTGATTGTCTGTCTGTAACTATGTGTGTGTGATTGTCTGTCTGTAACTATGTGTGTGTGTGTGTGTGTGACTGTCTGTAACTGTGTGTGTGTGTGTGTGTGTGTGTGACTGTCTGTAACTATGTGTGTGTGTGACTGTAACTGTGTGTGTATGTATGTGTGTGACTGTTAGTCTGTAACTGTGTGTGTGTGTGTGACTGTCTGTCTTGTGTGTCTGTAACTGTGTGTGTGTATAACTGTCTGCCTGTAAATTTGTGTGTGTGTGTGTAACTGTGTGTGTGTGTGTGTAACTGTCTGCCTGTAACTGTGTACGTGTGTGTAACTGTCTACCTGTAACTGTGTGTGTGTGTGTGAGTGTCTGTCTTATGTGTGTCTGTAACTGTGTGTGTGTGTGTGTGTGTGTGTATAACCGTCTGCCTGTAAATATGTGTGTGTGTGTGTGTAACTGTCTGCCTGTAACTGTGTACATGTGTGTAACTGTCTACCTGTAACTGTGTGTGTGTGTGTGACTGCACGCCTGTAACTGTGTGTGTGTGACAGTCTGCCTGTGACTGTGTGATGCTGCCTGTAACTGTGTGTTACTGCCTGCATGTAACTTTGTGCGTGACTGCCTGTAACTGACTTTGTGTGTAACTGCCTGTAACTGTGTGTGTTTGTGGCTGTAACTTTGTGCGTGACTGTCTGCCTGTGACGGTGTGTGTGACTGTATATGTGACTGTCTGTCTGTAACAGTGTGCGTGACTGTGTGTAACTGTTTGTAACTGACTGTGTTTGTGTGTAACTCTCTACCTGTAACTGTGTGTATGACTGCCTGTGACTATATGTGTGACTGTCTGCATGTGACTGCTTGTAACTGTGTGTGACTGTCTGCCTGTAACTGTGTGTGAGGGGGTGCAGGGATTTTGTAGAGGGGGGCATTGGTTTTAAAAAGTTTACAAATTTGTTCAATATTTTTTTTAAAAAATCTAACACATTTTAAAAATGTAGTAGGTTTTTTTTTTATTTTGGAGAAGGGGAGGGGGGGAGGGGGTGCCAAACCCAGGACCCGCCCCGGGTGCCACATGCCCTAGGTACACCCCTGCTGAAACCACAAACTCAACAACCAATCGTTTACAGTCACACAGATAAACACTCCCATTCATTACAGTAAATCCCTCCCCTCTGCTTGGGAGATAATTGAGTTAATTGCTGTATCAACTCAATTATCTCCAAGCGAAAAATATACTTTTTACACATTTTCTATAACTTCAAAATTATACATTACATTCCAATAAGTTACATTTTCTGAACCAGCATAACGAGGGAACAAACATATCCAAAAATCATGTGAATTGGTCCAGTGGTTCGGGAGATAGCTGGAAGTCTCCTTTGACTGACCGCACACTCATTTTCATGCCTAACATTTCCACAGATTTGGGCTGTGCGTCCGGTCTATTCACAATAGTTCAAATACTGTTCAAATGCATGAACGGCGGCTGTTCGTGCAAATAGGCAAGGTTAATGTGGCGTTCGTATAGTATAGTATATACAAACGCCATTCGACTACTGCTGAAACGTCACAGTCACAGAGAAGGTAGAAGTACAGCGGTGTTCGTGCAGTCGCCTATCCGATTTTAGTTCCATGAACGCGACGGAAAAATTAAAATGGCCGCTACCACATGTTCGTATGCACGAATGGGAGTCCCTTCGACTACTTCGGCACTTCGGCTGCATCCGAAGTGCCACTTCAAAAGTGCAGAACTGTAACAGTACAAATTAAAGGGCCAGAAACAGTCTCCAAAATAAAATAAGCCCAAAATGTGTTTTTAAGTGGCAATACTTCCCAGGGTCCATAGCCACAAGGCAAAAGGCTGGCCATTAGTCCTCTCCAAGAACAAGTGTGAAGAGCACTTTGTCACAGATATAGTCCCAATTAGTAAAAGAAAAAAGAAGGGTTTCCTTTTCTCTTCAAGATCTGAGGATGAACTTGATTTTGGTCCCTCTTCTCCTCATTCTCATTTGAGTGGTTGACATTTTAAAGGGATGGTACCTCCAAAAGCAAAACATGTGTTTCCCTCGCTTGAGGTTTCAAAGCAGTTTTCACACAAAATGTACAAGACTCATTTGAGTGCTGTCAGTCCCTCTCCATCCACCTCAAGAGCGTTTGCTCATTCATCCTCCCTAAGCCGGTCCTGTTCCAGACAGGGATCACTGGACATTTATTGGGAGTCCGAGGAGGTGGTTCGCTCTGCAGCTTCCACTGAACAAGGGAAGTTTAGCAACATTCAGATGACCAGAGTGAGCCTTTCATGTAAAGTGCTCCCTTCAAAATTATTCCATTCAAGATGGGCCATCGAACAGGAGTCAGAAGTCAGGGATTTCGCCAAACTAGCTTTTAGATCACTGCTAGTTAAAGAGGATGATCTCCTCCTTAGAAATCATATTGGTATCCCTGACATTCAGGCACTAATGGCCTCTGAAATTGATCCAGCACAGTTATCCATCACAGGAAGCAGTGTTTCTACGGATCCCATGGATCAGACATTTCGCAATGTACAATTTAAAATTTCAGATGCTCTGCTTATGTTAGATTAGGCAGAGAAGGAGGGATCCTCTCATAACCCTTCCCTACTGGCTTTACTGGCTTCTAAGATTGCACTTCTAAAAGCTTCCAGCAGAGCCAATCCAATCCTTCAACTATATTTCCAACATTCGCAGAACTTGCTGATTGCATGCAGCAGGGATATCTGATTTGGCACCTAAATCACATGAATTCCCTTATTTCAAAAACTCCTTTCTATTTGGCCCCTCTTTTATACAAGAGGTGAAAGGACGATATAAGGCTAAGAGATCTTTCTCTGATTTAAAGAAGAGACTTCCTAGCTACAAGAAGACCTTTCGGACTGAGGGTCGTTCCTACAGGGCTTCAGGTTCGTCCCGGGAAGTTACTCCGCAAGCCCACTTTGTCACCATGGGGGAAAGTCAAGACCCCCAGGCAGTAGCAGAGGAGCCCATGCCAGACGTGGCCCATCAGGAAACTGAAGACCCATTCAATCAAGTAAGTGGTTTACCTCACATCCCTCAAAATTGGTCAGATATAATCTCGGACAAATGGGTGCTTCAGATTTTCAAAAGGGGTTTACAACCCCCCTCATTCAGTTTCTTTTCCAGATTCAAGCTCTGGGCAGAGAGGTAGATCACGTTCTAGATTCCTCTCTTCCCAAGCATTAGCTCAGGGAAAATCAGAATTGGCAGATTTATCAATTTCAGGTTGGATCAGTCCCTTATCCCCTATTCCAAAATCAGACAGCACATGGAGACCAGTACTAAACGTCAAAGCTTTGAATGCTTTCCTAAAGAGGAAAACATTCAGGATGGAAGGTTTAACAGACCTTCCAGGCCTAGTGCAGAAAAATTTATTCTGCATAAAATTAGACCTCAAAGATGCTTTCCATTCAGTTCCTATCGCTATGAAACACAGGTGCTTTCTCAGATTCAGCTGGAAGGAACAGATATATCATTGAACTGTAATGGTGTTTGGCCTATCCAACGCACCTTACACATTTTCCAGGATAATGAAAGCTATTATATCTCATGTCAGGCAAAGAGAATTTCTATTCCTTTATTACTTAGACGACTTCCTGTTGTTGAATCCAGAGGTAGATACTCTCGTTCAGCAGAAAGATTACCTAATTTCCTTACTACAGGACCTGAGATTTATTGTAAATCTCAAAAATCCATCCTAGTCCCTACTTAGAATATCCTATTTCTGGGTTTCATGCTGAACACTATGGATATGACCTTGGGTGTTCCCCAAGACAAATGGGGAAAAATCCTAGCTCAGTTAACTTCAGCTATTTAAAATACAGATGGTCCCTAAGAGAAATAGCAAAGGCTATTGAGCGGCTGATCACTTTACGATGCTTCCCCCTTGCTGTGCAGACAAAGTCAGCCGTTTCTAGGAAACCAACTGAGACGAGGTGGCCAGTGGGGGTCAAGGGTGGTCCTTCCCACAAGTTTTAGAAAAGAGCTAAACAAGATATTGGAAGGGGCAAGTCCACTTCCTTACCCCCTTCTGGAAGGGCCTTTCGAGATAACCTTGACCACAGACACTTCTACCAAGGGATGGGGTGCTTTCTTTAAGAGGAGTTTGTTCACTTCAAGAAAGGCTTCTTCACATAAATTTACTAGAGTTGAGAGCAATGAGATTAGCCCTCCAAGGCTTTGTTCTGTTGAACCCCCTATGTGTGTCGGTAATGGTTCAATCAGACAACAGGACAGCAGTAACTTATGTCAACCACAGAGGGGGCACAAGGTTAAAAGGTCTTTGCCTAGAGGCTTTGGACCGGTGGTCCTGGGTTCTGGTTCACAAAGTTCGAATTTTGGCAGTTCACGTACCAGGAGAGGCAAACGAACTGGCGGATTCCCAGCGTTTGTCCATGGCTACAGTCCAGTTAAAGAGTGCCTTATTTCAGCTGATAGAGAGCAGATTGGGCAAGATAGATATTTTTGCATCTCAGACTTTGGCTCAGACTCCCAAATTTGTAACCAGGACTTGGGTAAAAGGAGCTTGGAAGATGTATGCGATGTCCTTCCAATGGACAGACATTCCGGGCCTTTACACTTTTCCCCCTCCATTTATTCTGATGAAGGTGTTAGAGAAACTTTGCAGGGACAGGGTGCCCAATCTGGTTTTAGTGTACCCCATTTGGACCTCCAGTGTATCCCATTTGGTCCTCTAATCAGAGGACCAAAGGTTCCATTAGGCTGGACAGCGGATTGCTTCCTAGGGACTAGGGATCTCTTAACCAAGCTCCCCCAATTTATGTGGATAGCAGCCCTGGTAGGTTTTTGACGCATCCTCTTCTGTCCGACCGGGTTTTAGACATAATTAATTCTTCATTACGGCGCAGGACCAGGGTTACGATACAAACAGATGATCGAGGAATTTAAAGCATGGGAAGTTTCCTTCAATTCCCTTTCCCATGAATTTGACACAATTCCCGTAGCTTTGGAATCCCTCACGCTCAAATATCATTCAGGGTTGGCGGTCAGTACGATTAAGACGTATGGTTCTGCATTAAATTTTTAATCCCTAACATGACCCAAGATGCCCTTTACCTCAGGTTACTCAAAGTGCTATCAGTCTGCTGGCCTTTTACTCCAAGATACACTTCCCCTTGGGATGTGGACCTTTTATTAAACTACCTTAATTCTGTGGACAATGACCAGATTGACCTAAAATGGATGGCAATTAAATTGACATCCCTTCTAGCTTTAGCTCTGGCAGCTAGAGGCTCAGAATTAACCCAGTTAAATATTGTCACACCATGGGGGATTTCTTGTCAGAAGACTTCCCATATTTTCCCGGGTCCTTTAGAACTAGATTTGGTGCAGGATTCTGCTGAGTCGAGTTTATGTTTAGTTAATTTGTTAAATTCATACCTGAATCTTTCTGCCCCAGTCAGACAAGACTTTAGGCAATTACTTATCACTTCCAGGAAACCTTTTCGGCCAGCTAAGGTTAACACAATCAGGGGTTGGATACTGTCTGCTATGTCTGCAGTGGGTATTGATGTGACAGTTTTTAAGGGTCATTCTATAAGAGGGGCTTCAGCTTCAAAAGCAACAGTGAGAGGCCTTCCTCTTCCTATTATCCTTAACCCCTTAAGGACCAAACTTCTGGAATAAAAGGGAATCATGACATGTCACACATGTCATGTGTCCTTAAGGGGTTAAAGCTGCAAGATGGTCCTCCAGTAAGACTTTCGTTAAGTTTTACTGGAGGCAATCTGAAGTTGAATGTTTACAGTTCCTTAGGACCACCACCAGGTGTGTGCTATTCAACCCACTAGCTTTGGTGGTTATGCCTCCCGGAGGGACAATATAGAGTTTGCAGGAATCGATGACCTGCAAACTTTCTTTGTTCTAGGGTTAAGCATAACCACCTAGCAAAGCGCCCATCCCTCCCTCCCTCCCTCCCCAGGTTTATTTGTAGTGCCTGGTGGCGGCAGGGTATTTCTTTGGTTTGGGAATCTTCTAATTAAAGTAATTTTGTGTGTTTGTTTTCTTTTTCACTTATATTTATTCTGTTTATCTTTACAGATTACAACCGGCTACCCAGACAGGATCGCCAAGGACCCTCCTAAATAGTTCTGGAGGTTAAGAAACTCATTCCAGAAGCTCTCGGATTATGAGTTATACTATACTAATATTTCTCTCAGAGACGGTTTGTTTTTCACCTTAATGATCAAAGATTGTTTTGTTACATTTTCATATGTTACTATTAACTGTTAGTACTTCAGAAATGCTTCTTATTTATTGTCACTTTATTATATCACCTTCCCACTCTGCTGACATAACCCTTTCATAGGAGTAAGTTCATGTTTGGTTGAGTAAATAAATCATTGTTACCCCCTTACATTGTCAGTGGTGCTCTTCCTTTATTATATTTAGTACCTGCTACATTGATCTCTATCCTACATTAGGGGGTTCTTTGTCTCTGGATGAGTTAACCACCTGCAGTATCCCAATTTTAAAATCTGAGATGATCATCGCTGCCGCGAGCTGCACGGCTGTCCTGATCACCTGATTGGCTAAAACGCTGCTGCGTTTGTGACCTTCAGCAACATTGCTGGGATTTGATCTGGTCCACACTGGTTTTTAATTTTTAAATGATTAAGATGTTTATTAACGACACTAACAGGCACAGGTCTAAATTTGAATTTCTCTATTTGAGGATTTTGAAGATTTGGCAGGGCCTGATCTTTATTTGCGGTCTGACAATGTGTGTCATTTGTTATCTTCGCAACCAGGGTGGTACCACATCCAACAAAGTAATTATTAAAGGCATTTGCTCCATCAAGGGGGTGTTGCAGTGTTTGGTTGTCCATTTTGACAGTGGAGGGCTGGGAGTGGATTGGGGGAGGGGTTGTATGCTATTTATGATTTTCCAGAGGTTTCTTGGGTTTGAAAGGTTGTTGTTCAAATTTTCACTGAAATATTGGGCCTTTGCCATTTTTGTTTGTTTTGTGAATGCATTTCGCCAATGTCTGTAAGTGCAGTGATCATTCATGGAGCCAGTATGCTTGAACTTTGACCACAGTGAGTCTCTAAACTGGTACATTTGAATGAGGTCAGCTGTAACCCAGGGCAAGTATGTCCCTTTTAGTCGCACTTTACGCAGAGGTGCATGCAAATTCCAAACTCGCAAGAGCTCCGACTGAAAAAATTAAATTGCAGAGTCTAGATCTGGCATTAGACCTAATCTGTGCCATGGTATGTTCTTGAGATCATTTAAAAAGGATTCAAGATTTCGTTTTTTGAAGGATCTGGTGAATATAATCTTGGGAGGGGATTTAGTGGCCTTCATTTTGCGTATGCAGTACACTAGACAGTGGTTACTGAAACTGTTAGGGAGAACACCCGCCTCCTGGATTCTGTCAGGACAACTGGAGAGAATCCAATCGAGCGAGGTATGGTTCTGGCTTTTAATATTAATTCTGTTAACTGCAAAGTATTAAACAGCGAATATGATTTATTATTTTTAGGATTCAGCCAATCAATATTAAAATCTACAAAAATCGTTCACTTTTTGGTTTTAAACTACAGTTTCACTTAGTAGTTTAGTTGGGCTATGTCAGAAAGAGAGTGCACCAGAGAGTGAGGTGGGCAGTTGAGTTCAGCAACAATGATAGTTTTAGTGAAAATTTTATAGACTTGTCAACATAAATAACAATGCCTCCTCCCCTCTTTGCTCTGTCATTTCTAAAACATGAATAACCCTGTATTGCAATAGCGGTGTCTGGGAATTTTGTCGTTAACCATGATTCTGAGAGCACAATGATTTTTGGTTTGTAATGGGAACACCAGGTTTGCAGTGCACAAAAGAGAGGCCTTTTTTAGTGGGGGAGATTAGGACTAGAATTAGCTGGGGGACCAGGGTTAGTCTCCACATCATTTGCAAGGGCAAGTAACATAAGGAATAGGAATTTGGACATCATTTTTGTTTGGCCATATATTGAATGGGATACTTTATAATTTTGTGAGGTGGGGGTAGGAGGGTAAGAGGGTAGGAGGGTGGGGTTAACTCTCCACCAGCACTCAGCAGATAAGTTACAGAAATAGAGCAGGCCAGAATATTTTATGATATTGAAGCAACATCAGGAGACATTAAGTATTTAACAATAACAATTTAAACTTTGCAAAATAAATATTCACAGAAATATAAAGTGACACATACCCAGAAAGAGTTCAGTTTTTCCTTTTATTTTCTCACACAATATACCTGAGCTGAATATGTACATTTATATACAATAAGTGCTGGAAAATATCACTGCACAGGATGATTTCACATTTTCTATCCTTTTATACATTTTGAATCGATACATTTAATTTAGAGATATGAAAAATAAATTCATTTATGGATATAAATTTTCTTTAAAAATAAAAAGATTTGTCCCTCATCTTTGGTCAATTTCATTGAAGAAAATATTTCAACTTTATATAGTCTATGTAAGAAAATATTTACTTGCGACTATATTTCAATATTTCAAAAATATGTGCACATACGCCAAACGCATTCCAAACAGCTTAGTCCAGATAATATTTGCATTTCACACAGTTTATTTATAATGAACAAAAATGTCCACAATGTTCCTGAAGGTTCCAGGTATATATTTTCCAATGATGACTTCCAACTTATGCTCAACAATCCAATTAAACACGTCTGTAAAAAAAAGTGGAAAAATTGGGTTAGAATTACAAATAAAGTCACATTAAACATCACTATGACCTTTAAAATTCACAGATAAAGAAAAAAATTTAGATTAATTAAAATTAGTGGTCTTGGCGTACAACTAGTTCATGTTAATAGTTTAACTCCATTTGAATATCAGTATGAATAATGTGTGTCTTTATCTTACCTCTTTAATAAATTATGTATTCTGAAAATCGTTTATTCTTGAGTGAAGAATCTTGTTTTGCTCGAAGACGGGAAGAGCATCTAATTCCTAAGTGTAATAAAATGAGGGGACAAAAAAAACACTGTTAAAAAATAAAACATAACAGTTTAAATCTCTTAATATATAACAATAGCATGCAAACAGTCTACCACAGTCTATCACCAACAGAATGCACACATGGTAATTGCAAGACAGTAGAAGGAAACGATTTAGGGGAATATTAAATAAACTGCCAAATTTGCTCATTTTAGCATTAAAATGAAAAAATTGCCTCAATGTTTTCACTATCTACTTAGCTTAGCCAAGTGGACCCTGCTATTTTCAAAAGGAAACCATAGCCAGATTTAACTGATACACGGTAAAAATATATATAGTTAGGTTTAACTAAGGTTCAGGGGTTCTTTGGGTGTGGGTACAATTCCTTGTTCTGTATCATCATGGGGATATGTTTAACCCAATTAAAGCAAGCATGTCAGTGCTCCCCTAACTATAGATCAACAAAATGGTCTTTACCTTCAGTAGCAGAGGTAGATCCTGAGTCAGATGACTGATCACTTGGACCAAGTAACGGTGTTGATTGAAGACCTTTGCTAGGCAATGCCAAGGCTGAATGTTCTGCTGGAACCATCTCCTGAGCAGCAATACCAGATACACCAGAATTTAATAAATGTTTGGCCACATCAGAATTTGTCAAGTCATTTGTCATACTGCGCTTAGCCTTCTTGGCATACGGCTCTAGGTTAGAGTCCTTGGGCTTAGTAAATGATTTGTCACCAGAGCATGTATATTGAGATTTATGCACAGTATTTCCATCGGTGGGATTTTTCGATCCATTCCAAGTTGCTCGGTTAGGTTCAGGATATTGCATTCTCTTCAAAAGAAGTCCATTGTGTTGAATGTTGTGCAATAAATAATTCTCTTGATCTATATTTCTCAGATCTGGTACAGAGGGTAAAGCAGGTGCCCGTTTAGCCTTTTCATTGAGGAGAAGCTTGGGCTGTGATGTTGGACCATTAGCTATAAGACCACCTTGCTGTAAGGGTAAAATGTCAAATCCATTTAATGCAGCAGGGCATCCCGTACGTCTCTTTTTAATAGAAGGTCCAGTGCTTTTATATTTGGTTCCATTCTCCAGAGCAATACATGATTTGTGAGAAAGCTTATTATGCATTTCCAAAACTTCTGGGTTCAACGAACTGTAGCTACAATATTTGCATTTATTAATGTTCGGGAAGGCAAGCGTTGCAGGATATTTTTGGTTATCTTCAACACTTCTTAAACATAAATTTAATGGAAAAAACTGAGGATTTACAGGAGGGGTTGTATGACTTCCTTGATGAAGTCCAAGGTCAGTCACTTCCACCTCTTCAGATTCAGACTGGCCAGGTAATGCTTCATCAACATCACCATTAAGGATGAATGATGGTCTAACAGGGTCCCCATTTCCTAAAGGTGGATTTAAATCTCCAGGTGTGTTTTGAAAAGAATGAAGAAGTTTATATGGTTTCATTGGAGGTTTGCGGTCCTCTTTAGGAGTATTCACTTCCTCACTATCTGGCCTGGCTTCTTTTAATGAAGAGTTGGCAGATTTTTGAGAAACTATTTTACTCATCTGCTTCACTTTAGCACTGGCATCTTCTTCCTTAAAGTGATGATGGTGTCGCAAATGGTATTTTAAAGAGGTGGCTTGTGCTGAGGTATAATCGCACATTTCACACTCGTAAGGTTTTTCGCCTGCAATGATAAAAACATCTGTTAGAAGCGAGCTGTCAATAGGCTTTATTATACATTAATTTATAGAGGAGGTAGCAAAAAAAATCTTAAAATGTAACCTACCTTCATCCAATACAATGTTTTATAGAAATTAAAGTTTTGGACTCCCTTTTAAAACTGACCAAAATAATTCTTAACTAGAAGTAGAAATACAAAAACTCCAAGCTATGGACCAAACTAAGGCCTCAGTTTAAATTTTTTGGATTATCTTTTCAAATCATTACATATTTCTGGACTAATTTCTAAAATTATTTTTGAAAAATGCTCAAGTTTTACAATATTTTTGATATATTGGTTTTTTTTAAACAATAATTTTAAATCTTATCGGACAATCTGAAACGATTTGAAAAACTTATCAAATATTAATAATTCATGGACTAAGTAAGAAGATACAAATTTAATCTCTGCTGGATAAAAAGTGTGTACAGTGTATGGAATAAATAAATATATTTGTTATTTTTTGTCTCTGTATAGGGCAGTTCGGAGCGATAACCAAAGTCTACAAACTAATTTCATAAGGATTTCAGCATTTCCATTGTAACACAAGACTCTTATTTTCTTATTTTAAACGTAGCTTACCAGTGTGTGAACGGAGATGGATACTAAGGTAACTTTTTGAAGCAAAACTTTTTCCACAATCGTAACAAACTGGAGATTGGGTTTCCTTCTTCTTGTTTTGATCTTCCTCTGTTTTTTCTAAAAGGATTTGAAAAAGACATAAACAGAAAATTCCAGATTAATTTTGGTTCCCTGGAGCACTCTTTTATCATTGGTAATTATTTAAACATACACTTAGTCATTCACACAGAAATAAATGTAATTAAATATATAAAAAAAACATCCTAAAGCAGTGTGTTAGAATACTTTCATAAACAAACGTGTCTCCCACCAACTAGAGCAATCCACTTGTTCGAGGTGAAGTCATAGTTTGGTTTTTTTAAGGTTTGACAAAAAGATTCCTCATCAGCAGTAAGAATGGGGGGGAGGGGGTTATATTACAAAGTGTCAATTTATTTTATAACGAGGAATCACTGGATGTGACACATAAAGCAATTCGTTCACAGAGTTTAATAAGCAGCACCATCGCCCATATTTAGATCCTTGACACAGAATAAACTGTAATAATCTTCAGTAATGTAAATAATCTGCCAATAGAGGGAGCTATTGCCATAAAACATTTTAAATATCCAATAATTATACCCACTGAACATTTACTTAACTGTTTCACAGAGAAATTATAAAATTCAAAAATTGTGAGGATTGTAGTAGACGAATATCTTACCTGTCTGCATAGGTTCACTCCGTGTATCTTCTGACATGTCCACTGAAACACCATGATTTAGCATCTGTTGGATTTGATTTTCCACATTGGTTGCAGTATCTGAAGAAACAGATGGACTTTCAGTTCCACTTCCACTCATGGATGACCTTTCAGGATATTCATTTAGCAAAGGAACCTTTTTGATTGCATCTTCTCTGTCAGGAACCACAGATCCACCCGCTTTACCCCCCTGTCTTCCTTTATTCCCTTTGCCACGGTCATCCAATTTCCCTGTGGTGTCTAATTGCCAAGTTTGACAACTGACCACTGGATCCAGTGCTGCGATCCACATTATGGATTGTTTTGGTTTCTCTGGAGAAGATGATTTGGGCTTTAGGTTTAGAAAACCCATGAAGAGACCCTTTTCACATTCTTCTTTATCCAGCTTATTGTCATCAGATGAAAAAGAAACATTATTTGTCTCTGGGATCCGTTGGTTTGACCCATTTGCAGAGAGCGTTGAAGGTGGAGCAGTGTGATTAATTTCAGGTGTTGGGCCAGTTGAATGGTTTTCAGTAGCAACAGATCTTGCAATATGTATATTACAATGCTCTCTGAGGATATTTTTGATATAAAAAAGGCCACAAAACATGCATTTTTTCAAAGTACTGGATAGCGGTTTGTCTGATTGTTCTTGAACGACACCATTTATTGTAACAGGATCATCAAGGCTTGGCTGATCGGTCCTAATGTCCTTTGATTTCCTCTTCCGTTTCCTGCCCTTCGATGTTCCATCATGTGTTATTGCATGGTTCTTCAAAAACCTGTCCTTCTTGTATCTTCTTCCACAGATATGACAATGAAATGGGTATGCTTCTTTGTGCTTTGCCAAGTGGCTAATCTCACATTTAATATCTTTGCGGTTACTCTCATTATTAGTGGTGGGATCTTCATTTTCACTGCTGGAACCTCTCTCAACGAGACCCTCACATGCACTACCAAGGCCTTCAGCATCATCCATGAACTCTGACAAAGGCTGAGGTGGCATTTTTTACTCCAAGTTCCCAATTTGTAGTTTGTTTTTGTGATGAAACTTTCTCAGTAACGGTTTTCACTGTTATGATTACTTAAAGTGGTTGACAGTTGACTGCCGAAATCTCAATGACTTTTCAAGCAAATCCAAGATGTCCACAACTAAAATGAAAATAAAAAATAAATCTACATAAATTTGTTGTTAATTCAACTAAAGAAAAATTATTAACATGTAGAAGCACTTTGTAATTTCTACAATAAATAAAGTTTAGTGAACAAATTCCAATCCGTTTTCTTTCACAAAATAAAAAAGTGATTTAGTAATAAAATGATAATTTGCAAGTTAAACAACAATGAATTAAAATCAGATTGAAACCCAGATACAGGATCACAGAACCAAAATCAATCTGGTAAATAAACCTTAAAAATAAATTAAATGCAATGCACGCAGCGAAATCTAGGAGGGGACGCACAGTGTTGTAGTGGAGATAGTAAAACCAAAGAAATAGGCTTTTAAAGAATAATAAAATTGGGTTAAAATGTGGTTTATTCTGTAAGATATGCAACAACGACTTTGCAAAATAAACGCTAGACTTAATACAATGAATCTTAACTTTTTGTAAAGTCCGTGCAGCTATTCATTAAATTGTTCATTGAAATGCAAATACGGCAGATGTGCAAAACTCAAACATTTGTCTATTTTGGCACCAAATTTGTTTTATTGCTATTTAAACTTATATTTATTTTTCATCAATTACACAAAAAGGGAGAAAGTATTTATAAAGCAACCAGAGCATTACTAGAAATATTTCACACATTTACAGGAAAATAGCTTGATCCACATTTAATTCAGATACAAATCAATGTGTTTTAACAAACTGTCTGATCACATGATTTGTGGATATATTTTAATTAACATTATATTGCAGCAGGCCTATTGTTTATAAAAACATTATCATAATAAAAAACAAACTGGGGGGGAGGGGGTAGGCTGATTCTTAATGGGGGGAGGGGGGGAATTCTAACAAGTTACTAATGGAGATATTAGGATAACGTTTAATCTTTCTTTGTATCTGCTTTAGTTCATATCTATAACATTTCCAGATTACTCAATACGACTGCACTATAACAATATTAAAGGAACACTATAGTCACTAAATGACTTTAGCTAAATAAAGCAGTTTTAGTGTATAGATCATTCCCCTGCAATTTCACTGCTCAATTCTCTGTCATTTAGGAGTTAAATCACTTTGTTTCTGTTTATGCAGCCCTAGCCACACCTCCCCTGGCTATGATTGACAGAGCCTGCATGAAAAAAACTGGTTTCACTTTCAAACAGATGTAATTTACCTTAAATAATTGTATCTCAATCTCTAAATTGAACTTTAATCACATACAGGAGGCTCTTGCAGGGTCTAGCAAGCTATTAACATAGCAGGGGATAAGAAAATCTTAATTAAACAGAACTTGCAATAAAGAAAGCCTAAATAGGGCTCTCTTTACAGGAAGTGTTTATGGAAGGCTGTGCAAGTCACATGCAGGGAGGTGTGACTAGGGTTCATAAACAAAGGGATTTAACTCCTAAATGGCAGAGGATTGAGCAGTGAGGCTGCAGGGGCATGTTCTATACACCAAAACTGCTTCATTAAGCTAAAGTTGTTCAGGTGACTATAGTGTCCCTTTAAATAGCTATGTATTTATAACAAACTGAAACAACAGCAATAACAAGTCAATGAAAGAAATAAACTTTATCCCTGTTTGTCCCCTAATGCAGTTTACAAAAATGACCCCCTCCCCTGCTCTCCCTCCCTCCCTCCCCATTGTTATCTACACAACAGGAATATCAGTAACTATTCTACAAGCAAGCAGCACTGTTTGATCCATGGAGAAGAGGGTTTAAAAACAAATACTCTCTATAATAAAATGTTCCCAGTGTGTAGCAGGTACCAGTGTGCTCCCCATTAGTGCTGATCACTGTACCCAGAAAATAAGGGGGGCATGGATTGGGTAGGACACCTTGAAGACCCCCCATCCTCCCTATCAATGAAAGGTTAGGTAATAAAGTAAAACAATCTAGGCTTCTGGTCTCCCAGCATGGCTATACAAGGTTATCATAAAGCAGTTAGAAGTGGCAAGTTACCTGGAGATTTGGCTACCTTGGGTCCTTGTACCTGCTGCAGTTCTTGCTCTAATTGAAGTCATTGATTGTCAGCCTAGAGGTGAATCTCTCTCTATATTGAGTTCCAAAGGCCAAGCCCCGCCCACTGATTAGAATTACAATAATGAATCTTTCTGTAAACCTTTCTCCATAGACATTCCCTAAATCTCTCGCATCTGATTGGCCAGTCACTGGACACGGTTTAGTAATATGCTAATGTATGATCAGGGTAAAGCCAAAATATGTAGATACTAAAACTAACTGAAATGAAAATGTATCCTTAATGCATTTTAAATATGCACTAAATCATTTCATATAGGTTATTGCTGTATTATAAATGGTTGCTTATATACCTGAATATAGATAATGGACTATACTTATCCCTCTCTAGTGAAAGATCTAATATTTTCCTATATTAAATAAATAAATCCAATAAGCATATCTCACATGGTGACACTGTCAGTGACAATAGCCTGATTGCATTTTAGTTACTGGACCTCAAACTGTTCAATAAACCTTAAATTATAGTGAATTCAAAATAGAATGGTAACCTATGGGCTAAAGTGTTTAAACAGTGACTGTAGCTTTCTTAGAGGATTTTATTCCAATCAGCTTTTACAGTCCAGTTTCAGCTGAGTACAATTCAATGTTTATTCATTCATGTTATAACACATAAGAACAACACTGCTGTCACACACAGTAAAATAAAAAAAATAAAAATCTGATACAATAATAATTTATTACCATTATTGGAAGCAGTCTGTGGGTTGATGGACTTATTACAAATATCTAAAGCGACAACGATACAAGTTTGGACCCATCTCTTCCCTAAATAGATTTATTTTTACAATAATTATAACACAGTTTATTTATGTAACTGCTGTGATATAAATAATAATAAATAATATCAGTGTATTTGTCTTCTGCAATGATTGGAAAATAAAGAGTAAATTTAAGCCAATTCCACTTATTTTGGGATTTAATATTTGTATAAATTATAACTTTTAATATTCCACAACTAACTACAGATATAAAAAGCAAATTCAGCCATTTGTTACATTATTGATTTTTATTTTATTGATATTAAGTTATTTAATTTATTATTATTATTTTCACTATAAGTTCTCAGGGATTCCATTTAACACTAACAGTTGTTAGTTTTTATCATTTTATTAACTGGAATGGTTTTGTTAGCTTGTTTTTTTACGCATAAGTGAGAACTGCTTCTACTAACACGTCTTTGATTACCTGAATATGATAATGAATCCTCCTGGCACAATAGGGGTTAAACATTTACATAAATTAGGCTAATTGTATTTGTAAACAATAGTTCTGCTGCAGAATAATGTTTATGAAATTCTATACAAAGAATTAGATGAACAGCGATGCAGATTGGCTGTTGTGCAAATTAGATTAATTTGTATTCCATTTACATGTGTATCACCCTCTTCTATCCTGTAAATCTGTGAAATATTTCTATTTAACAGTTAGTTTCATTGCTCTAACTTGTTTGTAAACTTGGAAATAGAAATGTACAAGTTCTGCACCTTCACTGATGATATCATTGTCAGTCTATATTTTATTCATCTAAAACTCCCGTATTTGTGTTCAGCGAAGTCTGACGAGTACAACAATACCCCCCATGTACAGCTTTTATTAATATTAATATATAATCTTTCATTCAGTTATAAACAATCTTCTACTCAACACATTTTTGTTTTATATATTTTTCCTCTTACTAATTTTGTTATGTTGGCACCAAATTAGTTGTATTAATATATAGATTTTTTAATCATTCTGATATTTTGACATCAAGCAAATTATTGCACAGAAGGAAAGCAGCTACAGTACAGCTACATAATGTTTCAATAGTTACATTATAATTAACACAGCCCCTGCCGAACAGAAGCGCTGTACACAACGTTCAAAATGTTCACCAAAACAGAGGAGGAAATTGTTGAATTCCTCCAAGATTTCAAAAGACTATGCCTTTTACATGAAATTGACACCTCTGCCTGGGTTCACTTCTCTCCAGGAAGCTAAACGGTAAGGTTGTCGATGCCTGCAGAGAGCCGTGCCAGCAGAAGGACTGAGAGATTATGACCGATATGCTGTGACCCCGGAGGCATATCACAGGAAACTTCGGAAGTCCAAAAGGGGAAACCAAGACTCCCATGCTGAATGGGCTTGCTGCATAACCCGGGGAGCCCAAAATTGGCTGCTCTCCCAAGACGCCAAGTCCACCTAAACCATTCTCCAGCTGTTCCTGTTGGAATATTTTTACAATGGTCTATCCCCAGAGATAAAAATTAGTGAGAGGGGCGGAGCCAAGCTGCCATGCTGAGAGGTCGCACATGAGACAAGCTCCGTGCAAAAACACGCTTAATCAGCCCAAATTTGGGCAAAAATCCACCAAATCGATGATTGGATGACCTGGGGAAGTGAGCACTTACAAGCAGAACCCAGCGACAACTCTCCCGACCGAAATCGGAGGCATCTAACCGGGGATAGACCCGAGGCCTACTCGGACAAAGCGAGGGAGACGCCTGATATCCACGCCACCCGCAGCCCTTCACTCGGAGGTCTCCCCGGTACACTTCCCCCCCCCTGCCGGTGAGGGATATCCCGGTATTTCAAGCTTGAGACACATAGGCAAAACCACAGCGGGAACTGTCCCACAAGGCCGGCACAGCTCCAGCGACCACCAGGCCACTAGGACGCAGCTAAGATGGCCGCCCAGCGAGGACCCCAAGAGCGGAGCACATACGCCCAGCCATCCATCCACCCCCTGGGGGAATTTGACCAGCTTTGCGAGAGCCTCTGGACTATGCTGCGCGAACACGGAATGGCTTACCGCCGAGCAGCAAAACTAGTGGCTACATGGATTCGTCCAGTGACCCGCCGGCGCCATTACAGACACCCACCACAGGCATCCGTGAAGGCCGCCAGGCTACGTAAACACCGCCACTCTCATGGGCGGGAAACAACGCCATGTTACATGGGCGACCGCACCTGCCCCCACATTCAGGAGACAAAGACCATTCAACCAGCCTTCCACGCCAGCTACTCACCTGACCCGAGGACCGGTGTCCAGCAGAGCTTGACCCAGTCCCTCCAAGCTACAACCGCAAACCGGGGAGACGCACAGCTAAACTTCCCACTAAATGCTGCTGGAGCGGAGTCCCAGTCCAGGGGCGCCTTCAAGGAGTCAAACGTCGACGGCAAGAGACACGTCCATGCAACGGGCATCGGCTAAAGGCCTACCTCTGTGCCCCTCAAGTGGACATGCCTCACCTGCATCTGGAGGACGCGCTTACAACCATCGATGTGCGGACTACCCGCATCAAGTAACCACAACATTTTTATTTTTCTTTAGTTGCTACCATATGGACAGAACTTTACCAGTGACTCTTTACTTTTAATAGCTAATGCCAGCTTGACTCTTATATACACATATATTGCATTAAACATAGTGAGCCATGTAGAGATGGCTCCATACCTACGACGCATAAGCATGACAAGCAACGTTTTATTATTATCGTGTTCTACCCCTCATGCCTAGCCAGCCTCTCTGAGCTACCAAAACAAGTTCTATTGCTTAGACAGGAGTATCTAGCCTTTATCCCATGGTTATCTCCTTGAGGCTTATCGTATTTTCACCCAGTATAGCACATTTTAAGATTACATCAACATAATGATTCTGCATAGACAGACCCCACGATAGATGTGTTTAGCTCAGTCATGCAATTCCATGTCTTAGCCTGTTTTCCTCTTATTGTGACTACTGGGCGATGCTTCTCTGTTAGCCAGGAAAAGTTACTTTTTGTTTTTATGACGCCCAGGGGAATATCCTATTTATCTATCTGTTAAAAAAAAAAAATAACATGAGTAGCGAATTTGCATTGATCAGGGCAATCTTTACTATTTCTTTTAAGCTACGCTAGTCGCAGGACAGCACTTGGTTATTCTAGCTTTGTATCTCTACGTAATTGATCAGACCTGTCTACTGTTTTGCCTTATTTTACAGGGGACTGATTACATTATAATCTACATAGTGTATATTATCTGTGTTTGCTTCTAAAAAGCTTTGTCAACCCACGTACTACACAAGGCATGTTACTTACGCCTGTTTCTAAAAAGCTTTGTTAAACTACACACTGCATAATTCTGAAAATGGGGCACAACTGCTCCAATGTGCAATCAACTACTGTTATTCTACAAAACGAGTTAACACACCATACCTGTACTAGCATAGATGACTTAGCAGTATCAAGCAACCAGCATCATTATTTGTTATATTTTATTTAATTTCACTCTGATGACATATCTGCTCAGTTAAGCTTGCAAAATATAAAATTTGTGCGAATTATCATGCCACTGTCTGACTATTGTGAAAGCTTCACAAACGCTGTTGTGGCGTCTGTCAAAACCTTGTAACCACCTGCACAACAAAAATAAAGAATTAAAAAAAAAAAAATTAGTGAGAGACCGGCTCCGCTTCCGTGCACCTTCAGACCCTACTGCATCTGGCAGGCCCAACCTACCCACCACCCAGAAACCTACCAGGCCCGGGACCAAAGCTGAAGGTACCACCACAGGCTGGCTCCAGGTGCCATCAGTGCCAGCAACCCTGCCACTTCAAGAGGGAGTGCCCCTAGCTCAGAGACCGACCACAGTGGGATCGCCCTGTGGTCCCCAAGAGCAGCCGCTCACTGTTACCAGGCTACCACCACGTACCCTCCGACCCACCACGAAGAAACCTGGACCATCATACATGCCGCAACTGAGCCCACCACAGGCAGCCGGTCCATCTTAACGGGCGCACCATCCAGGGGCTACGAGAATCTGGAGCCACCCTTGCTCTAGTGCAAAGCCGGCTCATTGCAGAGGCAGAGAAGAACAGGGGAGCAGTCGTTGTCCGTGTAGCCGGGAATCCATCTATCACCTAACCACGGCCCACATCCGCCTTGACTGGGGCACCGGAGACAAGAGGGTGGAAGTCGGACTCATGGATGAACTGCCCGCAGAAGTGCTGCTTGACAATGACCTGGGCCACCTCACCTTCCTGGTGATGACCCGACAGCAAGCTCGCACCACCCGGCATGGCTCACACTCTGAGGCTCAGGTAGACACTCATACACGTCCCTATAACCCCATTCCCCGCAGTCACCCCTGTAAGCAGGGCCCCCAGGCTAGTCCCCCTGCCCCAGCGCCCCGTAGTCGTCCCAGTAGACAGGCCCCTTGTGCAAGCCCCATCACCCCTTGCCTTGGGATACCCCTGCCGAGTTTGGATCCGACCCCACCCTCCAGCCGAATGGCAACCACAGGTCAGGTGGGGAAGGACGGATAATGATTTATCTGGGATAGGGGGTTGCTATACCACCTAGCGGAAAAGGGGAAGTCAGGGACAGCTCCTACTACCACCAAGCAGTTGGTGGCCCCCAGGAAATATCGTCATGAGCTATTGAAGATAGCTCACGATATCCCCCTGGCAGGGCATTTGGGGAAGGGTCATATTCTGCATTGGCTCACCTAAAGCTTCTTCTGGCCCGGCATATTGAAGGATCTGAGGCAGTATTGCTAGACCTGTGATGTCTGCCAGAAAGTGGGGAAGCAGGGCGATCGGCGCAAGGCCCCGCTCCAGCACGTACCCATAATTGAAGACTCATTCGGCAGAATATCTGTCGATATCATAGGTCCCCTGGCTAAGCCTTGCCCCTCTGGGAAGAAGTATATTCTGACCATTGTGGACTACGTGACTCGGTACCCTGAGGCAGTCACCCTGAACAACATTTAGGCAGAGACTGTGACTGGAGCCCTAATGAGAGTGTAGTGGAATGGACATTTGCAAGCTACTTTTTATTCCCTATATTGGTTGTCCGTATCTTCTCCCCTGTTATTTCATGTGTTTTGACGGTTATTTTGTGTGGTACTTCTTTGGCCGTTCGGGAGACTTCATACGAACAGAATCCGTTCGTCTCTCGAACAAGGACCACAACTGTACTCCATTAGAACATTAACACCAACCACTTAAGTGCAAAACCGCAAGGGAAATAATTAATGAATGCTCTCCTGGGTGGCCACCATTTCATATAACCGAACACATGGCTGGGAGAATGGCGACCATTCCTGTTCTCGACCACCTACACGAACGGCATTTGGCAGATATTAAGTACCGAACAGGGAGAGCATTCATATCATGAAAACAAGAGATTCCCTTTTATGGTTTTCGCACAGGAACCTTATGAACAGAGACTGGCCAGGACTCTTATTCTCATGAAACTATTTTCGGCTACCACCTCTGGCCGGCCAAAACTTCCACATGATCCCGTTCCCGTTCTACCAAACTGATCTGAGTGATTCTTGGTCACTCAGATCGTGGCTATCTGGCAATGTACTTTTGTGGGGTTCCTATGTATATTTGGGAGACTTTTAGGGTACAGGATATTTTGTGGATTTTTTGTGCTTGAGAGATAATTAAATTGGAGGAGTTTACTCAGGCAATTATCTCTCAGACACAAGGGATCCTGGGATTGAATATCTTGCATGGTCTTCCTGTGTTATACCTAGAATGTAGGACATTGCCCTCTCACTTCCTTCTCACTTTAACTAGTGGCTCCACCCCTGTGATGACTCACAGGTCAGAGAGCATGGCAGCCATCTTGAGTCAGTGAGTGTGATGCAGATGCTGTTCCATTGGATTGTTTTCCTTGTTCCTGAGTATATCTTGGAGTACCCAGCAGACGAGAGTCCCTGCAAGAACTAGGGCTCCGCTACATTGGTTGGCAGCGTCGGGATCCAGAGCTCACAGAGGAAGAAGTACCAGTGGATTTAGCAGCGTCAGATGGACCATGGATGGAGATTGACTACTCCATTCTAAAACGGTCCATGCTAAAGGATCTCCTAAAGGCAAGAGGGATATGAGCGAGCAGCAAGAATATAGGCTACCCTTGTTGCTGAAGTGATGGCAGAATACCGAACAGATGGCGGTTTGGTTCCCGAACGGAATAGTTCGGTACCGGAACGGGAACCGTTGGAGTTCCAGAGGGAGTTACAGTTTCGGTTGTCCTTTTATGGGGAAAACCCATCTACAGACATTTTTTGTGTCGGAGGTCCAGGAGTTAGTGCTAAGGCAAAGGGATCAACAAACTCCTGAAAGAATCCAAGCAGTGACAGTGGTGGAAGAAGGTAAGCCCAAAATACCCTATAATGCATTTAAAAACTATGTAGAGGCAGAGGAATATATTGACGCATTCCTCCAGGATTTTGAAAGATAATGTGCCCTATATAAAATTGATGTTGATGACTGTCGGCAAACATACTGTCAGGGAGAGCAGCGGAAGCTTACCGCACTGTCCCAGAAGAAGAAATAAGAAATCATGGCCGGGTAAAGGAGGTAATACTCGCCAAGTATGCCATCACACCAGAGGCATAGAGATTTTATAAAAAGCAGATAAAGATTCTCATGCTGAATGGGCCTGCCAACTACACCGGGCCGCCCTGGGGTGGGTGAAAGCCCACAAAGCAAGCACCATGGAGAACTTGTTACAGTTGGTGCTAGAGGAGCAATTTTTTAATGCGTTGGCTCCAGGAGTGGGTGAGAGACCGTAACCCCACTATCACAGAAGCCGCAAGGCAAGCGGATAATTATTTGGATGCCCGCCAACAGCAGAGACCGGTCCAGTCCAGACCATTCTTCAGACCTGCAGCAGCACCTCTCAGTCCACTAATGCCTTCCAGGCAATTTAATAATGCTACTGCCCCATAGGCTCGCTTCCACCCTCAAAACCACGTCCATTGCCACCTCTGTAAAAAGATGGGGCATATGCGCAGGGATTGCCCCCAGAACCGAGACCCATGGAACCACCCGGGGCCACCACCCCCCACCAGAGCAGCAGCACACTACTACCAGACAGAGTCTCCCGCCCAGTATGCCACCCCTGCACCATCCGTACAGTACTGGGAAGTCCTGCACGCAGCGGACCACTACAGGCCAACGCAGATAACCATTCAAGATTGCGTTCAAGGATGGATTGCATCACATGCGCGAAGCAGCCGCTCGTGCATCATGACAGATCACGTGACGTCACGTGATCTATCATGATGCAAGAGCGGCTGCTTCGTGCATGCGATGCAATCCATCCTGGAACACAATCTTGAATGGTTATCTGCGTCAGCCTGTAGTGGTTCGCACCTGCGTGGTCACCCGACGAGACGCAAGTACCGGCGGATTTAAAAGAAAGAAGACCAGGAAAGAAGATAGAAGCTCCTGAGGAAGTCGGATGATCGACAAAACTCGTTGAGCCCTGTTGAAAAGAACCTGGAGATTTGGTATAAGCAGCCTTCAAAGCAATTTTAAATGATTTGTGCACCTTCCATACTTGCACTTTATTTCATGCTATTAATTACATGCTGTGAGGGAATAGTTGGTGTCCGTTGCTTTTTAAGCAGTCATTTATAGCACCTTATACAACCCTTTACTTGATTTGTTCTGCACTTTAACTCTGTATTGTGACAAGTAAGCTGCTAGCCATAAGGGTTCAAAGCCTACGCAGGCTTCATATTGTTAATTGCACACCTGCAGTTTGTCCCAATATTTAATATATATATTTTTACTTATATATTTTTTTATCTCCTACATTCAATAAATTGTATATAATTTTTACTAATTGTTTTTTGGTTTTCGGTTTTCTCTCCACTTTGAGATATTCCACACAAGGCTAGTAAATATTAGTGATTGTGTATTTTTGTATTGATTTTATCTTTACTTTGTGTTTATGTGTATACAAGGTTAGGAGTGACCTTTAGACAGAGGCTTGCCTGCACATATTATCATCACTCACTCCACCCATCCACTTTAAATTGTTTTTTTTGACGCAGATAACCGCCAACATCATTGGCAGACATTAATCTTGTCAGGGAAGGAGGTCCAAGGGTTCCGCAACACAGGAGCTACTCTTACCTTGGTAAAAAGCCACTTGGTGCTGAGCGCTGCAAAGACCAAGAATACGGTGGCAGTACGGGTAGCCGGGGGGGTGGGGGGGACAACCTACTGCCCGAGTATATTTGAATTGGAAAGCGGGGTCTGGAGTGGTGGAGGTGGGGTTGATGCCGGAGCTGCCAGCCGAAGCACTTTTGGAGAATGACCTGGAGAGGCTCACGTCAGCTTTTGAGCCCCAGACGCCACCAGAGGAATTAACTCGGTAGTCACCAGGCAACAAGCCCGCACCCAAGACCACAGCGCACACCCGGAGGCTCAGGTAAGAGCCCTGTCCCTAGAGTGTTTGCCCTGGGATGCACCCACTGAGTTTGGGACCCTAGTTATACAGGGATAGAGTCACCTCTAGTCATACAGGGTTAGAGGGAGAGAGATATGTGTGGGATAAGGAGAGAGTCTGAGAGGGTAATGGCCAGGTTGGAGCTGATCCCCACTAGGCAGTTAGTGGTACCAACAGGAGCTGCTATGGATAGCGCATGACATCCCGCGATCTGGGCATTTAGGGGTAAGCCGAACCAGTTAACGGCTTACGCAAAATTTTCAGCATGGGATTTCTCAGTATATTAGGTGGTGTGACGGACTGCCTGGCACTCCGACTGGGTACCTCCATCAGTCGATGCTCATAGTGCTTCCGAGGACTCCAAGCACTCCACCCGCCACCATCAACACCGCAATCTCCATGTTACAGCTTGGATGGGAACTCGCCGTCCTTCATCCACCCTGGACCCAAGACCAGTATCCAACTTCCAGTGGGTAAACCTCTCCTACTCCAGAGAGTGTAGCAGAAACAGCTCTTAAAAAAAGCTAATGATTATAATCCCAGGGGAGTATAGTGATATAGAAATCCCCAGCGGTTTCCCCCACATGTGAGATGAGACTCTATGTTGAGGGTAAGCAGGAACACAATTTTAATGGAGGCACACTGGCCTTTTATGCAAGTTTCCCAACAAGGGTGACACCCAGGTGGACCTTGTTGGGCACAGGGACACAAAGTTAAACCAATAAAAACAGAGTTATACAGTGAGACACTTCCATACCGGATACACAATCCCTCCCCTCTGCCTGGGTGATAATTAAGGCAGATAATGCATTAACTTAATTATCCCCAGGCAGGAAAAACATTTTTATGTACCCCAAAACACAACATATCCCCAATAAATCCACTGCTAGCCCTGATCTGGATGAACAACAAAAATCACCCAGATCAGAGCAGGGGTTCAGGAAATTTCTGGAAGTCTCTTTTTGACTGACCGCACGGTTTCATGCTCAAAACAGTTCCAGAGAATTAGGCTGTGCGGCCAGTCTATTTCAAACAGTCGAAGTACCGTTCGAATTACCAAACATAATGGTTGATGAACATAGTCAGTGTGAGACCCTTGTTCGTGGGCTTTGACTCACTAAATGCCGTTCGACTCCCGTTTGAATAGCCAAAGTTCCCTAGAGGGTAACTGTAAAGCGGTGTTCGTGCCATCGCGTGTCTGATTTGAGTTCCATGACGACAAAACACAGCTGAACACGTTCAACTAAACAAGATGGCCACTGCCACGTGTTTGAATGTAGAATGGCGGCCACCCAGCCATTCATCAATTTGGCTGCACGAACATGCAATGGTTTTAGAACAGACTTAGACAAAATGCAGCCGTAAAGTGAGGACCTGACCCGTGCATGGTGCCGTGGGACTGATGCCTGGCATAACGGGTAGGTTGACTTAGGGTTTGTGAGTCACTTTGACACCATCCACGGCGATGGATTGAAGAAAGAAGGTGGTAGGCCGGAAAAGCCTGTAGCTGGATTCCTGACACAGCTCAGAAAACTTCATGGAGTAATCAGGTAAAATGGTGTCTGGATGCCCTGAAAGTGGAAATCATTCTGATGCTGACCTCAAGCGATTTGAGTCAGGTAAGGGGTGTGCCTTACATAGGGGAGTGAATTAATTTAAGCCCCTCCCACAAAATACAGGCAAAACGGCCTTAATACATACATACAGGCCCGGACTGGCCATCGGGCATACCGGGCAAATGCCCGGTGGGCCGCGATGGCTGTGGGGCCGAGGCCGGCAGGGGAGATCACAGGATCTCCCCGGCCGGCTCCTGCAGGGCCAGCGCTACCCGAGCGCCGGCCCCGCTGTGTGCCTCCATGGGCCGGTGGGGAGATCAAAGATCTCCCTTTACCGGCCCAGAGAAAATTCCAGGCGGCCGCTTGCTGGGGTGTGAGGGAGGGAGGAGAGGACCGGCGGAGCTCTATCCAGCAGCTCCGCCGGGTCCTCTCGCGGGATTCTGAGCGTTGCCGCGGTTACCGCGGCAACGCTCAGATCTCGCGAGAGTGAACTCTAGCCTACAGGCTAGAGTTCACGCTCACCACTAGGACCACCAGGGATCAGGCAGCAAGGCCTTTCCCATGGCAGAACGGCTCCCCCCCCCGTCCCAGGCAAAACGGCCCCCCCCTCCCAGGCTAAAGGTAAGAAGGGAGGGGGGGGATATAACTTTTTTTTTAAAATTATTATTATTAATTAAAAAAAAAAAAATTTAAATTAAAAAAAATCACACTCACACACATCACCCCCAGACACACACACATCACCCCCAGACACACACATCACCCCCAGACACACACATCACCCCCAGACATACACAGCACCCAGACACACACAGCACCCCCAGACACACAGCACCCAGACACACACAGCACCCCCAGACACACAAAGCACCCCCAGACACACACAGCACCCAGACACACACAGCACCCAGACACACACAGTACCCCCAGACACACACAGTACCCCCAGACACACACAGCAACCCCAGACACACACAGCACCCCCAGACACACACAGCACCCCCAGACACACACAGCGCACCCAGACACACACAGCGCACTCACTCACACACAGCGCCCTCACTCACACACAGCACCCTCACTCACACACAGCACCCTCGCTCACACACACACACACATATATATATATATATATATATATATATATATAAAATAACCCTCAGTGAGTTAACAGACAAAGAAAATTAGAATCTGACGGCAGATAAAAACACCCTCACACACAGCACCCCTCTTACATACACACACACTGCGCCCCTCACACATACAATACGTCCAAATATATATGTATGTATATATATATATATATACACACACACACACACACACACACTACAGCACTACATACATTACGCTCCAGATACACGCTAGATCCCTTACCTTATATGCACTCTTAATCCTCTATACATACACACACACACAATCTCCTATACACACTCTGGGTCCTTTACACACTAGATCTCCTACACACACACTGCACCACCTACACACACACTACATTCCTTGTCAGCAAACACATACAACTTTCTCTAAACACACCCTCTCTACAACCCCTACACACACTACATCACCTATACCCACACACTACAGCCCGTATGCACACACTCGCTACATCCCCTATAACACTATGCCACCTATACACACACTCTCTACAGCCCCTAGCCACACATATTACACCACAAACACATATGAAATTGACCTATTTACACAATACCACACCACACTCTACACACACGCAATCCCACAAGCAGGCTCCAAACACATGCACCATACACTTTCCTGGCCCTTTTGTCCTCTGGTATCCCACTTGTTGAGACACCAGAGACAATTTAAAAGCAAACACAGCGCAAGCATGTTATTAAATTTGCTTGCGCTGCGCAGAACAAATTCAGGGCCTTTTTCTAATGCCAGAGCTCTTCAGCAGGGCTCTGGGCATTGAACCAACATGCTCACTTTGAGAGGGGGCGTGCTTGTCATTAGTGATGACAAAACACACCCTCTCTGGCCCCGCCCCCTTCTTAGGGGGCCGCTCTGATTGAAAAATGCCCGGGCCTAATTTTTTCCCCAGTCCGGCCCTGCATACATATATACACACACACACACACACACACACGTGTTCCAAGCAGTTGTATACTGCAAACACAGATTAAAAGGAATCCATGTTTAAAATGGAATGAGCCAAAAATGTGATTCTTTGTTAAACTAATTTGCATATGCCCACCTACAATCCTTTGCGGTTGTAACATCACTGCAGATTTGGGATTTCTGTGGGAAAAGCAAGTCTTATGGCTTGACTGGTGTGCAGATTTTTGTTTAACATTGTATTAACTATATAATTATACTTTTTCCCCAATGGGGAAAAAAAATAAATTGTAAAAGCTTCAAATATCTGGTCTGAAGCCTTTGCTTCAGCCTCCCCTTCTAGCTCCACCCAGATTTCGGTCCAATCACAGACTCCCCAATGCAGGTCAATAAAGAAGTCTTTCCAAGGCAGGTGCTCTGAGCAATTGAAGCTAAACAACCAGGAAGTATCAGGACTGGTGTCTGATTGACAGCTGGGGGGGTGGAACAAACTTCATTTACAACAGTGCCGATCTCTACTTTGTGCAAAAAAAACAAAAAAAACAAAAAAAAAAACACAACACTAAAAATATATTCATTTATTTTCAAATTTGTTAAACAGACAGTCCAGGAAGTATACCAGAGGTGTACTTTAGTTCTGAAACATCTGGGCACCAAATACAAATCATCACACAGAGAATACATTAAGAAAAACGTCTCATCATAACTATAACCATTAGAAGAACCGGCCAAAGGTGAAGTACAAACAGGTTTTACAGATCAGCCAACTATCTGACTAGGACAGGGGTAGGCAACCTCCGGCACTCCAGATGTTGTGGACTACATCCCCCACAATGCTCTTACAGGCAAAGGATCATGGGAGGTGTAGTCCAAACCATCTGCAGTGCCGAAGGTTGCTTATTCCTGGAGTAGGAGATTGATAAACCTGGTCCTTTTTAGAACGACACAGAAAATCTGGGATGTTTGTACTGGTCAAGGACCAGAGAGACACCATGGAATAGAACAGCTGATTTTTACAATACGGTGTTACAACCGTTTATAAAGGTCAACAAAACAAAGCAGAAAACTTGCCAAACAATATACAGTAAGAAATGGTCCACAAAATAAAAAAAAATAAAAAAAAAACACCCAAAAGATTAAAAAATATAAATAATAAGATATGCGCTGTACCATGTCGCCACGTGTGCAGTCCGGCAAAAAAGTGTGAGTCTTAAAAAGAAAGGATTTCAATAAATATTTCCATAAAGCGGCTATTGGAGCTACTATGGTTTATATTAGTTGTTGCCAGGTTTGCTGGTAAAATAAATGACTGAGGAGGGGGACGGGGAATTACATCTTTATAGAAACCCACTCACACATCAAACTTTTTGCAACAGATCTTTGAGTGGACCTGTCACTTTAAAGAAAACTTAAAAAAGGACATGTCCCCTAACAATTGTACTCTCAATCCCATCGATACATCATACTGAGCTATAGTCACAATACTTAACACAGCTTAAATTTTCCAGCATTAAAATGAGGAATTGATCAGAGTTTTCACCATCTACCTAGCTGGGCAAAGTGGACAGATTCATACATAATTAACTAGGGCTCATGAGACGTATGGGTACAATACATTGGTCTGTGTAAGGGGTGGGGGGGGGGAGGGTTGATTAAGCAAAATGAGTTACGGTTCATGAAAAGCGAAATCAGCAGAGTTAGAGATTCAGTTGTTTTCAGACAACTGAACCGAAGTTGAATCACTTGAACATCTAAGAATATGCCCTTGTCAGTGCTTTTTCCAAAACCCCTAACTATAGATCAAAAATACCATCCATAGCAAAGATAGATCCCAGATCAGATGACTGATCACTTGGACCATGTTGGTTGAACCCCTATGCTAGGCAATGTCAAGCCGGAAGCTTTTCCTGGGACCGTGTCCTGAGCAGAACTACTGGAATCCAGAACATTAAATCCTTTTTTGGCCATATCAGAATTTGTCAAGTCATTTGTCATACTGCGCTTAGCCTTCTTGGCATACGGCTCTAGGTTAGAGTCCATGGGCTTAGTAAATGATCTTACACCAGACCATGTATATTGAGATTTATGCACAGTATTTCCATCGGTGGGATTTTTCGATCCATTGCAAGTTGGTCGGTTAGGTTCAGGATATTGCATTCGCTCTACAAGATGTGAAATTCTTTGCAAATCGTGCTGCAATAAAGAAAAATTATTTCCCGGAAGACCATTGTGTTGTCTTTCTGGCAGTACATAGTTCTCTTGATCTATATTTCTCAGATCTGGTACAGAGGGTAAAGCAGGTGCCCATTTAGCCTTTTCATTGAGGAGAAGCTTGGGCTGTGATGTTGGACCATTAGCTGTAAGACCACCTTGCTGTAAGGGTGAAATGTCAAATCCATTTAATGCAGCAGGGCATCCCGTACGTCTCTTTTTAATAGAAGGTCCAGTGCTTTTATATTTGGTTCCATTCTCTAGAGCAATACATGATTTGTGAGAAAGCTTATTATGAATTTCCAAAACTTCAGGGTACAAAGTATTGTAGCTACAATATTGGCATGTATTAATGTTCAGGAAAGCAAGCGTGGCAGAATATTTTTGGTTATCTTCAGCAGTTAAACTCAAATTTAATGGCAATGACAGAAGATTTACAGGAGGGGTTGCATGACTTCCTTGATGAAGTCCAAGGTCATCAGTCACTTCCATCTCTTCAGATTAAGACTGGCCAGGTAGTGCTTCATCAACATCACCATTAAGGATGAATGATGGTCTAACAGGGTCCCCATTTCCTAAAGGTGGATTTAAATCTCCAGGTGTGTTTTGAAAAGAATGAAGAAGTTTATATGGTTTCATTGGAGGTTTGCGGTCCTCTTTAGGAGTATTCACTTCCTCACTATCTGGCCTGGATCCTTTTAATGAAGAGTTGGCAGATTTTTGAGAAACTGTTTTACTCATCTGCTTCACTTTAACACTGGCATCTTCTTTCTTAAAGTGATGATGGTGTCGCAAATGGTATTTTAAAGAGGTGCCTTGTGCCGAGGTATAATCGCACATTTCACACTTGTATGGTTTTTCGCCTGCAATGATAAAAACATCTGTTAGAAGCGAGCTGTCAAAAGGCATTATTATACATTAATTTATAGAGGAGTTAGCAAAAATAAACCCCAACATGTAAATTAGTCAGTCATTCAGTGCAATAGGGGAGAAAAAAAACAAAAACAAAAAGTTAGATAGGTAATGAGCCTATATATTTGAAATGGATCGCTTATAAATGAAATATACGAAAACATGAAACAATGGCTTACCCCTCTATGGTACAATACAGCAGGGGGATGAATCTCAGAATGAAGTATATGAAATACAAAAAGCAGAAACTTGTGAAGATGGTATCAAATCCTTTAGTATTATAAATGGTAATTAAACAACGCACATGGACCTGAGGCTGTAAAAGACTGGCTCAATAGACACCACTACACCTCTTCTAGGACAGAGATCAATGCACTCCCGATATTGAAGAGGGAAGAAAGAAACATACATTAGTGTAGATTGTCTTGGGTTTATTTGCTTAACATGTATTTAAATACATCTACTATGTAAACATGCATTTAAAAACATGGACCCCATAATGCGCTTACACCCATAATTCTGGCATAGCATCATGGGAGATGTAGTCCAAAACATCTGGAGTGCCAAAGGTTGTCTATGCCTGGGCTAGAGCAATATACATCACCTATATCCTCAGAACTTGCCATTTACTCAGAGTGTGATTTTCCATGAAGACAGGGTTAGGAGTCATAGAAAATAAGAAAGTAAAAAAAAAAAAATAGTCAAATATACCCATTTTCTATCTTTGTGAGACAGGTAAGGTGCATAGATAAAAAGTCTCAAAGATTCATCATACAATTAACGATGCATGCTCATAATATAAAGATGCATATATGTGATGAAGCTACCCTGCTTATTCGGTACTTTGACTTTTTTGGTTCAGTAGTTGAAACTACCGAACACCAGCCGCCTCCCTGGCTCATTTACTTCAAGGAGAACAGTGAATTAAGTGCTTTTCCTATGTGTTCGTACAAAAGTAGGTAGTGGGACTTTTTCGTCGAGTGTCTGGAACTAAAAATCAGACACTCAACTTCCTGAACACCGGTCAAACTATGGCCACTATGAGCCAGGGGGTAACGTTCATGTATTTGTTCAGTTTCAAGACTCATGGAACTATTTCTGGGCAGGTGCCTCGTGTGCGATCGGTCAAATTAAGATATCCATAGAATTCCAAAACCCCTGAACTGATATGGATGATTTTTGGATATGTTGGTAACCCAGATCAGGGTCATCAGGGGATATAACATCTATGGGGATTTTAGGTGTTTTGGAAAAGTGTTTTTTCTGCCTGGAGATAACAGAGTTGTAGTATCTGACTCCATTATCTCCCAGGCAGAGAGGAGGGATTGTATGATACTTTGTAACTTTGCTGTTATTGGTTTGTTACTTTGTGTTAGAGTCCCCCACAAGGTCCATGTGGGAGTGCCCCTTGCATGGGTACTTGCATAAAAAGCAGTGTGTCCTAGGCTGAGGTTTGGGTAACGGTCTACTTGCTGGGGAGAAACTGCTTGGATGCTGCATTTGTCTGGGAACCATTCGAATCTACACCCGAACTGCGAGCTATAATCACTCAGGGAGGAAATAGGCAAACGGGTATCTACAATACCAGCGCTCGTAACAATATATATTTAGATTGATGAATTTAAAATGTATATTTAAACTTTTGTATTAAAAATGTATTTAATTTACTAAAAGTATCCTAATATATGACAGTATTTTTGTTCCAAAAATTCTTTAAAGGTTTTATAGAGAGTGACACAATTCGAAGTCTATATTTAGATCTGCTGGATTTAAAGTGTTGAGGTCAAATATCTACTTATCGGTTTGGCCAAGTGTTTTTATGGAATCCCCTCCAATTTCCTGAAGTTCTCTGTATTCATGAGAATGGCAAATCTACATACGATACACTACGTGCTTCAGAAAAAAAAAAATTAAGATAATTTCAATTGTGGATATGTTTTTCTATACGTGGGTGCAAGTTGCATTTTGTTTGTCCCACATACACATAATAAATGTTTGTGGAATAACACTTCAACCTTTTATAGTGAACACCTTACTTTCATGTCTTTTCTTGCTTTGGGTACTCCTACATGCCAACCATGTGCCACAAAGAAACCTTTTCCTTCATTTAATATTTTTTTCCTCTCTCCTCTTTATGCATTTTTTTGGTTTAATAATTTTTGTCTTAAGCATGGGGCACCTCTAAAAATTATCCTGTATTTATTTTTCAAACTATTCAAAAAACACTGGATCCAAAAATGATTTTTAAAAAAAAAGAAAAAAAAATGATAACAAAATAGGAAAATGCTGAACAATGTTCCTTAATTGGCTACTGTTTTGGCTATAATCACAGATCATGACCAATATTTTCTTGCTTCTCTTCTTTCAATTTTAATAGCATGTCCCTTTGGCGTATTCAACACCGAACACAATTCTTTCTAGCCTTTCATAGTGAAATTCTTTAATTTTAAAGCTTGCTCTGAAAATCTCTTTATCTGTACAATTTCTCCTTAATCTTAAAACCTGAGATTTTGGAGTTGCTCACAACCAAGGGGGAAAATGGCAATTGGAGATCTGTATGGCCATTTAAGTCTACAGATTTATAATAACATGTGCTTGGTTTGATTTTTCCTTCTTCAATAAAAACCTCAAGGTCTAAACAAATTGACTAAAATTAACAGCTACATTTATACCTCAATCATTGGAATTAAGGTAGTTAATAAAACTCAGGATCCTTACTTGGGCCCTCTCGTATTATTTATTTATTTATTTTTTAATATATATCATCTATGTACCGGCAATAGGTGACAAGGTTTTTTTGGTTTTTTTTAATTCATCAAAAAGAAATGTATGCATGCGTCGTTAATTATATGATAAAACTTTGAGAATTCAGATCTATGTCTCACAAAGCTACAAAATAGAAAGTTGGTATATTTGACATTTTTCTTTATTTTCTATGAATCAACAGTCAAAAAAAATAAAATTAAAAAAAATTAATTATATAAGACAACCACTGAGTGAATGGCAAGTTGAGGATACAGGCAATGTAATTCGCTATAGCCGATATGACGGGCGAAAGTGAAGTATCACGACACCACTTCGATGATCGAGGAATACAGGTGAACTACATTAAACGTCACAAGGAATGCAAGAGTCAGGCATTGCCATCAAAAAACCACAGGAGGACCGTATTATATAGATACTGATTACCCAACAAAGCAGAGGATTGGCCATGAAGGACCCACGTGAGCAGGAGGAAGGCCCAGTGCAAGGATACAAAAATGGAACAGAAGCTCACATCACACACACACACACACACACACACACACACACAACAGACTGATGAAGCTTGGATACAAGAAAAATGCATTTTGGCAAGTTAAAAGAACTGTATCAACTGGGACAGAGTAAATATTGTTTATACAAGTTAAATTGTTTTATGGAATGCATCTGGTCCTGCAGCTTCTATCTCTATACACAGATGGGGAATGAGTCACCCCATAAAGGGCCTTCCCACCTCAGAGCCAGGATTTTAGGGCTGCATCTAAGGTGAGCTAAACATTGGACTAAAATGTTAAGCGCATAAACCCAAGACAATCTATACTATTATAGATTATTATACTATTATTTCTTCCTTCCCTCTTCTATAGAGGGGGTACATCAAGCTCTATCCCAAGAGAGGTGTGATGCTGCCCTTAAGAGTCAGTCATTTACAGGCTCAGGTCCATATGTGTTTAATTCCCATTTATAATACTATAAGGATTTTCTACCATCTGCACCATTTCATATACTTCATTTTGAGATGCATTCCTGCTGTATTGTACCATAGAGGGGCAAGTCAGTGTTGCAGATTTTATTTGTATATTTTCTTTAGAAGCAATCCAGTTCAAATATAGGCTTATTACCAATTATATATTCAGGTGTGCGGAGGATGTATTCCCACTTGGGTTATTCCACCAATATATTCATTACTGCTATCCACACTCTCGTTAAGAGAATCCCTTTGTTTTAGTCATTCAGTGCAATTTAAAAATTAACATAGTTGTGTTCCTAGAACGGTTTGTTCTGTTGAAATAAACATTTTTGATTACCTTTAATAACGGGTCAAAAAAACATATAGAATTTCTTGAATGAGCTTATCAAAAGGATTTAAAATAAAAATAGTGTAATCTTTTTTAATGTTGTAATAGCTTGATTTTTTTAAAAATAAAATGTTTTCAGATTTTCCTTTCTAAGACTAAGAAATTATATTAAGTAATTTACCCGTGTGTTTACGGATATGGACAGTCAAATAGTAATTCGATCCAAAACTCTTTCCACAATAAGTACATTTCGAAGATTGGGATTTCTTCTTTTTTTTCTTGTGGTTATGATCGTCAATATTTTCTAAGAGGATATGGGGAAAGGCAAAAACAGAAAAAGCAACACTAATTATGGTTCCCAAGAGTACTCTCTTATAATGGTAATTTCTCAATTATACACGCATATGAAATTACGCATTTTATTTTTAGATATAAACGAAATATATAAAATATAATTCTAAAGCAGTGTGTTAGAATGTGTTAAACGTATTACTGGGCCTTAGAGTGGCTGGACTTAATGTTAGACAGAATAAAGAGTAGTTACAATACTAGCCGAGGTCAGGGTAAGAGACAGCGAAAACGAGAACTTAGCCAGAGTCAGGTACACAGTAATCAGTCAGATGGGCAAACAAGACAGGCAAGTGTTAAATAGAAATCCAGAGTCAGGACACAAAGCCAAGGTCAATACAACGCAATAACTCAAGGAACGCACTGAAGGGTACTGTGAACAAACTACAATAGTGCACAGAATCTGAAGTCAGGCAAGTTTAAAATAATACTAGGCTTCATTTGCTCGTTTCATGTCATGCCTGCACCCCCAAAACATGTGATTGGAGGCGCTGGTATAACGTGGGCCAATTGGAGCCAATCGTGAGGTAAGGCGCCCATTTCCCCATTTAAGAACATGCTCGTGATGCTGTACGGGCCACCAGGAGTGTTCGAGCCTCATGCTGATGGCATGGAGGCAGGCACAAGAACAGAGTAACGCTACAAAAAAAAAAAAAAAAAACACACACAATTACTTTACAGCAAGCATGTCAAACTCGCGGCCCAAAAGGACCATCTTTGCGGCCCGGTGAGCCGCGAGTACATGCTGAGAGAGAAAGAGAGAGACAGAGAGAGAAAGAGACCCACATAAACCTTGTTTATGTGGCCTGTGCCACACTGAGTTTGACATGCTTGGTTTACAGGGTTTTAGAGTGAAACAGTCACTCATTTCTTGATCTTTTCTGCATACTCTTTAGTAAACTCACTACATGGAGACTCACAATTCATTACAATTGGTGAGATGTATTTTTTTTTTAAATATCCAATAATTATGCACACTGAACATTTCACAGAGAATTTGTTAGATTCTGAAAATTGTGAGGATCGTAGCAGATGAAGGTCTTACCTGCTTGCATGGGTTCACTACTTGTATCTTCTGGCATTTCCCCCAAACTAACTTGCATTGGGGTTTGTTGATGTTCCACATTGGCTGCGGTATCTGAAGAAATACATGCAGTTGATTGATGAGATCAGCTCAGTACATTCTGTTGTGATCTAATACAAGCCCCAATCTGCAGACACACTAGAAGAATAAGAGACCAAGCCTGGCAGACATATTGCACAGAAGTGGGACTCCTCTTCACAGACACACACAGATGCATGCATGCATTAAGGAAGCCCTGTGGCCCAAGAAATTAACCATTGTCTTCCCAGGCTGCCATTGCACAAGCATTAGTCCATTAACATGCAGCAAAAGCATGCTGGGAAACTAAGAACTAACAAAAAGAAGAAAGTTACAGACACAGGGACCAGATCAAAAAAAAAACTAAACAAAGCTCTGTACCTTTAAAAAACAAACCCCCTAAATGCATCATAGGTCTAGTGTCACTGTGCTCCCCCGGGCCCCCCATCTAGATTCATTACAAGATAAAACCAAATACCCAGCAGCTGCAGGCAGGCTATAGGACAGATATCTGGCTCCATGTAGCATGGCCATACAAGGTTATCATAAAGCAGATAGAAGTGGCAAGTTACCTGGAGATTTGGCTACCTTGGGTCCTTGTACCTGCTGCAGTTCTTGCTCTAATTGAAGTCATTGATTGTCAGCCTAGAGGTGAATCTCTCTCTATATTGAGTTCCAAAGGCCAAGCCCCGCCAACTGATTAGAATTACAATAATGAATCTTTCTATAAACCTTTCTCCATAGACATTCCCTAAATCTCTCGCATCTGATTGGCCAGTCACTGGACACGGTTTAGTACTATGCTAATGTATGATCAGGGTAAAGCCAAAATATGTAGATACTCACTAATTGATAGAAAACAAAAAATACATCTCTTTGATGGAAAGATTAGAGGCATCACTTTTCATGAAAAGACTACCGACTTAACTTTTCATGCAAAATAAACTATTTAAAAAAACAAATTTTCATGTAAAGTTTAGAGGCATCACATATATGGAAAATAAACTAAAACAAAAATATCCCTTTAATCGGAATGATTAGAGGCATCACTTTTCATGGAACATTAAATAAACCAAAAAAAAAAACATAACGTTTCTTGGAAAGATTAGAGGCATCACTTTTCATAGTAAATAAAACAAAACAAAAAAAACATCCTTTTTCGTAGAATGATTAAAGGTATCACTTTTTATGGAAAATAAAATATTTTTAAAAGTATCCCTTTTCATGTAAAAACAAAACCAAAATAATGGAAAATAAAATAAAACAAGAAAAACATCCCTTTTCATATAAAGCTTAGAAGCATCACTTTTATTGGAAAATAAAACAAAACAAAAAAATGTCATCCCTTTTGATGAAAAGATTAGTGGCATCACTTTTCATGGAAAATTACTTTTTTTTTTTAATCATCTCTTTTTTTGTATTTTTTTAATTGTTCAAACATAGAAGACAGTACATTTGACGTGTCTCAGAAAGAAAATATGGCGATAGATTGGGATACAGAAAAGAAAGGGGGAAGAGGGTATAACCTCGTCGTGCACATCACATCGGTGGTAAGTGTGACATTGGTAGACAGCATATATCATGTTACATTTATACATAACACTTACATATACCAATATACAACACCCATATACAACGTTTGCATATGTCATGTTACATTTCATTTCAGGTAGTTAGTTTGGCGCCCGCATGGATACAAGTGGCAACCCACACTCACACCAGACACTCCCTCCCCCCTGCTCGTGAACCTCACTATGCACTCACACATGTCCACCCACATGCACCGCTTTAGCTGCCATGTTGAAGGTATGTTACCCATGGCGACCATTGGTCTTCGAAGGTTTTCCTCCGCTCTGCAGAGTCAGTGGATAACTTTTCTATAGATAGTATTGTTGAATTTTATCTTTGAGTTGTGTAAAAGTGGGGCATGTACTTTGCTTCCAGTTTAGGGCTATGAGATTTCTGGCTGCTAACACAGTGATAGCTGCGATTTGTTTAGAGGCTCTGGGTGTGCCTTTGGGAAAAAGGAGAAACAGGCATGTGGTGGACGATTTATGGGTGTCTCCAATATGCAGGGCGGAGAGTATTTTGCCCACCTCTGCCCATAGTGGTTGTATAGTCGGGCACTCCCACCATGTATGGGCCATGGTCCCCTCTGCTAATCTGCATCTCCAGCAGGTTGCTGGTACTGAGGAGTATATTTTATCTAGTTTACTCGGTGTAAGGTACCATCTGTATATTATTTTTTATGTGCTTCTACATGGGAATAGCACTTTGTGAGACCTTTTAAAGCATTTAATGGTCTTTGCCATCCAGGGCCAGAAGGTCCCTGTGGGACGACGGGTTGTGCATTCCGTCCGGTAGCAAGCTGTTACACCATCCCCTTCTCGTCTGTCTGCCTATGGGACATGGGGAGCATAGGTTCCAGGCCGTGTGTCAGCCTATTCCTCTGCTGGGCTTCTGTGTGGTAGGTACTTGTGGGTTGCGGCTTGTCGGCAGGAGTCGCAGTTGGCAGGCGGTCCCTCCACAGCTCCAGGCTCCATGCAGGGTCAGCATCCGTAGGCCACTGACTCGAGGTCTCTGTGAGGCCAGGTCATTCCCATATTGGGCGCTGCGGTAAGGCCTGGTGATCTTCCAGCATCGTGGGCGATGCCTTGGAGGGAGTTCCCTCTCGACCCAAGACCTCAAAGGGCTCTTCTTGTGCTTAGCGCTGGTTTGGTGCGACGTTTCGCCCGGGATGGGCCTGCTTCGCCCTGTGATCTCACGCCCCTCCACCTATCCATGTTCCCAGAAGCGGTGAAATAGAGCATCTAGCCGCTCGTGCACGTGGGGCTCGGGTTGCAGGGGGACAAGTAGATCTGCGGCAGATTGTGAGCTGGTTCAGTGCGGACCGGGATGACCCCCGCTGGTCCAGAGGGGGGGAACCCGGGCTTTGGTTGATAGCCACTGAGTTTGGAGGCGGCGGGAGAGCGGCCGTCTCCCCCACGCCTTACGCGTGTGTAGGTCGCATGTTGGAGCAGGAACGGATGAGAAATCCACGTGTTTGGTGTCTAATGTTAGGTTTCAAGTTTCTCCGTCGTTTGGCAGCCTGTGTGTGTCCAGATGCCGCATGTATCCGTGGAAATTTCGCTCAGTAAGTCGCTTGTCACAGGAGCTCTTGCTACCTGCGTCCGCCTGGCTCGGCAGTCAGGCCCCGCCCCTTTGCAATTATTTTATAGATTCCTTTTATACATTCTAAGTTATCTAGAGATATCGGGGGAGACCGTGTAGTAATTGGAGTAATCTTGAAATAAATGAATGGCCTTGATGAATAATCCTCATCTCAAAATTGAGAGTGACTGCAATTCCTTTGTGGTACAGGAGCCTTGATAAAAACCTAGCTTAATATAATCAAGAATGAAAAAAAAAGAAGAAAAAAACCAAAGGTACAAAGCAATGTGAATCACCAAAGTGACAAAAAATAATAAATATATACCAACTGGGTATGTGGAAATATTCTGTCTCAGAGATATATCTGAAAATACATAAAAACTATATAGTGTAATATTGTTACTTCTAAATAGAAGCAAAGTGGTAGAGAACTCACAAAATTAGGTGAAATCAGGCGTATCTCCCACAATAAATAGGGAACTGTAGCAATATGGAGAACCTCCAGCGATGATCTTATAGTAGATCTTCTCATTCACTCCAAGTAAAGAGAAAAATAGATAGTGTAGATGGTACAAAATAAAACAATTTATTATAAATAAGTTGCACTTACAATGTTGCAAGTTAAAACCAGCGTGTCTCCACACCAGGTGGTATCCACATGCAATAGCTGATCCAATAGCAGCACAGGATTTTAGACAGCAGCAAAAAATGAAGAGTACAGATAAACAATTAAAATAAATAAAATAAAAAGTTCCATTTAATTTACATTGACATAATACAGACTGGGGGCTGGCAGCGAGCTGTTACTTACCTCTCCTGCAGCTCCTGTCAGCTCTCTCCTCCTCCGCGCCGGTCCGTGCAGCTCTTCTCTCAGCTCACACTGTAAGTCTCGCGAGAGCCGCACTATGACCCCGCGGCTCTCGCGAGACTTACACTGGGAGCTGACCGAGGTGCTGACTGGACCGGCGCGGAGGAGGAGATAGCTGGCAGGAGCTGCAGGAGAGGTAAGTAACAGCTCTGCCCGCCCCCAGTCTGTATTATGGCAATGTAAGTTGCCATAATACAGACACTGACTCGAGTATAAGCCGAGTTGGGGTTTTTCAGCACAAAAAATGTGCTGAAAAACTCGGCTTATACTCGAGTATATACGGTATTTCAGAGAGGAGAGACACAGTTTGAACGGATTTACACAGAGATGACACGTGGGATTTCACAATTACATTTGATCCTCGGGAGCAGTACATCCGGAGCTCCCTTGAAATTTGTTTCCTGCTGGGAAGCGGACACACAAACAACCCTTTTGGAGAACGATTTTCATCCTAGGAATGATTTGCTCCAAAATACAGGAGATGAGTGTTGAGCTTTTTGGCAAACATGTCCACAAATAGCTCCCTTCTGGAGACTAGTCCATGGTGTCATCAAGGAGCTGACCGGGACAAAACTGCTTCATTAATCTAAACTTACTTTGCTTCAAATGACCTTTAAGACTCACTAGAGGTTGTATGTACTTGATTTATATAATTGGCAGAGTTTTACATCCAGAATATTTTATGATATTGAAGCAACATCAGGAGACATTAAGTATTTAACAATAACAATTTAAACTTTACAAAATAAATATTCACAGAAATATAAAGTGACACATACCCAGAAAGAGTTCAGTTTTTCCTTTTATTTTCTCACACAATATACCTGAGCTGAATATGTACATTTATATACAATAAGTGCTGGAAAATATCACTGCACAGGATGATTTCACATTTTCTATCCTTTTATACATTTTAAATCGATACATTTAATTTAGAGATATGAAAAATAAATTCATTTATGGATATAAATTTTCTTTAAAAATAAAAAGATTTGTCCCTCATCTTTGGTCAATTTCATTGAAGAAAATATTTCAACTTTATATAGTCTATGTAAGAAAATATTTACTTGCGACTATATTTCAATATTTCAAAAATATGTGCACATACGCCGAACGCATTCCAAACAGCTTAGTCCAGATAATATTTGCATTTCACACAGTTTGTTACTAATGAACAAAAATGTCCACAATGTTCCTGAAGGTTCCAGGTATATATTTTCCAATGATGACTTCCAACTTATGCTCAACAATCCAATTAAACACGTCTGTAAAAAAAAGTGGAAAAATTGGATTAGAATTACAAATAAAGTCACATTAAACATCACTATGAGCTTTAAAATTCACAGATAAAGAAAAAAAATTTAGATTAATTAAACTTAGTGGTCTTGGCGTACAACTAGTTCATGTTAATAGTTTAACTCCATTTGAATATCAGTATGAATAATGTGTGTCTTTATCTTACCTCTTTAATAAATTATGTATTCTGAAAATCGTTTATTCTTGAGTGAAGAATCTTGTTTTGCTCGAAGACGGGAAGAGCATCTAATTCCTAAGTGTAATAAAATGAGGGGACAAAAAAAACACTGTCAAAAAATAAAACATAACAGTTTAAATCTCTTAATATATAACAATAGCATGCAAACAGTCTACCACAGTCTATCACCAACAGAACGCACACATGGTAATTGCAAGACAGTAGAAGGAAACGATTTAGGGGAATATTAAATAAACTGCCAAATTTGCTCATTTTAGCATTAAAATGAAAAAATTGCCTCAATGTTTTCACTATCTACTTAGCTTAGCCAAGTGGACCCTGCTATTTTCAAAAGGAAACCATAGCCAGATTTAACTGATACACGGTAAAAATATATATAGTTAGGTTTAACTAAGGTTCAGGGGTTCTTTGGGTGTGGGTACAATTCCTTGTTCTGTATCATCATGGGGATATGTTTAACCCAATTAAAGCAAGCATGTCAGTGCTCCCCTAACTATAGATCAACAAAATGGTCTTTACCTTCAGTAGCAGAGGTAGATCCTGAGTCAGATGATTGATCACTTGGACCATGTAACGGTGTTGATTGAAGACCTTTGCTAGGCAATGCCAAGGCTGAATGTTCTGCTGGAACCATCTCCTGAGCAGCAATACCAGATACACCAGAATTTAGTAAATGTTTGGCCACATCAGAATTTGTCAAGTCATTTGTCATACTGCGCTTAGCCTTCTTGGCATACGGCTCTAGGTTAGAGTCCTTGGGCTTAGTAAATGATTTGTCACCAGACCATGTATATTGAGATTTATGCACAGTATTTCCATCGGTGGGATTTTTCGATCCATTGCAAGTTGGTCGGTTAGGTTCAGGATATTGCATTCGCTCTACAAGATGTGAAATTCTTTGCAAATCGTGCTGCAATAAAGAAGAATTATTTCCCGGAAGACCATTGTGTTGTCTTTCTGGCAGTACATAGTTCTCTGGATCTATATTTCTCAGATCTGGTACAGAGGGTAAAGCAGGTGCCCGTTTAGCCTTTTCATTGAGGAGAAGATTGGGCTGTGATGTTGGACCATTAGCTGTTTGACTACCCTGCTGTAAGGGTAAAATGTCCTCTTTAAGAGTATTCACTTCGTCACTATCTGGCCTGGCTTCTTTTAATGAAGAGTTGGCAGATTTTTGAGAAACTATTTTACTCATCTGCTTCACTTTAGCACTGGCATCTTCTTCCTTAAAGTGATGATGGTGTCGCAAATGGTATTTTAAAGAGGTGGCTTGTGCTGAGGTATAATCGCACATTTCACACTCGTAAGGTTTTTCACCTGCAATGATAAAAACATCTGTTAGAAGCGAGCTGTCAATAGGCTTTATTATACATTAATTTATAGAGGAGGTAGCAAAAAAATCTTAAAATGTAATCTACTGTCATTCAGTACAATTTTAATCAATACAAATGTTATCACTCAATATTCCTAAAAACTGTTTGTTCTATAGAAATTAAAGATTTTGACTCCATTTTAAAACTGACCAAAGTAATTTTTAACTAGAAGTAGAAATACAAAAATTCCAAGCTATGGACCAAACTAAGGCCTCTATTAAATATTGTTGGATAAGCTTTTCAAATCATTAAATATTTTTCTACATATCTTTAAAAATTATTTTATAAGATTAAAAATACTTAAGATTTGCAATGTTTTTTATATATATTGTTTTGTTTTTTTAATATACAATGTATTTCTTGATATATTATATATTTTCTAACGTTTGATATTTTTTAATATATAATAATATTTTCAAACAATCATTTTTAAATCTTATCGGACAATCGGAAATAATTTTAAATGCTTATCAAATATTATTAAATCATGGTCTAAGTAAGTAGAAGAAAAAACAGATAAAAAAGTGTGTACAGTGTATGGAATAAATAAATATATTTGTTATTTTTTGTCTCTGTATAGGGCAGTTCGGAGCGATAACCAAAGTCTACAAACTAATTTCATAAGGATTTCAGCATTTCCATTGTAACACAAGACTCTTATTTTCTTATTTTAAACGTAGCTTACCAGTGTGTGAACGGAGATGGATGCTAAGGTAACTTTTTGAAGCAAAACTTTTTCCACAATCGTAACAAATTGGAGATTGGGTTTCCTTCTTATTGTTTTGATCTTCCTCTGTTTTTTCTAAAAGGATTTGAAAAAGACATAAACAGAAAATTCCAGATTAATTTTGGTTCCCTAGAGCACTCTTTTATCATTGGTAATTATTTAAACATACACTTAGTCATTCACACAAATTAAATTAAGCATTTTCCTTTTACAGAAATAAAGTAAATTAAATATATAAAAAAACATCCTAAAGCAGTGTGTTAGAATACTTTCATAAACAAACGTGTCTCCCACCAACTAGAGCAATCCACTTGTTCGAGGTGAAGTCACAGTTTGTTTTTTTTAAGGTTTAACAAAAAAATTCCTCATCAGGAGTAAGAATGGGGGGGAGGGGGTTATATCACAAAGTGTCAATTTATTTTATAACGAGGAATCACTGGATGTGACACATAAAGCAATTCGTTCACAGAGTTTAATAAGCAGCACCATCGCCCATATTTAGATCCTTGACGCAGAATAAACATTTCTGTATAATCTTCAGTAATGTAAATAATCTGCCAATAGAGGGAGCTATTGCAACAAAACATTTTTAATATCCAATAATTATGCCCACTGAACATTTACTTAACTGTTTCACAGAGAAATTATAAAATTCAAAAATTGTGAGGATTGTAGTAGACGAATATCTTACCTGTCTGCATAGGTTCACTCCGTGTATCTTCTGACATGTCCACTGAAACACCATGATTTAGCATCTGTTGGATTTGATTTTCCACATTGGTTGCAGTATCTGAAGAAACAGATGGACTTTCACTTCCACTTCCACTCATGGATGACCTTTCAGGATATTCGTTTAGCAAAGGAACCTTTTTGATCGCATCTTCTCTGTCAGGAACCACAGATCCACCCGCGTTACCCCCCTGTCTTCCTTTATTCCCTTTGCCACGGTCATCCAATTTCCCTGTGGTGTCCAATCGCCATGTTTGACAACTGACCACTGGATCAAGTGCTGCGATCCACATTACGGATTGTTTTGGTTTCTCTGGAGAAAAAGATTTGGGCTTTAGGTTTAGAAAGCCCATGACGTTAGCTTGTGAACCATCTTCTATATCCTTCTTAGATTCTAATAAATGAGTATCGCAGTGCTCTCGGAAGTCATTTTTGTAAAAGATATATCCACAAATCATACACCTTATCAATGGACTAATTAAGGGTTTGTCAAATTGTTCTTGAACGGCATCATTTATTGTAACAGGATCATCAAGGCTTGGCTGATCGGTCCTAATGTCCTTTGATTTCCTCTTCCGTTTCCTGCCCTTCGATGTTCCATCATGTGTTATTGCATGGTTCTTCAAAAACCTGTCCTTCTTGTATCTTCTTCCACAGATATGACAATGAAATGGGTATGCTTCTTTGTGCTTTGCCAAGTGGCTAATCTCACATTTAATAGCTCTGCAGTCACTCTCATTATTAGTGGTGGGATCTTCATTTTCACTGCTGGAACCTCTCTCATCGAGACCCTCAAATGCACTACCAAGGCCTTCAGTATAATCCATGAACTCTGACAAAGGCTGAGGTGGCATTTTTTACTCCAAGTCCCCAATTTGTAGTTTGTTTTTGTGATGAAACTTTCTCAGTAACGGTTTTCACTGTTATGATTACTTAAAGTGGTTGACAGTTGAGTGCCGAAATCTCAATGACTTTTCAAGCAAATCCAAGATGTCCACAACTAAAATGAAAATAAAAAATAAATCTACATAAATTTGTTGTTAATTCAACTAAAGAAAAATTATTAACATGTAGAAGCACTTTGTAATTTCTACAATAAATAAAATTTAGTGAACAAATTCCAATCCGTTTTCTTTCGGCAAAATAAAAAAGTGATTTAGTAATAAAATTATAATTTGCAAGTTAAACAACAATGAATTAAAATCAGATTGAAACCCAGATACAGGATCACAGAACCAAAATCAATCTGGTAAATAAACCTTCCACTCTATCAGTGAAAGGTTAAGTAATAAAGTAAAACAATCTAGGCTTCTGGTCTCTCAGCATGGCTATACAAGGTTATCATAAAGCAGTTAGAAGTGGCAAGTTACCTGGAGATTTGGCTACCTTGGGTCCTTGTACCTGCTGCAGTTCTTGCTCTAATTGAAGTCATTGATTGTCAGCCTAGAAGTGAATCTCTCTCTATATTGAGTTCCAAAGGCCAAGCCCCGCCCACTGATTAGAATTACAATAATGAATCTTTCTATAAACCTTTCTCCATAGACATTCCCTAAATCTCTCGCATCTGATTGGCCAGTCACTGGACACTGTTAAGTAATATGCTAATGTATGATCAGGGTAAAGCCAAAATATGTAGATACTAAAACTAACTGAAATGAAAATGTATCCTTATTGCATTTTAAATATGCACTAAATCATTTCATATAGGTTATTGCTGTATTATAAATGGTTGCTTATATACCTGAATATAGATAATGGACTATATTTATCCCTCTCTAGTGAAAGATCTAATATTTTCCTATATTAAATAAATAAATCCAATAAGCATATCTCACATGGTGACACTGTCAGTGACAATAGCCTGATTGCATTTTAGTTACTGGACCTCAAACTGTTCAATAAACCTTAAATTATAGTGAATTCAAAATAGAATGGTAACCTATGGGCTAAAGTGTTTAAACAGTGACTGTAGCTTTCTTAGAGGATTTTATTCCAATCAGCTATTGTGGCCCAACTTTTACAGTCCAGTTTCAGCTGAGTACAATTCAATGTTTATTCATTCATGTTATAACACATAAGAACAACACTGCTGTCATATACAGTAAAATAAAAAATAAAAAATCTGATACAATAATAATTTATTACCATTATTGGACCCATCTCTTCCCTAAATAGATTTCTTTTTACAATAATTATAACACAGTTTATTTATGTAACTGCTGTGATATAAATAATAATAAATAATATAAGTGTATTTGTCTTCACAACTAACTACAGATATAAAAAGCAAATTCAGCCATTTGTTACATTATTGATTTTTATTTTATTGATAAAGTTATTTCATTTATTATTATTATTTTCACTATAAGTTCTCAGGTATTCCATTTAACACTAACAGTTGTTAGTTTTTATCATCTTATTAACTGGAATGGTTTTGTTAGCTTGTTTTTTTACGCATAATTGAGAACTGCTTCTACTCACAAGTCTTTGATTACCTGAATATGATAATGAATCCTCCTGGCACAATAGGGGTTAAAATGACATTTACATAAATTAGGCTAATTGTATTTGTAAACAATAGTTCTGCTGCAGAATAATGTTTATGAAATTCTATACAAAGAATTAGATGAACAGCGATGCAGATTGGCTGTTGTGCAAATTAGATTAATTTGTATTCCATTTACATGTGTATCACCCTCTTCTATCCTGTAAATCTGTGAAATATTTCTATTTAACAGTTAGTTTCATTGCTCTAACTTGTTTGTAAACTTGGAAATAGAAATGTACAAGTTCTGCACCTTCACTGATGATATCATTGTCATTCTATATTTTATTCATCTAAAACTCCCGTATTTGTGTTCAGCGAAGTCTGACGAGTACAACAATACCCCCCCCATGTACAGCTTTTATTAATATTAATATATAATCTTTCATTCAGTTATAAACAATCTTCTACTCAACACATTTTTTTTTTTTTTTTATATTTTTCCTCTTACTAATTTTGTTATGTTGGCACCAAATTTGTTGTATTACTATATAGATTTTTTAATCATTCTGATATTTCAACATCAAGCAAATTATTGCACAGAAAGAAAGCATCTACAATACAGCTACATAATGTTTCAATAGTTACATTATAATTAACACAAAACGACATAAAAGTGACCTATGATAAGCCAGAGACTAAAATTAGTGAGAAAATAAAATCCTATATGAAGAATCTTTGCAAAGTAGGGCTGAAACGTTGCCACTATAGGTTTTCAGAATAATATTTATATATAAAAGCATACTGCTAAATATTCAGGGAAATTAAAATAGTTTTATAGAAGCAAAGCAAAATAATAGCAGTGAGCTAGACCAAATAAAGTAAGGTGCAATAAAGTCTTTGAAATCTTAAATTGAGATGTTACATTTATTTATTTACATTGGTTTGTGGGGCTGCTAGGTCTGTAAAAGCATGGCTGTATCGCAGTTATAGCGGCGTAGTGTGCAGTAACGGTCTGCAGCCCTTCAATGAATACAAACATAGTTTATTTTGAATGCCCTATATTAGAGTGTTTTAGAGCAGTGAGCTTGTATCTTTATTAAACACCATAATACCTGTATATGGGGGTACTGGTATACTTGCGAGACTTCACTGAACACTATGAGTGTTTTAGAGCAATAAAATGTATAACGACAATTATATTATCAGATAAAGAACAGTATTTTATGGAACAAAAAAATATGAACACTAAATATGGCCAGGATTTTTGACTAAGTGGCTACTACAAAAGTCTGGACATATCTCCTGTCTACTATTGCAAATGGTATGCCATTCCTGGGCTTCCATATGGTCTCATAGGCAACATAGGCCCATCAAACCTCCAAAATGGGCAAGCATGGGTGGCATCATTGCGTTCGTGGGACATCACAGCATCCAAGTATGTGTTTTATTGCAGTAAAAGCTAACAGTATTATGACATTCACAGTTAGAATACCATGTTCACACTTTGTTTAGATTTTATTCATAATTAATAGTGTTCCATATATAAATATTTGATGTGAAATCAAACATGATATATAATAGTTGTGGGATAACTTATAATGAAAGTGGTAAATTACAATTGAACTGACATATAACTCAAATTCTAGATTGGGTTTTGAGCAGAACTTGTACAATTGCCTTCAACGTCCGGCGTTAATATTTTCTGTTGTTTTGCTGTGCTGTTTTGGTTCTTTTCTTAGTTTGTATAAAACCAAATCAATGTATTTATATATTGGTACACGTTCCAGTTGTATTATATATTGGTACACGTTCCAAATGTATTATATATTGGTACACGTTCCAATTGTATTATATATTGGTACACGTTCCAGTTGTATTATATATTGGTACACGTACCAGTTGTATTATATTCCAGTTGTATTATATATTGGTACACGTTCCAGTTGTATTATATATTGGTACACGTTCCAATTGTATTATATATTGGTACACGTTCCAATTGTATTATATATTGGTACACGTTCCAGTTGTATTATATTCCAGTTATATTATATATTGGTACACGTTCCAGTTGTATTATATTCCAGTTATATTATATATTGGTACACGTTCCAGTTGTATTATATATTGGTACACGTTCCAGTTGTATTATATTCCAGTTGTATTATATATTGGTACACGTTCCAATTGTATTATATATTGGTACACGTTCCAATTGTATTATATATTGGTACAAGTTCCAGTTGTATTATATATTGGTACACGTTCCAGTTGTATTATATTCCAGTTGTATTATATATTGGTACACGTTCCAGTTGTATTATATATTGGTACACGTTCCAATTGTATTATATATTGGTACACGTTCCAATTGTATTATATATTGGTACACGTTCCAGTTATATTATATATTGGTACACATTCCAGTTGTATTATATTCCAGTTATATTATATATTGGTACACGTTCCAGTTGTATTATATATTGGTACACAGTTGTTCCAGTTGTATTATATATTGGTACACGTTCCAGTTGTATTATATTCCAGTTGTATTATATATTGGTACACGTTCCAGTTGTATTATATTCCAGTTGTATTATATATTGGTACACGTTCCAGTTGTATTATATATTCGTACACGTTCCAGTTGTTGTCAGGTATACCTAACATTCATGCTGCCGCCGGAACCCACTCCGCCCCTTTTTTCTGACGCGGTCTTTCCACGATACTTAGGAAGACCGCGCCAGATTCAAAGTGCTGGATTATTCACTCAGGTGCGGCAGTGAGATCAGCTGCTCTACTCGATGCTACCGGCTCCACTTCTCAGACCTCGGCTTGTAAACGGATTTCTACCTTCTCATCTCTCAGACCTCGGCCTGTAAACGGATTTCTACCTTCTCATCTCTCAGACCTCGGCTTATAAACGGAATTCTACCTTCTCCTCTCCCAGACCTCGGCTTGTAAACGGATTTCTACCTTCTCATCTCTCAGACCTCGGCTTGGACAAACGGACTTCCTTTCTCTCACTACTAAACTGCAGTTTGTTAAAAGAGACTCCTTCCTCTTCCTCCATTGGGTGAATTAACCCTTCCAGTGCCAGAGTGCTTCTAAGTTAAGTAAATATTTTGTCAAGGAAAGCAAGTCATATCAATTAATTATAGTATTTAATTTCTTTAAACTCTCTGTTGACAAATAAGGATTGCTGCTAAGGCTAAAACTTCATTATTAAAATTCAAGTTGGAACTAACTTGGCATTTTCCTGATTATTATTTAAAGATACAGTCCACTGATTTCACTCCAATATAATAGGAGGTGAAACTTACTGTTCCTGCCCTCAGAAAATTCTGCAGTTGAGTTCCAATTAAAGAGGTATTACACAAAAGCATCACAGTTGTATTATATATTGGTGCATGTTCCAGTTGTATTATATATTGGTACATGTTCCAGTTGTATTATATCTTGGTACACGTTCCAGTTGTATTATATTCCAGTTATATTATATATTGGTACACGTTCCAGTTGTATTATATATTGGTACACGTTCCAGTTGTATTATATATTGGTGCATGTTCCAGTTGTATTATATATTGGTACATGTTCCAGTTGTATTATATCTTGGTACACGTTCCAGTTGTATTATATTCCAGTTATATTATATATTGGTACACGTTCCAGTTGTATTATATATTGGTACACGTTCCAGTTGTATTATATTCCAGTTATATTATATATTGGTACACGTTCCAGTTGTATTATATATTGGTACACGTTCCAGTTGTATTATATATTGGTACACGTTCCAGTTGTATTATATTCCAGTTATATTATATATTGGTACACGTTCCAGTTGTATTATATATTGGTACATGTTCCAGTTGTATTATATTCCAGTTATATTATATATTGGTACACGTTCCAGTTGTATTATATATTGGTACACGTTCCAGTTGTATTATATATTGGTACATGTTCCAGTTGTATTATATCTTGGTACACGTTCCAGTTGTATTATATTCCAGTTATATTATATATTGGTACACGTTCCAGTTGTATTATATATTGGTACATGTTCCAGTTGTATTATATTCCAGTTATATTATATATTGGTACACGTTCCAGTTGTATTATATATTGGTACACGTTCCAGTTGTATTATATTCCAGTTATATTATATATTGGTACACGTTCCAGTTGTATTATATATTGGTACACATTCCAGTTGTATTATATATTGGTACATGTTCCAGTTGTATTATATCTTGGTACACGTTCCAGTGGTATTATATTCCAGTTATATTATATATTGGTACACGTTCCAGTTGTATTATATTCCAGTTGTATTATATATTGGTACATGTTCCAGTTGTATTATATCTTGGTACACGTTCCAGTGGTATTATATTCCAGTTATATTATATATTGGTACACGTTCCAGTTGTATTATATATTGGTACACGTTCCAGTTGTATTATATATTGGTAAACGTTCCAGTTGTATTATATTCCAGTTGTATTATATATTGGTACACATTCCAGTTGTATTATATATTGGTACATGTTCCAGTTGTATTATATCTTGGTACACGTTCCAGTTGTATTATATATTGGTAAACGTTCCAGTTGTATTATATTCCAGTTGTATTATATATTGGTTCTCCTTTGATAACATTACCAGGTGGAAAGCACAAAAAAAGGAAAACATGAATTAAAAATGACTAATTTACTCAGAATTTGAATGTTTTTTGTGGGGGAGGTGGGCTGAGATCTCTATCCGTTTGCTATTAAGGACTGATATTTGAATTTCTTTATGATATGACATGCAGATATTTTACAGCATTTTATCATTTGGTTCACGGATCAAGTGAGAATACGTAACTAATAGAAGAAATACAGGAAACGCCTTAAAATAACATATTAATCACATCATTTATTGATTACATTTGAATAAATATGACTTATTTATTTTATTACTACTGTTCTTTTCACCTGATCATTCTTTTTCCCATATGCAGAATTCAGAATATTGACCCTCTCAAACGTGTTTGGCACTCCAGGCACCCAGACTACTTCTGCCCATTGGAGTGGTCTGGGTGCCAACTCCCACTACTCTTAACCCTGCAACTGTAATTATTGCAGTTTTTATAAACTGCAATAATTACCTTGCAGAGTTAACTCCTAGACAGCCACTAGAGGGCACTTCCTGGTTTCTAGCACAGGTTTTCTGTGCTATAGCGTCACTGGATGTCCTCATGCTATGTGAGGACCTCCAGCGTCGCTAAAATCCCCATAGGAAAGCAGTGAAAGCATTTTCAATGCTTTTCTATGGGGAGATCTAATGCGCGTGCACGGCTTTGCCGAGCACGCGAATTAGGCCTGATCCCGCTGGCGGCCGTGCATGCGCAATCGGTCTCCCCTGCCGGATGACATTAGCGGTGGAGGAGCGTGGGCGAACCCTAAACCACCACCGAGGGACATCGACGGTGGTCTCAGGTAAGTTTTCACGCCTTCAGCAACATGGGATGGGAGGGAGAGGGGACCTGGAGTGCTAGGAAAACGATTTGTTTTCCTGGCACTGGAGTGTCCCTTTAAGCTTGTTTGTAACCTAAATCAGCTCGGAATTCAGAAATTCGGCTGACCATCTGATCCGCCCAAATTTGCCCCAATTTGGGCCCAATTGGGTTTGAAATGATTAATTAATTCTAGTTTTCATCCAGAACACCAGTTGGCTTATTCTAACCTTTAGTGATCTTACCATAAAAGATATCTATTTAAATATCTATCGTGCAAATATTCATCGATTCACTATCATTTTTGTCCACGAAAAAGGCAGTGCTAGATGACAATATAAAATGAAAGAAAGCAAGGATGTTTGAAATCTTTCGATGCAAGATAATTTCATCTCTAACGGTTATTCGAGAATTTGTCAAGATCTCACCAGAGACTTATAAATTATTGCTATTTTGTCCTATCATTTGCAATAAAATCCTGGATGAATACAGATCAGTTTGGTATAAGGAATAACCCTCTCTGTTTCTGAAAAATATGCAACTAGTAAATTAACCTGTAAGGTATGAGGAAGGTTTACCTAACAATCGGTTAGAAATTAAGAGCGTCACCTGCTGTTCTCAGCCAATCACTGGCCACACATTGATAGAAATAGTATGGTTTAACCCCTGCAGGTAAGACAGTGACCAGAAACAATGTATATTTAACCTGCGAGGGTATTGGAAAAAAAGAGAGACTCTCCTTGGCACCATCTGGTTTGGAGTTAATATGATGAGGTTGAGAGCTATTGCCTTCTCCCACCCACTGCTACCTGCTACTGCCACCTGCTACCCCGTAGTTCCCAAAACCCCTATAAATTAAAGTACTTCTGGACAGCTCATCTCCCCAGCTACCCTCTGCCCAAATAGTGCTTATTCTTTACATGACGTCCGCTCAACAACCACTTGAATGTTTAGCAAGCCACAGTTGAGTTCAGATCTGATGGACAGTTCCATGCAGCTAGCTTGCTCAGGACAACTGGCTCAGGACTCCCAGCCAACTCCTCTCTAAAAGTACTATAAAAACCTATTTGTCTTTACCCTGCTAGACATTTGGGAGCCATATAAGTCAGCCCATTACCATCAGGGACTAGCAAGAGGCTCATGCAGACACAGCGTGCCCGGCTGGGAGCTACCCAGAAGCTACATGGAACTGTACATCGAATTGCGTGAGCGATGATACAGTGAAACTTCACTTGGGTAGTACTCGGTCGCAGGACCATTAAAAAAGGTGTTATTTGGAAGGTGAATCAGGGAGGTGATGAGGCATCCAATGACACCAAAGACTACAGGGAACTTCCTGTCCCAGAGCTACATGAAGCCAGCATTGCTTACCGGGACCTGTCAACAAATGGCCTGGAACCCAGCCGAGATAGATACAATCCCAGAGGAGCTTTTTAGACACTTTGCTTCTAATTTCCAGAGCTTTTTGGGGATGTACGCTGCTTGGGGATAACCTAGGAGAAAATTATTAGTTTGGGGATAATGTTGTAAGGTGCCCTCATGTGTGGCAGTAAATAAATGATCGGATTGTGATTGAGTTATGTTCCAAGCACCAAGGCGCCAGGTTTGGGAATGTATTGTGTGCTATGATGAAAGGGGAAAGGTGTATATAAATTGGCCTGTTGGTAAATAAAGATTATTCATGCTTTACCCTTCATCAAAACTCACCTGATGTTTGGGATTAACATACGTTTTATTTGGAAAGGGTCAGGTCCTCTTTCGACTCCCTCACAAACCCTATCAGGACATCCTAAGTCAATTGAACTGAGATAGTGGAGGGGTCTGTATCACTGGGTCTTACCTGGGCTTTTCCTGAGTGTGAGTTTGTGGCAGCAGCCCAGTTACAGGGTAGGCACTGTTTGAGATAGCTGGGGTAAAGGCAGAGGTTTGTTGCCCCTGATCATTCACCAGTAACACTTCTGCAGGGAGGTCCTGCATCACCCTTACTTCCAAAGTACGAGCATTATCACCCCAATCTAGATGTACATGAGAAGTAGGCAAGTGGCTTCCTCCTGCCACCCTCAGGGCCACTGAACTCCTGGTCCTTTCTGGTCAATGAATTTATTGCAATTGAACAAGGGTCACGATGGCTCTGGTGTCTCGAGGTTCCTGGTCTGGCTACCCGTTTAGTAACACGACTTGACTATGGTGTCGTTGTTTGCCAGCAGCCACTGCCTGCACTAGGTCTACTTTGTGCAGCATCCTCCATCTTTCCTCTGTGACCAGGGCTCAGGGCATCCATCTCTGTTGCTGAAGTTTTATGTTTCCTCCCTGTGGACATAATGAATGATCTCTCGGGGTCCAGGACCCGGTATGTTGTGTCCTTTCATAGGGACAGCTATTGCAGAGGTAACATCCAGTTACATCAAGATGTTAGCGACTACATCTCCCATAATGCTCTTAGAGCTACAATGCTGGAAAAGCATCAGTGGGGATGTACACCACAGCATCTGAATTCCTTATCTCTGTCCCATTCTATGCTGCTGTATTTGATGTAGTAGCACCACCTAGTGGACATTCAATACATTTGATAAGTTATTATTTGGAATTATATATAAACATTTAGCTGTTACCCAAGAGATGACTATTAGTTTGCGTAAGTCAATTCCAAGGTATTTATTGCCCTGAACAGGTTCTGTGATCATCGGCAAAGGTAGGCAGTGCAATGTCATGCTGGATCTGAAGAATTTAAGGGTTTTATTTATTGAAAAGTGAATAAAATAAAATAAAAATGTAAACCAAAACATTTAACGTTAATTGCTTAAGTGAATTCAGAATGAATTCAAAGTGAATTTCGAATTTAAGGTTAAAACAGCCTAGTAATCCATGCTTTCAGTTCGACTACTCTGAACTCTTACTTTCCAAATTCCCTTCGAAATCACCTTCAAGTCTCACTTTAATAAATTAACCTGATTGTTGGAAAAAATATCTAATTTAGCTCGATTTTCATTTTAGATTTTTTAGAATTTTTGGGTTTCAGTTCACCTCAATTTAGAGTTTGGTGAATAAACATTTTTAAGAGGATTAAAAGGAACACTCCCTGCCCATAACAAGAGTTAGAATGAAGACTGAAACCTCTGGATCCAATAATGTCACGGCACCGCATTGAATATAGACGGCGTAATCATGAAAGTAATAATAAACTCAAGCAAGATGCTTAAAACAAAGAAAATAACTCCCATGGTCGGTGAGCACTGAAGTAGCTCAGGTAAGAACCTTGTTGGCGAGTTCAGCCAACTCCCATGGGTGGCAAAGCCACCATGCCTCCAGGGAAATCATCACATCAGGATTGGGTGCTCCTCCAGCCCCAGGCCAGTATGAGGGACAGCATCAGAATGACACAGACTTGGATACATCTGAGCCCAATCGCTGCTTTCTGCGGGCAATCTTCCGCCTGTAGGGTAATGTGTGGAGGCAAAGCCTCAGGTGGCTCTCTGCCCAGGAAGATAGTGTAGAGGGTGCATTAGCTTATTTTTTTGTGCTTTGCCCTGAGGAGGCCTCAGACACATGCCTCTCCGGTCTCCCGGCAGCTGTCTTACTTCAATGGCTGTGTTGCGGGTACACAGCATTGATCCGAAACTTTGGAAAAGTGGTGTTGTGGCAGACCGTCTGTGTTAAGCTCACGCCATGTGCATCTGATAATGAGGAAGTCACCATCTTGGTACGATAGAGCCGGTCAGTGTCAGCTCCAATTGAGCGGTGAGTACAATTGCCACAGCCTGTATGAGTCCAGAGTGGACCGAAATATCCTCCAAGGGGGAAGCAGAGAGGAGGGTAGGAGCACAGCAGCAGTTCTGACCTGTGACCAGAAAAATTAGATCAGCCACCTCTCCCCAGATCCCATCCAAATAGGCTGCCCTAGGCATCCAAAGTGGGATATCCTAAGGAAAAGTTTCACTCTGCTTCACTAACCTGATAAATACACTTCGACCGACTTAGAAGTGTGGTGGCCAAGATTGTTCCCCCAACTCCTCTCAAAGCATCAGGAGCTCAAACACCACACATCTGCACAGCCCCCTGGCTCTCTATTTTAATACCCTGATGTGAGATTCCAAATTAGAGTGCTATTTAGTAGATAGCTCCCTTAATTTGGCACCCTGATGTGAGGTTCCCTTACTTAGGACACTGTTTAGTTGATAGATTCCTAATTTGGTGCCCATATGTGGAATTGCCTATGTAAAAATACCAAATTAGGGCGTTGTTTCGTAGATTTCCTGTTATGCTGTTGTGCAGTACATGAAAACGGCTGCTCTTAGTAACTATGAAACCCACCTGCATTGGCATAGCAGCACTCTGCACTCCCTACACAACTTTCTGCTAACAGATTTAACTTTAAAAATAGTTTGTTTCTTTTTTTTTTATGCAGTTGTGCAGGATGTGAAAAGTGCAGCCCCCGGTGATTTTGAAAACTAATTTTACACATTAGTTTTTAGTTTTACTTTTTATTATAATGTTGTACAGTATGTGAAAATTGCTCCTGACATTGAAAACCCACTGTTTTGGCATGGAAGCACTTTTCATACCCCACACATCAGTAGGCAAATAGTTTTTATTATTGTTTTTTTTATGCTGTTGAGCAGGGAGTGAAAAGGGTTTGGTGACTTTTAAAACCGCTGTAACGTGGGGCAGCAATTTTCATTCTCTTCACAGCAAAATACTTTATTTGTTTAAACATTGGAGAGCACAGAAACGGCAATGCATATGGCTTTATACAGAGGCCCATAGTTTTACTCTGCCTCTGTAGAATGGCATGGGCTTGCTTCTGTCTCTGTATGAAAGCGAAGACTTACTAAGCCTCTTAATAAAGCTATGGGCATGCCTTCACTTAGTTGTGTCTCCATAATTCTGTGTTCTCCAATTGTTAAAGGAAAGGGAGAATAACATCCTTCACTATATTTCTAACAAACAAATAATACAATCTTGTTTTTTTTTTTATTTTTTTTTTTATCACTTTACTTAAAAAAGAAACAGTCTGAATAGCATCTTATACTGCGTGCACACAGAACATACAGGTCAACTTTAAAGGGACACTAAAAAAATAAAAACTCCCGTTTTACCACAATGAAAGTAATGTATGCATTTAATAATGCATTATTTCATTGGAGTTCTATCTTAAAACAGCTTGCAAAAGCTTCAAATCTCTTGTCTGAAGCCTTTGCAAGCCCTCCCTTTCAAACCCGTGCCCAGGCTTTCTGTGTCTGTCCTATCACAGACTTCCTAATGAGGGTCAATTAGACAGGTGCTCTGGGCAATTGCTGCCTCTTAAAGGGATACTCCATGCACCCAGACCACTTCTGCCCATTGGAGTGGTCTGGGTGCCAACTCCCACTACCCTTAACCCTGCAAGTGTAATTATTGCAGTTTTCATAAACTGCAATATTTACATTGCAGGGTTGAGACTTCCGTATTCATAGAAAACAAAAAGTGTTTTAAAACGACGCTGGATGTCCTCATGCTATGTAAGGACATCCAGCGTCGCCGAAATCCCTATAGGAAAGCATTGTATAATGCTTTCCTATGAGGAGGTCTAATACGTGTGCCCATTAGGTCTCACCCGCCGATGGCCACGCATGCGCATTAGGGGAGGAGCATAGGCAGAGTCTGACCCAGCGCTGAGGGACATCGGCGCTGGACTACGGTAAGTCACTGAAGGGGTTTTAACCCCAACAGCAACTTGGGATGGGAGGGTGAGGGGCACTAGAGGGTCCTGCAGTGCCAGGAAAACAAATGTTTTCCTGGCACTGGAGAATCCCTTTAAGTGAAACTCCATTGAGCAAAACAAACCAGTAAATAACAAGACCGGTTGTCTGATTGACAACCAGGGGGGCTGTAAGACGGTTAATTTGTAACTTTTATAAACAAAAGAAAAAGTATACATACTATAAAGAGTGTAATAGAAACCGTATATTAGGGAGAAGTCCCAGGTGTACCTCACTGACACCTAAAACATATACAATCAAAAAACATAAAGTGGAAACACCTCCCAATCCGTGACTATATATATAAAAATACAGATAACCTGAAATCAGTTATGCGTAGGTGGAATCTGTATAAAAAAACTGACATAGCGTAATACAGTTTTAATTCAATGAGTGGTATTTAGTAGAAATAAGTGCACTCACAAACGAACATAAAATCAGGCTTCTCACCCTCCCAGGGGTAATATATATTTTGTATGTTGAATCAAAGATCATCCGTGGGATATATCTGTTCAAATCCTACATTTAACAGGATTATTTAGTAAAGTGTGAATATGCAAGAATTCAAAGTAAATCAAATTCATCCTCCCTCCTCCCCCACAAAAAAAAAAAAAAATTTCCAAACAATTCACACTTTAGGTTTTTATTTCAACTGTTAAAGTTATCAAAGGAGAGATAATGTCAAAGTACTTATGCGAAAAAAATATAACGATACAAAATTTAATTTTTTATTTTTTTTTAATTATTAAAAAAAAAAAAAAAGGGACAGTTCTTATTTTGAAGGGTCAAGAAAAAAAAGAAAAAAACAATTATATATATATATATATATATATATATACACACATACACACACACACACACACACACATATATACACACACACACACACACACAAACTGTAAGCTGGAACACCAAAATAAATAAACAGGACACATTTTTCTTTTTCTCTTTTTTAAAAACACCACACTTATATTTGCAAATCAATATATAATACAAATGGAACATATGCAAATACATCCATCAATTCTCACAAACATCACAGCACACCAACAAAAAAAAGAAACATTATCATCATGGAGAACACAAGGGAATCAGATCAGGAGTATTCCCATAATACTGAAGGTCTGACCATTCAATGATTCAGTGGGTATTACACAGATTATGAAATATTGCTTTATAGTCTTAACATCAGTCCAGTATAGTTTACATTACTAGTTTAAGATGCAACAAACTCATCCACATTTTCAATATAAATACAACAAAAAAAAGAGATATTAGAAGGTGCAACTATAAAACATATTTTATGTACATGTGGCTCAGTTTAAATACAATAAAGGCATAATGTGAATTTTCTGAGACAGCACCTCAATGTAATACATTTTGGGTCTATTCAATAGAACAGACATGGCCTTTACTCTGAAATTAAGGAGAAAAAGCTTAGCCAAGCACAGAACAACACTATTGAATGATTTTTTTCTATCCAGCTTGGATATTTTAGTCCAAAAGTCACATTTTAAAGAACAGACCGCTTTGTATTTTTCTAAACCGGAGTGCAAAAATATAGAAATTAGTTAACAGTAGATTTGAACATCAAGGAATTTGTAACACTTCATTAAATATTTCACATGCCAATAGAGAAAAAAAAAAAAAAAAAATATTAATATTTTTTCAAAGTTTATAAACAGACAGTCCAGGAAGTATACCAGAGGTGTACATTAGTTCGGAAACATCTGGGCACCAAATACAAATCATCACACAGAGAATACATTAATAAAACGTCTCATCATAACTATAACCATTAGAAGAACCGGCCAAAGGTGAAGTACAAACAGGTTTTACAGATCACCCAACTATCTGACTAGGACAGGGGTAGGCAACCTTCGGCACTCCAGATGTTGTGGACTACATCTCCCACAATGCTCTTACTGGCAAAGGATCATGGGAGGTGTAGTCCAAACCATCTGCAGTGCTGAAGGTTGTTTATTCCTGGACTAGGAGATTGATAAACCTGGTCCTTTTTAGAACGACACAGAAAATCTGGGATGTTTGTACTGGTCAAGGACCAGAGAGACACCATGGAATAGAACAGCTGATTTTTACAATACGGTGTTACAACCGTTTATAAATGTCAACAAAACAGAAACAAGTTTCAAAGCAGAAAACTTGCCAAACAATATACACTAAGAAATGGTCCACAAAATAAAAAAAATAATAAGATATATGCTGTACCGTGTCGCCACATGTTCTGTCTGGCCAAGTGTGAGGCTTAAAAATATGTTTAGATAAAAGTATCTAGTAAGCAGTTAACAGAAGCTGAGCTTCATCTTTTAACATTTTTAGTGCCAAAAAAAAAAAAAAAAAAAAACCATCTACATTGGTCATATAGAGACAGAGGAGAGGGACAGAATGTGGTGGTAAGTGGGCAACAGTACATACAGCTTACCAACATATTTCCATAAAGTGGCTATTGGAGCTACTATGGTTTATATTAGTTGTAGCAAGGTTTGCTGGTAAAATAAATGACATGAGGAGGGGGATGGGTTATTACATTTTTATATAAACCACATCAACTTTTTGCAATAGATCTTTGAGTGGACCTGTCACTTTAAGCAAAATTAAAGAGGACGTGTCTCCTAACAATTGTACACTCAATCCAATCGATACAGATATGGATGGAAGATCAGACTAAGCGATAGGCCAATAAGCCATCCATGCAATGTGAAAAGAATAAATATAAAAAAAAAAAAAAAAAAGTTAATCACGGTTCTCTTTTAAATTAACTTAAACACACCGTAGGTTACATGTGCTGCATCTGTATAATTGGCAGAGTTTTACATGTTCTTCCACAATATGTTCTCATATTAAAGAACATCAGGTGACATTAAGTATTTAAAAACAATTTAAACTTTGCAAAATAAATATTCACAGAAATATAAAGTGACACATACCCAGAAAGAGTTCAGTTTTTCCTTTTATTTTCTCACACAATATACCTGAGCTGAATGTGTACACATATATGCAATAAGTCCTGGAAAATATCACTGCACAGGATGATTTCACATTTTCTATCCTTTTATACATTTTTAATCTATACATTTAATTTAGAGATATGAAAAATAAATTCCTTTATGGATATATAAAATCCATTAGAAAATATCAGGGCTTCACAAATACATAAAAAGAGGTGTCCCTAATCTTTGGTCAATTTCTTTAAAAAAAAAATAAATAAAATATTTAAACTCTCAAAAATATATGTACATATGGAAAACACATTCCAAAAAGTTTAGTCCAGATAATATTTACATTTTGTGCAGTTTATAATAATAAACAAAAATTAGTGTCTTTTCTCAGCACATTCACAGTGTTCCTGAAAGTTCTGGCATACGTTTTTTCAACAAAGCCTTCCAGCGTATGTCCAACAATCCAATTAAAAAAAGATCTATAAAATAAATGTGAAAAAAAAAAAAAAAAAATAGGATTAAATTGCAAATTAAGTAACATTAAACAACAAGATCAGCATTAAAATTCACAAAAAAAAAAAAAAAAAAAAAGTGGATTGTGTTAAATTTAATTATTAGAGTGTGGGCAACATGTTCAACTTATGGTAAATTGTAAGCCAAAAGGCCTTTATTCTGCCAGTTATAGAAGTTTTTAAGTGGTTAACTGGACATATTTAGTTCAGGTTAATAGTATGACTGCATTTAAAGGGAAACTCTAGTGCCAGGAAAATAGCTTTCCTGGCACTATAGCTTCCCCCTTATTCAAGGCCCCCTCACTTACCTGGGTCCAGCGCCTTCTCTCCTTCCCTGCTGACGTCAGCCAGCGGGGAGGTCCTAATGCGTATGCATGGCAATGGCTGCACTTGCACAGTCACTAGAAGTGGAGTTAACCCTAGCAGGTAATTATTGTAGTTTCCTAAAAACTGCAATAGTTACCTGCTCACGGTTAAGGGACTTAAGACAGTGCACCCAGACCACTTCAATGAGTGCACATGGGTGCCTATAGTGTCCCTTTAAAAAGAAGTATGAATAGCTTGTGTCTTTAGCTTACCTATTTTATTAAATAATGTGACATTTCAAAATCGTTTATCCTTGAGTACGGAATCTCGTTTTCCTCGACGACGGGAAGAGCGTCTAATTCCTATGGGTAATGAAATGGAAGTTTAAAATACAATTCAACATCAGAGAGAGAGAGAGATATATATATATATATATATATATATATATATATATCTCTCTCTCTCATTTAATCAGTCTATTACAAACAGAAGGCATAATATGATAATAACTGCAAGACAGTAGAAAGAAAAAAATGTTAATGGATCAATTTAACAAACTGCTGAATTCCCGAAGGGAAATTTATCTATTTTCAAACAACTTAATTTTCCAGCATTAAAATGAGAAATTGATCTAAGTCTGTGTTTTCACAATCAACCTAGCCAAGCAAAATAGACCCTGCTATTTTCAAAAGGATGTCATAGCAACTGTAGTTAAATCAAATTCCAGCCAAACTTATCTTCAAGGTAAAAAAAAAAGTAAATAAAAATTATGTACATATACATATACACACACACACACACACACACACACACACACACACTAAACTAGGGCTCATGTGAGGTATGGGTACAATTTGTTTGTCTGTATGGGGGTAAGAGGGGGTTGATTAAACAAATTAAGAAAAATTGGTTACTGTTCATGAAAACCTAAATCAGCGGAGTTAGAGATTCAGTTGTTTTCAGACAACTGAACGGAAGTTGAATCACATGACCTTTTAAGAATATGACCTTGTCAGTGCTTTAAGTCCCCTAACTATAGATTAAGTAAATGGTGTTTACCTTCAGTAGTAGAGGTAGATGCCAGATCAGATGACTGATCACTTGGAACATGCACAGGTGTTGGTTCAACCCCTATGATAGGCAAAGTCAAGGTTGAAGGTTTTCCGGGAACCAGCTCAGGAGCAGAAATACAGGAATCCAAAGCATTAAGTCCTTTCTTGGCCACATCAGAATTTGTCAAGTCATTTGTCATACTGCGCTTAGCCTTCTTGGCATACGGCTCTAGGTTAGAGTCCATGGGCTTAGTAAATGATCTGTCACCAGACCATGTATATTGAGATTTATGCACAGTATTTCCATCGGTGGGATTTTTCGATCCATTGCAAGTTGGTCGGTTAGGTTCAGGATATTGCATTCGCTCTACAAGATGTGAAATTCTTTGCAAATCGTGCTGCAATAAAGAAAAATTATTTCCCGGAAGACCATTGTGTTGTCTTTCTGGCAGTACATAGTTCTCTTGATCTATATTTCTCATATCTGGTACAGAGGGTAAAGCAGGTGCCCGTTTAGCCTTTTCATTGAGGAGAAGCTTGGGCTGTGACGTTGGACCATTAGCTATAAGACCACCTTGCTGTAAGGGTGAAATGTCAAATCCATTTAATGCAGCAGGGCATCCCGTACGTCTCTTTTTAATAGAAGGTCCAGTGCTTTTATATTTGGTTCCATTCTCCAGAGCAATACATGATTTGTGAGAAAGCTTATTATGCATTTCCAAAACTTCAGGGTACAAAGTATTGTAGCTACAATATTGGCATTTATTAATGTTCAGGAAGGCAAGCGTGGCAGGATATTTTTGGTTATCTTCAGCAGTTAAACTCAAATTTAATGGCAATGACAGAAGATTTACAGGAGGGGTTGCATGACTTCCTTGAAGTCCAAGGTCATCAGTCACTTCCATCTCTTCAGATTCAGACTGGCCAGGTAGTGCTTCATCAACATCACCATTAAGGATGAGTGGTGGTCTAACAGGGTCCCCATTTCCTAAAGGTGGATTTAAATCTCCAGGTGTGTTTTGCAAAGAATGAAGAAGTTTATATGGTTTCATTGGAGGTTTGCGGTCCTCTTTAGGAGTATTCACTTCCTCACTATCTGGCCTGGCTTCTTTTAATGAAGAGTTGGCAGATTTTTGAGAAACAATTTTACTCATCTGCTTCACTTTAGCACTGGCATCTTCTTCCTTAAAGTGATGATGGTGTCGCAAATGGTATTTTAAAGAGGTGGCTTGTGCTGAGGTATAATCGCACATTTCACACTCGTAAGGTTTTTCGCCTGCAATGATAAAAACATCTGTTAGAAGCGAGCTGTCAAAAGGCATTATTATACATTAATTTATAGAGGAGGTAGCAAAAATAAACCCCAACATGTAGACTAGTCATTGAGTGCAATCGAAAGCCCTGAAACGGTTTGGTCTGTTAAAATTCACATTTTTTATTACCTTTTAAGAAAGGGCCAAATAAATCTTGCATAGAAGTATCCGGAAAAAATGAGCCTCGATTTAGTTTTTCTGGGAGAAGCTTTTCATATCAATAAAATGTTTGGATCCACTTTTACATTAATTTAATATTATGACATTTAAATTTTTAATATTGTAATTGTTTGATATATTTTTTTTTTTATAAACGGATATGTATAAGGATTTCAGAATGTCCATTAGAAGACTTTAACAAACTATCTTAAATGTAACTTACCCGTGTGTGAACGGATATGGACAGTCAAATAGTAATTCGATCCAAAACTCTTTCCACAATAAGTACATTTCGGAGATTGGGATTTCTTCTTTTTCTTGTTGTTATGATCTTCAATATTTTCTAAGAGGATATGGGGAAAGGCAAAAACAGAAAAAGCAACATTAATTATGGTTCCCAAGAGTACTCTTATAATGGTAATTTCTCAATTATACACTTACTTATCCACGCAAGTGACATTGTGCATTTTCTTTTTTTAGAAATAAACTAACTAAATAAAATAACATCCTAAAGCAGTCTTCCATCCACTAGGGCAATGCCACTTGTTAGAGGAGACATTTAGTTTTTTTAAGGTTTGACAAGGCGATTCCTCATCAGGAGTAAGAATGGGGTGGGAAAGGGTTATTTATTTTATAATGAGGAATCACTGGATGTGATATAAAAAGCTATTTGTTTTCAGAAGGGTAAAAGTGAAGCAATCACATATCTATCTAGCTCTTCTTGGCAGAATAGACTTCTATGCATAATTTTCAGGGATCTGCCACAAGAGGGAGCCATTGTCCTAAACTTTAATTTTGTTGCAATTTGCAAAATAAAAAATAAAAATCCAATAATTATGCACACTGAACCTTTTTTCTAACATAATTTGTTAGACTTTGAAAATTGTGAGGATCGTAGCAGATGAAGGTCTTACCTGCTTGCATGGGTTCACTACTTGTATCTTCTGGCATTTCCCCCAAACTAACTTGCATTGGGGTTTGTTGATGTTCCACATTGGCTGCGGTATCTGAAGAAACAGAAGGACTTCCACTTGCACTACTCATTGAGGAACATTCAGAATCACTCCTCTCCTTTTTGTGCACTCGTAAGTGCAACACAAGCTGGTGATAGGTTTTAAAATATTTCCCACAGTCTTTACAGAGGGTTGACCTGTCATTCTCAGTCAGTGCAGTTTGTTGTCCATCTGGTGAAGGCACTTCATTTGGACTATTTTCATGAAATTGGTCGAGCAACGGAACATTTTGTGTAGCATCCTTAATCTCAAGAATCACAGGTTCACCCTTTCTCACACTGTTTTTTCTTTTTCTTCCCTTGACTGTTGAAGGATCTGCATCAGCATATGCTCTGTGTATAGCTTCTTTTGTTTTCTCGTCACGGTCATCCAATTTCCCTGTGGTGTCCAATCGCCATGTTTGACAACTGACCACTGGATCCAGTGCTGCGATCCACATTACGGATTGTTTTGGTTTCTCTGGAGAAGATGATTTGGGCTTTAGGTTAAGAAAACCCATGAAGAGACCCTTTTCACATTCTTCTTTATTCAGCTTATTGTCATCAGATGAAAAAGAAACATTATTTGTCTCTGGAATCCGTTGGTTTGACCCATTTGCAAAGAGGGTTGAAGGTGGAGAAATGGGTGTTGGTCCACTTGAATGGTTTTTAGTAGCATCAGATTTTGCAATATGTATTTTACAATGCTCTCTAAGGATATTTTTGGTATAAAAAAGGCCACAAAACATGCACTTTTTCAAAGTATTGGATAGCGGTTTGTCAGATTGTTCTTGAATGACACCGTTTATTGTAACAGGTTCATCAAGTCCTGGCTGATCATTCTTAATGTCCTTTGATTTTCTGTTCTTTTTCCGTCCCTTCAGTGTCCCACCATGTGTTATTGCATGGGTTTTTAAACACCAGGTCTTCTTGCATCTTTTTCCACAGTTTGAACAATGATATGGGTATGCATCCCTGTGTTTAGTCAAGTGGCTTTCCAATTCCTCTGAAGTAGAACAGGTGTATGGGCACACCTCACATTCAACAGGTTTGTTGTCACTGTCTATATTAGTGGTGGGATCTTCATTGTGGCCTAAGGAATCTTGGTCGAGACCTTCCCCATCTGATTTGACACCCTCATTATCAGAACTGAGGCACTCATTTTCAGGAGCAAAAGCAGTTGAATGCTGATGGACTATGAGATGCTCTAGAAGTTCTTCATTGCCTCTAAAAGTTGTCTTACAAAATGAGCAGGCACAAAGAAGACATCCCTCCATCTGTGCAGAAGACATTTCCTGGGGAGGTTTTGGTGAACTGGTACTGTAAGATGCTAATTCAAGGGTTGAAGGTGACTCAGCTGAACGACCTAGACTTTGAGTATCATCCGTGAACTCTGAAGCGGACTGAACTGGCATCTTTGGCACCAGGTTCTGAAATTATAGTGGTATCTTTTTGTGGTGTAATTTCTCTGCAAATGTTTTATAATCACATGATGAGTATTTAAAAATAATGACAGGTGCGAAGGTAGACCAGAACGTTCAGTACTGCTGCAAACTCAGAAATCCAAGATGTCCACAACTAAAATGAAAAACAATTCTACATGAATTTCAGGTTCATTCAATTATAAGCATTATCATGCAGAACTTACAAATGCACTTTGGAATTTCTAAAGTAAATCAAATTCAGTGACCAAATTCCAATGCATTTTCTTGCAGCACAATACATTTGGGATTTAGAAATAAAATAATAGAGTTAAAAACTAAACAATGTGTTTGCTGAATTGAAAAAAAGATATGAAATATTAGTCCTGACAACAATGTGGAAAATGTAGTTTAAGAAAGTTTTAAAATGCAATACACACAGCAGAATACAGGGGGAGACACACACTGTAAAAACACAAGGGTAAATGACAGGTTATTGAAAAGCCTGATACATGGTCTACACATTCAGTTAGTTCCTGAGGATATGTTGGATTAAAATGGGGAGAATTCAGAAGGAGGATGTGACATACATACAATTTGCAAACCATTCCAAAAAGCCATTAGAAAATAAAAAATAATAATAATAATAATAATAATGTAGCATCATAATTTTTGGTAAAGTCAGTAAAGCTTAAACATTAAAAAGAGTAAATTGAGATGCATTTACAGCAGACCTGGAAAAACTTGGGGTATTAAAAAAAAAGAAAAAGTAACACTAATCTTATACTCAGCAGAATTTCAGATCTCCCCCCACCTCACATTTGCCTAGTTAGGCTGCAAATGTGTATCATTTAACCTTCCATTCATTCTGATATTGTGAGAGCAAATATTACACAAAAAGAGAAAAAATGATCTATAAAGAACTCAATGTTTCAACAGCTACATTCTAATTAACACAACAATATTACACAGCAACAAAAGGTAACCAAAGTTAAATAATTAGGAGATTAAAGTTTGGAGGAAAAGAAAAGTCACAAATGGAGCATTTTGCAAAGAAAGGCTAACACATTGCCAGTGTGGCTACAGAATTTCCAGGGGAATATTTCAAAATAAAATGATATTAGTTTATTAGCAGAGGAATTAATCAAGTTTGATACAGAAGAGCACTGAATGGAGTCTGGCCAAATAAACCAGAATGAGATTTAACAAAACCTTATTTACTTTGGTTGTGGGGCTGCTAGGTCTGTCTAGAAAATCACTATAACACTGCATGCACTAAGAAGGGACATAGAAATGCAATTTCTATTTACCAATTTACAAACAAATCCATTGTACAAACTGTTAGCTAGAAATAGTTTCACTTATTTTCAGGATATCATAGCTTGATACACAGTAATTCAGATACAAAGCAATCCTGTTTTGTCTAATCAGGTCTGATCACCTCATTTTTGTAAACAATTTGATTAACATTATCCTGCAGGAGGCCTATTGTTCATAAACACAAATCAGCTTTTTAGAGGCAAAAGCAAACTGCACTGAAAAGTTCAGAAAGTCCGTTTTAACCCCTGTGGTGCCAGGAGGATTCCCTTATCACATGCAGGCACAGACATGTGAGTGGAAGCACTGCTCACTCATGTTTATAAAAAAAATAAAAAATAAACAGCTAACAAAAGCACCCAGTGTATAAATGGATATAAAATAGAAACTCACTGTAGAATAGATGCAGTTGATTGATGAGATCAGCTCAGTACATTCTGTTGTGATCTAATACAAGCCCCAATCTGCAGACACACTAGAAGAATAAGAGACCAAGCCTGGCAGACATATTGCACAGAAGTGGGACTCCTCTTCACAGACACACACAGATGCATGCATGCATTAAGGAAGCCCTGTGGCCCAAGAAATTAACCATTGTCTTCCCAGGCTGCCATTGCACAAGCATTAGTCCATTAACATGCAGCAAAAGCATGCTGGGAAACTAAGAACTAACAAAAAGAAGAAAGTTACAGACACAGGGACCAGATCAAAAAAAACTAAACAAAGCTCTGTACCTTTAAAAAACAAACCCCCTAAATGCATCATAGGTCTAGTGTCACTGTGCTCCCCCGGGCCCCCCATCTAGATTCATTACAAGATAAAACCAAATACCCAGCAGCTGCAGGCAGGCTATAGGACAGATATCTGGCTATTACTTCCTTCTTTTCTAAGTTTGCTATTCTACAGCAAGAAGCAGTTTCCTACTTTGAATACTTTATGTTCGTTACAAATACACATTATCATCCAAAAGGCTGAAGAATAGATCTGCAATATGTTTAGAGCACAGCAATGCTAGAATAAAATGATAACAATAATAATAATAATAATAAATAATAATAGAGCAGCAATAAGGGACTCCTCACCTAGGGTATAGGGAACTTCAATCATATTCCAAAAAAGTGAAAAGACTCCCCAACACTTGCACAACAAACCTGCCCAAACCATCTATTAATTATAGACGCCAGTGAAAAGTCTGCTCAGAGATGCTGACTTCCTGTTGCTTTTTGTAAAGGACATAGGAGAATCCCCTCTCCTCCCCCCCCCCCACCTCTTACAGGAGGATAGCAAAGTTTCATTGTGTGCCAATAGCCAGAGCCATGTATAAAGTACACAAAAAGCATCCAGCAGCCACTGGGCACAAATTAACAATATTTACACACACCAGGAGAGGGAGATAATAAGTGATATCAATACACCCATGAAGGGATCTACAAATAAATTATCACACACGCATTTTTATACAGTTACTATTCTATGAAAGGCTGGGGAGGGGCTGCTTTTCGAGGGGGGGGGGATGGGAGGGGGGTAATTCTAGTAAGTTGGAAATGGAGAAATAAGGCTTATTTTATTATCTGCTTTCTGTTTGTCTCAAGTATATAGTTATTTATTATGATCTACTGTAGGAGTGTATTATGATTATACATCAAACTGTGATTTTATATCTATTGTGCATAAAGCTCATCTCTAGAACAGACTGCACTATAACAATATTAAATAGCTATGTACTTATAACAAACTAACAAGTCAATGAAAGAAATAAACTTTATCCCTGTTTGTCCCCTAATGCAGTTTACAAAAATGACCCCCTCCCCTGCTCTCCCTCCCTCCCTCCCCATTGTTATCTACACAACAGGAATATCAGTAACTATTCTACAAGCAAGCAGCACTGTTTGATCCATGGAGAAGAGGGTTTAAAAACAAATAATCTCTATAATAAAATGTTCCCAGTGTGTAGCAGGTACCAGTGTGCTCCCCATTAGTGCTGATCACTGTACCCAGAAAATAAGGGGGGCATGGATGGGGTAGGACACCTTGAAGACCCCCCATCCTCCCTATCAATGAAAGGTTAAGTAATAAAGTAAAACAATCTAGGCTTCTGGTCTCTCAGCATGGCTATACAAGGTTATCATAAAGCAGTTAGAAGTGGCAAGTTACCTGGAGATTTGGCTACCTTGGGTTCTTGTACCTGCTGCAGTTCTTGTTCAATTCATTTAAAGAACTCACTTCCTGATTGTCAGCCTAGAAGTGAATCTCTCTATATAGTGAGTCCTACTGGCCAATCCCCGCCCACTAATCACAATTACAATGTATCTTCCACAAACCTTTCTCCATAGACATTCCCTAGATCTGTCGCATGTGATTGGCCAGTCACTGGACACTGTTTACAGGAGTGATATGCTAATGCAATGTATTATCAGGGTAAAGCCAAAATATGTAGATACTCACTAACTGGATTCAAAAACAAAGCTCATGGCACTTTAAATATGCACTAAATCATTTCATATAGGTTATTGCTGTATTTAAATGGTTGCTTATATACCTAAATATAGATAATGGACTATACTTATCCCTCTCTAGTGAAAGATCTAATATTTTCCTATATTAAATAAATAAATCCAATAAGCATATCTCACATGGTGACAATGTCAGTGACAATAGCCTGATTGCATTTTAGTTACTGGACCTCAAACTGTTCAATAAACCTTAAATTATAGTGAATTCAAAATAGAATGGTAACCTATGGGCTAAAGTGTTTAAACAGTGACTGTAGCTTTCTTAGAGGATTTTATTCCAATCAGCTTTTACAGTCCAGTTTCAGCTGAGTACAATTCATGTTATAACACATCACTTATTTGTTTATAAATGAACAGCATTGAGCACAAGTCACTCTATAACCCTGGTCCCCAACTTCCATGGATTTCTAGATTATACTTGGGACAATTCTTCTCTTACACACACACAAACAATGCCTCAACATACACTTAGTGAGACACAAATGGTTAAATGGAGCAAAATGGCTGAATCTACAAAATGGTGGACAGTAATTGTACTCTATAAACATAGCTTTCATTTACAGCATACATTCATATACACACTGCATATAGTATACACTCCTATAATATACAGCATATACACACTGCATACAGTATACACTCCTATAATATACAGCATGTACACACTGCATACAGTATACACTCCTATAATATACCGCATGTACACACTGCATACAGTATACACTCCTATAATATACAGCATGTACACACTGCATACAGTATACACTCCTATAATATACAGCATTTACACACTGCATACAGTATAGACTCCTATAATATACAGCATATACACACTACATACAGTATACACTCCTATAATATACAGCGCTTACACACTGTATACAGTATACACTCCTGTAATATACAGATTATACACACTGCATACAGTATACACTCCTATAATATACAGCATATTCCCACTGCATTCAGTATACACTCCTATAATATACCGCATTTACACACTGCATACAGTATACACTCCTATAATATACAGCATATACACACTGCATACCGTATACACTCCTATAATATACAGCATGTACACACTGCATACAGTATACACTCCTATAATATACCGCATTTACACACTGCATACAGTATACACTCCTATAATATACAGCATGTACACACTGCATACAGTATACACTCCTATAATATACCGCATTTACACACTGCATACAGTATACACTCCTATAATATACAACATGTACACACTGCATACAGTATACACTCCTATAATATACCGCATTTACACACTGCATACAGTATACACTCCTATAATATACAGCATATACACACTGCATACAGTATACACTCCTATAATATACCGCATTTACACACTGCATACAGTATACACTCCTATAATATACAGCATATACACACTGCATACAGTATACACTCCTATAATATACCGCATTTACACACTGCATACAGTATACACTCCTATAATATACAGCATATACACACTGCATACAGTATACACTCCAATAATATACAGCATTTACACACTGCATTCAGTATACACTCCTATAATATACAGCATGTACACACTGAATACAGTATACACTCCTATAATATACAGCATTTACACACTGCATACAGTATACACTCCTATAATATACAGCATGTACACACTGCATACAGTATACACTCCTATAATATACAGCATGTACACACTGCATACAGTATACACTCCTATAATATACCGCACTGCATACACACTGCATACAGTATACACTCCTATAATATACAGCATGTACACACTGCATACAGTATACACTCCTATAATATACCGCATTTACAGCATTTACACACTGCATACAGTATACACTCCTATAATATACAGCATATTCCCACTGCATTCAGTATACACTCCTATAATATACAGTATATACACACTTCATACAGTATACACTCCTATAATATACAGCATTTACACACTGCATACAGTATACACTCCTATAATATAAAGCATATTCCCACTGCATTCAGTATACACTCCTATAATATACAGCATATACACACTGCATACAGTATACACTCCTATAATATACAGCATTTACACACTGCATACAGTATACACTCCTATAATATAAAGCATATTCCCACTGCATTCAGTATACACTCCTATAATATACAGCATATTCACACTGCATACAGTATACACTCCTATAATATACAGCATATACACACTACATACACTATACACTCCTATAATATACAGCATATACACACTGTATACAGTATACACTCCTGTAATATACAGATTATACACACTGCATACAGTATACACTCCTATAACATACAGCATTTACACACTGCATACAGTATACACTCCTATAATATACAGCATTTACAAACTGCATACAGTATACACTCCTGTAATATACAGATTATACACACTGCATACAGTATACACTCCTTTAATATACAGCATTAACACACTACATACAGTATACACCCCTATAATATACAGCATATTCCCACTGCATTCAGTATACACTCCTATAATATACAGCATTAACACACTACATACAGTATACACCCCTATAATATACAGCATTAACACACTGCATACAGTATACACTCCTGTAATATACAGCATATACACACTGCATACAGTATACACTCCTATAATATACAGCATTTACACACTGCATACAGTATACACTCCTATAATATACAGGATATAGACACTGTATACAGTATTTAAACTTTTAATACATAGTTTATTTCCACATTTCTTGTTACACAAAATAATACTAACAAAAATATGCTATACTATATATACCCTGGTATTGTGTGTGTGTGTGGTGGGGGGGGGGGGGTATCAGAGCCCCCTATAATGCCCCCCCCATAATCCCTCCACCAGGTATTAGTACCCCCAGAGGTATCAGAACCCCCTATAATCACCCCTAAGTATCAGAGCCTCCTTCTAAAGTGCCCCCCATGTATAATATTCACTCTATAAATACCCCCAGGTGTTAGAGCCTCCCTATAATGCCCCCAGGTATAAGAAGCCCTTATAATGCCCCCCAAGTATCAAAGCCCCCCTGTAATCACCCACAGGTATCAGATCTTGCTATAATGCCCCCTGGTATCAGTGTCCTCTTCTATAATGCCCACCAGGTATCAGAACCTTTCTATAATTACCCCTAGGTATAAGAGCCCTCCTATAATGCCCCCCAGGTATCAGAGCCCCC